>CM031371.1:89042684-89420766 GCA_018208015.1 Medicago ruthenica | reverse complement strand
TTTTCCTTTCGTTTGTTTTTATCCTTTCCCCCTTATTATATTTAAGCATAAATGAACATGCACGCAAAGTATTAAAAACAATTCAAGCTTTAACCAAATAGAAGGTTCCCGTTGAGTACAACGGACGTGAGGGGTGCTAATACCTTCCCCTGCGTAACCGACTCCCGAACCCGACAATGGTTGCGATGACCTAATCCTTATCCTCATCGTAAAGGGTTTTATTATCGTTTCCCTTTACAACAAAAAAAACTTAAGGGTTTATCAACGTTCCCTTTACACAAAAACTTTGGTGGCGGCTTCACAAAGGCACCTCCGAGCGTTCGAGGACGACCTCGGAGGATTGCGCGTCTTTTTCCCGAGGAAAAAAACGAGGTGCGCACAGCTGGCGACTTCACTGGGGACCCTGTTCCCACTAGAGTCAAGCCTAACCTATTTGGGTTAAAGACAATTGCTTTATTTTCTTTGCGTGCCATGTTTATTTATTTTATTCATGCATGTTATATTTATGCTTTATGTTTATATTTGCTTTATTTGCTTTATATTCATATATATATCAAATGTGGGGGTTACTTGAGTGATGTTACTCCACATTGTTCGGGTTAATGCCGGACGTGTGAGGCTCTCTACCCGAGCTTGAGAAAAACACTAAGTTAGAAGGAGGTTGTGTGCGGAAGCCCGCGTTGACGTATGTCCGTGAGGTGGGATGTCCAACCCCGCTTAGATGAGATTTTCACGTGGAATTAATTGAAGTCATGTCGACGTATGTCCATAGACAACCCTAATTCCATGTGAGGTCTATGACTCTAAGGACCTCTTCTTAGGAGATTTCCACAATTTAGAGCCTACATGTGAGGATGGGGGGAAGTTCCGAACCTTCATAAACCATACCCTTGCATAACATTTGCATTCATGAAAGTAATTTTCGCATCGTTTTGCTTTATAGGAGTTTAAAAAGAACGAACAAATATTAGCAAAAGAGAAATATGGATTCCGGGAACAAGAATACGCTCGCCTTCAAAATTAAAGCTCCTAGGGTGGAAAGTTTATTAGCTCTAAGCAAGAGGCTCTCTTCGGTCCACAAGAACATCTTCGAGGCAAGCTATGGGCTAATCCTTGATCTTTTACCCGTGAGAATAGATTCAACCGCCTTAACCACTTTGGCGCAATTCTTCGACCCACCTCTACGGTGCTTCACATTTCAAGACTTCCAACTAGCGCCAACTTTGGAAGAGTTTGAGAAGATTTTGGGTTGTAGCATGAAAGGTCATGAACTCTATCTCGGTCCGGGAAAGGATCCTACATTTGAAGCCATCGCCGAATCCTTATACCTCGACACCCAAGAAGTGGCATCTAACTTGGAAGTTAGAGGGAACCTTAAGGGCTTTTCAAGAAAGTTTTTGGAAGCCAAAGCTCGGGATTTACTAGCCAACAAAGAGGTAATGGCCTTCAACGCCATCTTAGCCCTCTTAGTCTACGGGATTGTCTTATTCCCCAACATGGATGATTTCGTAGACTTTCCGGCTCTAGAGGTGTTTATGACTAAAAATCCAGTTCCTACAATCTTAGCGGATTTTTTCATATATCAAGGCATGAACAAGCAAGGGGACGCAAAATTACTTGTTGCACTCCCGTGGTGCAAATTTGGATGATGTCCCACATGCCAAGGAACCGAGACTTTGTGGAAAACCGGGCCAAGCTCAAATGGTCGCAACGGATGACAACTCGCCGAGAAGGACATAGGACATCCATTGGTTTTCACCAAACTTAGATGACCCGGAAATTATCCTCAGCTGCGGGGACTTCCCTAACGTACCCCTCATTGGTACTAAGGGATGTATTAATTACAATCCGGTCCTCTCTCTCCGACAACTAGGTTTTTCAATGGAGATAAACCTAATGACCTTTTGTTGGAAGCTTTCTACTTAAGGGAAGGCGATCAAGACCCGGCATTGCTAGAGAGAATCCGGGGAGCATGGAGCCAAGTACGCAAGGGAAGGGTCGGCAAGAGAAACTGTGTCGCCAAACCCCTTTATACTCAATGGGTGAAGGAGAGGGTCAAAGCAATCAAGTTACCCTTCGTGGTCACAAACCCTCCAAAACCTCCTACACCTAAACCTATTGCAATCATTCCCAACAAAGAAGTGGAGGACCTCAAGGCTAAAATTCAAGAACTCCAAAACAAAAACGGAGACTTAGAATTGAAGCACCTCCAAGCTTTAGGAGAGATTACTAGGACGAAGAGAGATCGTGATGAAGTATCACATTCTCTCCTAGTATGCCAAAAACGGCTAAGAACCTCCGAAGGGAAAAGGGATTGGATAGGAGGCGGCTTGGTTAGTGCGGATGCCAACCTTGTTGCCAAGGACGAAGAGTTGGAAAGAATCTACATTCCAACCAAGAGCTCAAGAAGTTTGGCGAACTAGCCATCGAAGCTCAACGAAAATGGAGGTTGAAATTCCAAGAGAAAAATCAACAGCTCCAAGAAGTAGTGAAAGACTACAAAGAGCAGCTTCAAGCCGAACGCGTCCAGCGGCAAAGACATGAGAGTCTCTCTCATCAAGGGAGGCTAAAGTGCAATCTTCTCGAGAAGACATCAAGAAATTCGAAGAGTACTTCGACAAGATTGCAAGAGCTCATGGGGACCACATTGCACAACTACACGATGAGATTAGAAGTGCAAGAGTCAAGCTAGACCAGCGCAAGGAAGTGATTGAGTATGTATGGCAAGACGCCACCCGATTAAGTGAGGATTTCACTAAATTGGTTGCATTCTTCTCAAATTTGGTGATCACCCAACTTCCAAAGAAGCTAGCGGAGGCCGAGGATGGTCATGCCCTACTTTGTCATCCCTATGGAGATCCGGGAGTTATGAAGTTCTGCAAGCGACACCATAGATTTTCTCATAGGCGAGGAGCATGAGCAAGCCGAGAAAAGAAGAGCGGGCCTGTTTGATTTGTAATAGCCTTAGTTACACTTTGTAAACAAATGTTTATTTAATCAAATATATTTTGAAGTATAATTCAATTTCCCGGGTCTTTAATATTTCGAATTTGCTAATCTTAATTCGTGGCACCTTTAAACTCCATAAATAAAAAACAACGCATATTTTGCATTACTCATTACATTAATCCACATGCATCTCAATGCCATTTTTTCAAAAAACTCATTCATTTCCCATTAAACAGTTTCCAAGCAATCATTAGGCCCCGAAAAAACCCCGAAAGCCCTCGGGTACAAGAACCAGATATTCACCACTCGTACGGAACACGAGCTCAACAAAAAGGATCCATGGACAATTTGGAACAACTTCAAGGGCTTTGAGAGGAAGTGGAAGTTGATTGGAATGAAGGAAAATGATCAGCTGCTAGAGTTAATTGCAAGCTCTGTCGGCACGAGAAAGCCACCCTCGCCCAACCACGGATGCATCCAATGTGCAATGGCCTCCTTATGGTTTACCTGTGGGTTATACCCCACCCTTTGAGAATGAAGGTCAAGGACCACCTCCACCACCGCTCACAATCCCCGTAAGGAATGAAGAGCGTCGTCCTCAAGGAACCTCCACTACTCAGCATGAAGTAATTCCCCCACGATGTGGAGAATAGCCAGCTAAGGCAATCTGCTCCCGACACCACCCACCAAGACAATGATACCACCCAAATGTATCGAGTTTTGGAAGAGAGGTTGAAAGCTGTCGAGGGTTTCAGCTCATACGGTGCCCACAATGCCTTGGATATGTGCCTAGTGCCCGACGTGGGTAATTCCCTCCGAAGTTCAAAGTACCGGACTTCGAGAAATACAAAGGAATCAATGCCCTCGGAACCATCTAAGGATGTTCTGTAGGAAGATGGCAGCTTACGCAATGAACGAGAAACTCATGGTGCATGTGTTTCAAGATAGTTTAAGCGGAGCGTCCTTAGATTGGTACATGCAGCTCGAGCGTACCCATGTCCAAACTTGGAAGGATCTAGCCGATGCCTTCCTAAAACAATACAAATATAATTTGGACATGGCTCCAAATAGGATGCAACTACAAAACCTCCTGCAAGAAGCAACGAGTCCTTCAAGGAGTACGCTCAGCGGTGGAGAGAACTAGCTTCTCGTGTACAACCACCACTATTGGAGAGAGAACTTGTCGACACCTTTATGGGCACACTTCAAGGCCCTTATTACGACAAGATGATCGGAAGTACGTCTGCCGGTTTCTCCGATCTAGTCATGGTCGGTGAAAGAATAGAAGATGGAGTGAAGAGAGGAAAAATCCAAGGCCCTTCAGAAGCTCAAGGTGGAGCTAGAAAGCCCCCCAGCAACTTTCACAAAAAGAAAGAGGGGGAGACAAATGCCGTTCTAATGGGACCATCCTACCCGCCACCAAGTCAAATGCCTCACTACACTATCCTTATGTGGCAGCAGCAACGACTCAAGGGCGTTACTCACCTCAAGTGATTCCCGCAAATCCACCTCGACAACCAGTAGTGTTGCCGCAGCAAAATCAACAGCAACAGCAACAAGGCGGGTACCCACCAAGGAATCAGACGAGCTCAAGGAACAGTTACTATACTAGGCAGTTTGATCCTGTACCCATGTCTTATGGTCAGATCTTGCCATACCTAATCCAAAAGGGTATGGTCGAGACAAGACTACTACCACCAATGTCGCCACCATATCCACAGTGGTACGACGCAAATGCCAAATGTGATTTCCACGCAGGATCCGTGGGGCACAATATCGAAAACTGTAGGGTTTTCAAACACAAGGTGCAGGATCTTATTGACAAGAAGCTGTTATCCTTCAAAGAGGAAAGCCCCAATGTGAAGAACAACCCATTACCGGGGCAATGCGGGTCCCTCTGTAAACGCGGTGGAAGAACAAGAGGACTTTGGTCCAGTCAAAAGGGTATCCAATGTTTAAAACTCCCCTGTCAACCATAAGGGAGCGTTTAACCGGCTTTGGATTATTCGAGGAAATGCACGTCACTGTGAAGCCTGCAAGGTCAACCCGGATGAGTGCAAAGAGTTGAAGAACTGTCTTCAAGAGTTAATGGACCAAGGTTGGATCCAAATTGGCTACATAAAGGAGGGCACGGACATTGCTACCTTAGAGTCTAACGGCCCAAAACCCTCTCGAGATCCCATACCAAAGGAGAGAGGTACCAATGCCAATACAACCCATAACATTCCACGTACCTGCACCCTTCTCTTTTGAAAGCACAAAGAGGGTACCATGGAATTACCAACCTGTGGCCTATGTGGAAGGAAAACCACTAGCCAAAATCGAGCCCAGCATCACTAACATTACCGGTGTTGGAGGAATGACTAGAAGTGGTAGAGTCTTCGCTCCGAAAGAACTCGGGAAGATGCCAGCTGTACTACCAAAGGAGCCGCTCAAAGAAAGAGCGTGGAGGAAAAAGAGAACCAAGCGGGGCCTTCTCTCAAAAGTCAATCCCGCAAAAGAGGCCGAAGAGTTCCTAAGGATAATCCAAAAGAGCGAGTACAAGATCATTGACCAGCTAGGTCAAACTCCCTCCAAGATCTCCATGCTATCCTTACTACTCAGCTCGGAAGCACACCGGGAAGCACTACTACGGATCCTCAGTGAGGCCCATGTCACCAAGGACATTCCGGGGACCAATTCGACGGGATAGTCGGAAATATTACCTCAAGTAGGTACTTGGGTTTCAATGGCGATGAGCTACCCGACGAGGGGCACATTCATAACCGCGCATTACATATCTCCGTGAAATGCATGGACCATATCCTCTCAAGAGTGCTAGTGGACACGGGGTCATCATTGAATGTCATGCCCAAGACTACCCTCCTCAAACTCTCATGTGAAGGGACCGTAATGAAGCCCAGTGCCTTGGTCGTAAAAGCTTTCGATGGGTCGAGAAGAGCCGTCATAGGAGAGATCGACTTACCGGTCCAAATCGGACCTAAGGTTTTCACCATAACCTTCCAAGTCATGGACATTAATCCAACATATAGTTGTCTTCTCGGACGACCATGGATCCATGCGGCCGGAGCCATTACCTCTACCTTGCACCAGAAACTGAAGTTCATCATTGATAACCAAATGATTGTAGTTTCCGGGCAAGAGGACATGATGGTAAGCCATCTCTCGTCTTTTCCGTTATATAGAAACGGATGAAGAAGCTGTGGACGTCCCATTCCAATCTTTGGAAGTGGCAAATGTCGTGACATTGAGCTCGAAGCCCAAGGAAGAGGCTAGGACAGCCATGTCATCATGGAGGGCGATAAGAGAGGCCCTAGAAGAAAGCCGACCCCACCGGATGGGGCAAGTTAGTGGACATACCGGAGAAGAAAAATCGCTTCGGGTTGGGGTATCATCCATCGGCCGAAACTTTCTCAAAGCCTCCAAAGCAAGGGATCTTCCCCATTTCAGAAACATTCATCAGTGCGGGGTTTATCCATGAGGATCAAGTGGCTCTACTCGAAGACGTGGACGAAGACGTGCCCGAATTGGTGTACCGTTGCGCTTCGGATGAAGCTTTGAACAATTGGAGGGCTATCGCAGTTCCCGAGATCATTACCAGGATCAAGTAATAAACCATGTTTGTTTGTTTTTTACTTTTATAAAAAAAAATCATTTAGCTCTGCCCAAGGCAAATGATTAGTCGTGTGGGGCCCCCATGTTTTTATAAGTTATTTACAATCATGAATAAAAGCAATCTTTTATGTTCATTTGAGTCTTTTTCTTTTTTTTGCATTTGTTTTAAAAAATTTTTTTTCTACAAAAAGCCTAAAAAAATCATACTCATGCAGATCTATAAATCCACCCTCCAAAAACAACACTACCTTAAACCCTTATGACTTCGATTGCCCGATTAATCAAACGGAAGATGATGAGGAGGACGATTATGAACCGCCTGAAGAATTGTCTAGACTTGCAAATCAAGGGGATAGGGTAATACAACCTCACCAAGAATCAGTTGAAAGGTCAACTTGGGGACCGAAGAGGATAAGAAAGAGGTCAAGATAGGAGCCTCCCTGCACGAGGATGTGAAAGGAAAGTTGATCAAGCTTCTGCAAGAGTACGTGGATGTATTCGCTTGGTCGTATCAAGACATGCCGGGTTTAGACCCTAACATTGTTGTACACAAGCTGCCACTCAAGCCGGAATGCCCGCCAGTGAAGCAGAAAATTAAGAAGAACTCGACCCGATATGGCTCTCAAGATCAGAGAGGAGGTCAAAAAGCAGTTCGATGCCGGCTTCTTAGCCGTAACCAAGTATCCAACATGGGTTGCCAACATTGTGCCAGTTCCGAAGAAGGATGGCAAGGTGAGAATGTGTGTGGATTATCGGGACTTGAATAGAGCAAGCCCAAAGGATGATTTCTCGCTGCCACACATCGACATATTGGTGGACAACACAGCCCAATTCTCAGTCTTTTCCTTTATGGATGGCTTCTCGGGATATAACCAAATCAAGATGGCTCCAGAGGACATGGAGAAAAACTACATTCATCACCCCATGGGGAACATTCTGCTATAAGGTAATGCCTTTCGGATTAACAAATGCCGGGGCAACATACCAAAGAGCAATGGTGACTCTTTTCCATGACATGATCCATAAGGAAATTGAGGTCTACGTCGACGATATGATTGCCAAATCCCAAACGGAGGAGGATCATCTAGTCCATCTACAAAAGCTTTTCGAACGCCTAAGAAAATTCAAGCTGCGCTTAAATCCTAACAAGTGCACATTTGGCGTTAGATCCGGAAAGTTATTGGGCTTCATCGTCAGCCAAAGAGGTATTGAAGTAGATCCCGATAAGGTAAAGGCCATCCAAGAAATGCCAGCGCCAAAAACCGAGAAAGAAGTCCGGGGTTTCTTAGGAAGATTGAACTACATCGCCAGGTTCATCTCACACATGACAGCTACCTGCGAACCAATCTTCAAGCTGCTAAGGAAAAACCAAGCCGTTCATTGGAACGAGGATTGCCAAGAGGCGTTTGACAAGATCAAACAATACCTGCAAGAACCACCGATCTTAATACCTCCGGTTCCGGGTAAACCCCTCATCTTATACCTAACCGTACTTGAAGGATCAATGGGTTGTGTGTTAGGACAACAAGATGAACGGGAAGGAAAGAGCATGCAATCTACTACTTAAGCAAGAAGTTTACCGACTGTGAAACAAGGTATACTTCACTTGAAAAGACTTGCTGCGCTTTAGCATGGGCTGCTCGCCGTCTAAGGCAATACATGTTAACCCATACAACTTGGTTGATATCGAAGATGGATTCCCATCAAGTACATTTTCGAAAAGCCTGCCCTCACAGGGAAGATAGCCCGTTGGCAAATGCTGCTGTCTGAGTATGACATCCAATATGTTGCTCAAAAAGCCATCAAAGGGAGTGTTTTATCCGAGCACCTTGCTCACCAACCATTGGAGGATTATCAGCCCATACAATTTGACTTCCCAGACGAAGATGTCGTAGCTTTGAATGACAAAGAAGTCACAAGCGATGATGAAGGACCAGAACCAGGAGCTCAATGGAAGCTCGCTTTCGACGGCGCCTCGAATGCCATGGGACACGGTATCGGAGCAGTTTTAATCTCCCCAAGAAATGGATACCAGCCCTTCACAGCAAGGTTATGCTTTGACTGCACCAATAACATGGCAGAGTATGAAGCATGTATCCTAGGTCTCGAAGCAGCAATTGATCTAAGGATCAAAAACCTTGAAGTATATGGTGACTCAGCCTTGGTCATCTATCAAGTCAAAGGAGAATGGGAAACGAGACACCCCAATTTAATTCCTTACCAAGCCCGGGTTGTAGAATTGATCAAGCATTTTGATGAAATCAATTTCCACCACATACCTCGAGAAGAAAATCAGGTAGCAGATGCTTTGGCTACATTATCATCAATGTACCAAGTAAATTCTTACAACGAGACACCAATCATAAGGATGGATCGTAGAGACAAACCGATTGTATGCGCATCAGTCGAAGAAGAACTTGACAACAAACCTTGGTTCTACGACATCAAGCGATACCTCGAAGAGCAAGAGTATCCAAAAAATGTCTCGCACACCGACAAGAGGACCCTCAGAAGATTGGCATCCCAATTCTTCCTCAGTGGAAATACCCTCTACAAAAGAAATTATGACATGGTCCTGCTCAGATGTGTGGATAAACATGAAGCGGACATGCTCATCAAAGAAATCCACGAGGGATCTTTTGGAACCCATGCTAATGGGCATGCAATGGCAAAGAAAATCTTAAGGGCGGGCTATTATTGGTTAACCATGGAAGCTGATTGTTTCCACTATGCCAAGACTTGTCACAAGTGCCAGATTTACGCCGACAAAGTGCATGTGCCACCAACTCCACTGAATGTCATGACTTCACCTTGGCCTTTCTCTATGTGGGGCATAGATATGATTGGAATGATCGAGCCCAAAGCGTCAAACGGACATCGCTTCATCCTCGTTGCCATCGATTACTTCACCAAATGGGTAGAAGCAGCTTCGTATGCAAACGTAACCAAACAAGTGGTAGCCCGATTCATCAAGAAGGAAATCATTTGCCGTTATGGTACTCCCCACAAAATCATCACCGATAATGGGGCAAACCTAAACAACAAGACAATGAAGGAGTTATGCAAAGATTTCAAGATTGAGCACCATAATTCCTCCCCTTACCGACCAAAGATGAACGGTGCGGTAGAAGCAGCCAATAAGAACATAAAGAAGATCATCCAGAAGATGGTGACAACATATAAGGATTGGCATGAGATGCTTCCCTTTGCGCTACATGGCTACAGAACAGCCATTCGCACTTCAACTGGGGCAACCCCCTTCTCCTTAGTATACGGTATGGAAGCTGTTCTCCCCGTAGAAGTGGAAATTCCTTCGCTAAGGGTCTTGATGGAAACCAAGCTAGAAGAAGCTGAATGGGTCCAAACAAGGTTCGACCAACTGAATCTCATAGAGGAGAAGCGTCTGACGGCAATATGTCACGGACAACTCTATCAAAGGAGGCTCAAGAGAGCATTCGACAAGAAGGTCCGTCCTCGAGAGTTCAAAGAAGGAGACCTAGTGCTCAAGAAGATATTACCTATCCACAAAGATCCCCGAGGGAAGTGGACTCCCAGCTATGATGGGCCGTACGTAGTAAAGAAAGCTTTCTCAGGCGGAGCCCTGATCATCACCACTATGGACGGAGAGGAGTTCCCACTATCAATAAACTCCGATGCAGTCAAGAGGTATTATGCCTAAAGAAAAAAGAGGAAAAAAGCTCGCTAAATCGAAAACCTGAAAGGGCGGTTTAGGCAATAGAGAGCGTCCTGCTAGATTGAAAACCTGAAAAGGCGGTCTAGGCAAAAATTAAGGACATCAAAAAAGAAAATACACC
The DNA here is from genome assembly GCA_018208015.1 of Medicago ruthenica. NCBI lineage: Eukaryota > Viridiplantae > Streptophyta > Magnoliopsida > Fabales > Fabaceae > Medicago > Medicago ruthenica. The sequence goes on along the minus strand of CM031371.1, from coordinate 89,410,387 downwards.
CCGGTGGATTGAAAAACTCGAAAGAGCAATCCAGGCAAAAGTTAGGGGTTAACAAAAAAAGAAGAAAGGCAATGACTGCAGCATCCAAGCTCCGGACAAGATTCAAGAGGAGAGGAATCGGTCTCGTCAGCATCTTCCAACAAACGAAAATATCGAAGTCATAAGGAAATAGCATGTGTTGTGCCAAAACCAATATTTTCTTTTTGCTTTTTCTTGTCTTTCTCTATCTCACTTCTCACTTTGTGTATTTTTACCCATTCAAGAGGTCAAATCTGCATTGAATAAATTTCCTTTTGTTATTTTATGTTCTCAGTAGCGCATAAAATTTTGTTTTATTCATGATGAAAATGCTTTAAAACATGGGGAATAAACAAAAGAATTTTCTTCCAAAAAAAGAGAAAAAACAAACAAACTTTGCTTTATTTTGAATCTTCGTGAATTCTGAAAGAATTGCGGTAGTTCCCACCAAAATATTGCACCAAAAGACTTATGCTCCTTAGCTAAGGCAAGTGCATAACTCGCGGCACGCGGAGCGCAAGAACCCCAAGGGTCAAGCGGAACAAAATTCCCCAATAAACGCCCTGAACATCCAAACACCAACAAAGGCTGGATATCGATCATGCTTCCAAAATGATCCTTTATCCCCAAAAGCCAAACCTCATTGATACTCCCCAGGGAGTCTCAACCCCAAACAAAAGTCCAATCATTATTGGCAAAAACACAAATTTTCGGGCTTAGGCTCGAACTACACCGGTTTTGATCCCATTTGGGTATGTAGGCAAAGGACCTTGTCCTTCCAAACCGACCAACCAAAAAACCAAACAAAACACAAATTTTCGGGCTTAGGCTCGAACTACACCGGTTTTGATCCCATTTGGGTATGTAGGCAAAGGACCTTGTCCTTCCAAACCGACCAACAAAAAAACAAAAAAAAGAGAGCCCAACTGTCATGAACACAACCACAAACAAAGACCGACTCTGCTCGGCACCCAACCAACATCCCACACATCATGCATAACATAATTCATGCATGCATATACAAATTATTCATACATATGCATTTCATTTCATAAATCATGCATCATCAACAAGGGTTCTCCAGTGAGTATCACATATTCACCAACATCCATTAACATTCAACCAGGGGCACCTATTTAGGGTAAGACCGCAGCTCGTTAGGAATCGATATTCAGAAGCAGTTCCTGAATAAGATCACCTAGCTTAGGTATCAACCTCTAGAAGCAATTCCTAGAATAGATCACCTACCTCATTGTTCGACCTCTAGAAGCAATTCCTAGAGTAGATCACCTCCCCCAGTGTATCGACCTTCAGTGTTAGCGGCTGAATAAGATCACAGCTCGTTAGGAATCGATATTCAGAAGCAGTACCTGAATAAGATCACCTAGCTTAGGTATCGACCTCTAGAAGCAATTCCTAGAGTAGATCACCTCCATCAATGTTCCACCTCTAGTGACAGTGCCTAGAGTAAACCACTACCCTTAGGTATCGACCTCTAGTGACAGTGCCTAGAGTCGATCGCCGCCATCAATGTTCAACCTCTAGTGACAGTGCCTAGAGTCGATCGCCGCCATCAATGTTCAACCTCTAGTGACAGTGCCTAGAGTAGATCACCTACATCAATGTTCCACCTCTAGTGACAGTGCCTAGAGTAAATCACCACCCTCAGGAATCGACCTCTAGTGACAGTGCCTAGATAAGATTACCTTCATCCCCCCAGTGGATCTACCTCCAGTGTTAGCGGCTGGATACGATCAAACCCTACCAACCATTGCATTTGCATTTCGCGAAGGACAAAATTCGGGTCCTTCTTTTTCTTTTTACTTAATTGATCTCCGCAAAGAGTTCATGAGATGCCCTCGGCACTCACGCACTCTATGCGAAGACACAATTAAGTAGGGGCAGCTGTAGTACCCTAATTTTGTCCTACGCTTTTTAAAACAAAAATCAAAAAAAAAAAATCAAAGAGGGGAAAAAGTCAAAAGTCAACAAAAGTCAACAGAAAAGTCAACTTTTCAAAATTAAGGACTTCGCAATGCGAAGCTCACTTCGCACTGCGAAGTCTGCGATTTTTCTGCAGATTTTTGGTTTCTTGGATTTAATTCCAGATTTTGTTGCACATCATTTCCATAATTATTTTAAGTAGCATTCATGGCCAATTGGGCCAAGCAAAGCCAGAGTTGAAAGACTTGCCATTAATGCCAAGGTTAGAAGCTTTTTCTTCCAACCTAGCATGTGACAAGCAAGTGGGCTTGCCCTTGGGCAGCTCTAGCCCCTCCCAGGTGACCTGCTAACCACCACAAGGTTGCCAGCCACCTGCTTGAGGACTTTCCTCCTGCTTGCTGCCCCAAAAACCAGTCAAACCAGCTGGATTTTTCTCACTTGAAAAGCCATGAGTGCCTACTCTGTTTTGCAGCAGCTTTTCACCCTCTCACACCAGCCAATTTTAGCCTTTTCATCCCTCAATCTCTGCACAATACAGTGCACGTTTTTATTGACCAACCATTGAGATTGCAAGGATTGATCCCCAAGCATTAGCCATTTGCAAATCAGCTTTGTTCTTCATCATTACCTTCTAGAATAGGTTGAATTTGTGGCTGAAATCAAGCTGGAACTTGCCCCTTGGCACAAGGCAGGGTTGCCTCTATCCATTAGCATTTAATGCAAAGGGATTCAGCTTGATCTTGGCCACAAATCAGCTGAATCAAGGGATTGTGTAATGATGACAAAGATTTGATTTTGGCCTATAAATACAAGGCAATGCCCAAGGTTACAAACACTCACAATTAGACAGAAAACACAACATTCAAAGAGCAGAAACTCTACTCATTTCAACCTACAAATCTCCACAAATAACCAGAAACAATCCATCCACACAAAGCTTTCAAAAGTTCAAGTTCATCACAAATCTTCAAACCTTTGTGAAAGCCTTCAACCAAATCAAGCCAAGTGCAGCTGGAGCTTTGCTAAGGAGTTCTGTAAGTTACTAAGCTCTTTATCTTGCATTTCTAATTGTGTTTGCATAGCTATTTTGGCTCAAAACCTTTTGGTCCTAAAAAACCCCTTTTGAATTTCAAAGAAATCCCAAGGTTTTCAAAACATCAAATTTGGTTTGTACAACCTTTTTCATCCCAAAAACTCAAAGCTTTTCACCCATATATAAGGTCTTGAGTGTGTTCAGAAGTTGTTTCTGAACAAATGTTCAGAAACAGCTTCTGAACCCAAAATTTCGCATGCTTCGCAGTGCGAAGTCATGGTCGCAGTGCGACCATGACAGAACTCAGAACCTGAGTTTTTGTGTCAAAACAACCAATTTTTGAGGTTCTAGCCCCAGAGCTCAGAACCAAAGAGTTTTTAAACCTATGTTCTTCAAATCATAACAAGGTTTTTGCATAATTTTGGCAAATCACAAGTTCGTATAACCATTTTGTGGGTAACTTGCAAAGCAAGTTATGTTCCCAAATTTTCAAAACCACATGAACCAACAAGCTATGTTCAGCTTTTCAATCTAAACTTGAGCAATAAATATTGTTCATGATGTTCAAAACTCAAAAATGAACATACACCGGTAATGTGCGCATTTTCGCAAAATGAGACGAACTTGCGCGTTTTCTAGCAAATTTGCTAAACCTTCCCATTTTGGGTTTTCAAACCAAATGTTTTGACTTACCTTGGGATTTCTAAAGAATTCAATCCAAAAACATGAATGAAAAAGGGATGGTGTGACGTATGTCTCTCCATCGCCCCGATTGTACGAATGCGTGACGTATGTCTCGTCGCTCGGACAATCGTCATTCCCTTTTAATATGTACAACCCTAACCAAACCAAATCTTGGCCCCTTGTGGTCAATCCAAACCTTTTGGTCCCCCGTTGGCCATTAGACTCAACCCCTCGACTCGTTTGAGTCCACTCGGTCAATGTTCGACTCGTCCGAGTCCATTGTACCCGTTCTTGATCTCAGTGGATCAATCGAACAATCACCCGACTCTTCGGAGTCCACTCGGTCAATGTTTGACTTGTATGAGTCCATTGTACCTCCCTTGGTCCCATAGCGACCAATTCAACCCTCTACCCTAACGGACGTACCTTTTAACAATTCTAATGTGATTCGCGAACGAACGCTTAATAAGTCTCCAAGTGCGAGCATACAAGCAACGTTTAATCGCAAGAATTCGGTTAAAACATCGTCCAATTAAAATTAACCAACACACATACGTTTTTCTACCAAAGAACTACGTATGCTTTGAATTCTCCGACTACCGGGAGATACGTAGGAGCAAGATCGACATCTTGTCAAGCACAATAATAAAAAACTTTTTTTTCTCTTTTCGTTTGTTTTTATCTCTTTCCCCCCCTTATTATATATTTTAAGCATAAATGAACATGTACGCGAAGTATTAAAAAGCAATTCAAGCTTTAACCAAATAGAAGGTTCCCGTTGAGTACAACGGACGTGAGGGGTGCTAATACCTTCCCCTTGCGTAACCGACTCCCGAACCCGACAATGGTTGCGATGACCTAATCCTTATCCTCATCGTCTAAAGGGTTTTATTATCGTTTCCCTTTACAACAAAAAAAAAAACTTAAGGGTTTATCAACGTTCCCTTTACACAAAAACTTTGGTGGCGGCTTCACAAAGGCACCCTCCGAGCGTCCGAGGACGACCTCGGAGGATCTGCGCGTCTTTTCCCCGAGGGAAAAAACGAGGTGCGCACACATTCTTCCGAATTTTGTCAAACGAGGAGGTCGTTGAGAACCACACGCTTCAAACGCGACTCTCTGGCGAACAGATTCCACAATGGAAGCTACAAGGCGTCGACTCTTCTTCGGCACTGCAACCGTCGTCGAAACCACCGGATCCATCACCGAAAGCACGTGATCTGCTCATAACTCATCGATCATCGCCGATTGCTACTCTACCTCGCATGCCGTTTCTGCCCCCGAAACCATCTGATCGTCTAATAGCTGCTTCAACCTCCAACCTTGGTGACTCCTTGTTTCTTTCACTACCGCGTAATGGTGCTGGTGTATCTTTCACGGATGAATCACGTCTCGTTTGGGCTAAACAATTGGTTTTTGATACAAGACTATCATCGATTCATTCAATTTGGATGAACAAACTATTTCAATTCAATTCCCAAATTAGCTGGATTACAATTTTGTTGCTCAAACATATGAAGAGGGATAAGAATACAAGTTGTCCTAATACTGAAATTCTGGCCAGGCAATAAGAGACTAACAGGTTCTGAACCAGCAGGTTCTGAACAATACGCAGGGCACAATAATTTGCTTAAAACAGAGCACACACACAAACACAACACAAGCAGCAAAATAAAGTGCAGGAAAGTAAAAGGCACACGAGGTTTGTTAACCCAGTTCGGAGTAAACACCTCCTACTCTGGGGGATACCAATCCAGGAAGGAAATCCACTATTGGATTTAATCCTTAAGACTCAGACACTGACTCCCAGTTCTTATCCCAAGCAATTAACCTCCACCTAGTAAGACTTCTACCCAGCTCTGTGTATTAGAATCCTCTAACTTCCTATTCAAGCAACTAAACCCAGCTACTTGAACAACCCTTAACAATCCCCTGTTTTTAAACACAATTTCAATGACAACACTTCATTCGTACCTAAAGGCTTAGAATGAATTACAACTCAATAAAAACTCTAAACCAACTCAAACAATGAGTGGTGTACAAAGAAAACTCTAAGTTAAAAACACAGACTCAATTTTCTGAAATCTAACTCTGAATTCGTGAGTTGAATAGCAGCAGCCCTCCTCCTTATATAGCCTTCAGTCTTGCAGCATAAATAACAAACTAATCTTCTGCACATGATTTGTTTCTAAAAAAAGATTGGTCCAATAAGGAAACAAATAAAACCACTTTGTATCTTCAAAAGATTGTATCAGGAAAATACGTGTTTTCATAACAATAAACCAAATCTTCAATAAATCTTCTCCAAAACAATCCAGCATTCTAGAACAATATGCGTGGATAATTCCTTGTTAAATCTTGCAAAGATTCGTACAGAAATAACATGAAAATAACCAGCTTCTGATGAAGTCAACATAAGTCAACGCTGGCATCAGAACCTGAATTCAGCTTCTGAACAGCTACAGTGCTTCTGATGAGGTAATCAGCTTCTGATGTGATTTTGAGCTTCTGAATGGCTTCAAATGAGAAAACTTGTAACTGAAGAAATATTCTACATATGGAGATGCTTCTATTCAATACCTTGGTTTTGCCAAACAATGCAGCCAACACCAGAATACTCAACAATCTCCCCCTTTGGCAAATTTTTGGCTAAAACCATCCAAGTTCTTCAATCTCCCTTATACTCAACTCAGCAATGAAGAACTCCATTCATCATAGCAATTAGTTTAGGCAGCGGATTCAACTATGTTAAACACAGACCGGCTTCAGTTCTACAAAGCATAACAGCTACTGAAGCACACATACCACGTACTGATCAACTACTGATCATCACAACCATGGTATCAGAGCTACTGATCAACTCTTGATCATCACAAACGCTCCCCCTTACTTCTGAATCTCCACAACACTCCCCCTGCAACTCAGCTTCTCACACAAACTCCCCTTCACTACTGAACTACAGAGAAACATGGTATCAGAGCATATCAGAAGCACACTTCAGGATCACAAAAACACTCAGGATCAATACAACCTTGTACTCCCCCTGAGACATATATTCCCCCTTGATCATATCTGGACATATAATGCTTGGTATCAGAGCAAAACTAGTCAACTTCTGAATCAATAACACACTTTCTGAATAACACTGACAGCTGAACATCTGAAATGCAGCAATACATCTTCTAATTTTTGGTAACAGAGCCAACACATTGTATAGGATTTTCTCCCCCTTTTTAGCCACAAAATTCTGACAAATCTCAAACTTCAAATAGGGAAGGAAAACTGCACAAACATCTTCAACTACTGTCCCAGTTTGAACTTCAGACTTAGTATCAAAAACAGCATCACACTTAGCACTAACAAAGCTGGCAGGTACTCTATCTTCCTCACATCCAGTTTGCAGTAATTGCTATACCTCTTCATGCAAACTTGCTCCTTAAGTTTTCAAACTGCTTAGCATCCAAGGCCTTTGTGAAAATGTCAGCAACCTGTTCTTCAGTAGCTACATGTTCCAGCTGAATGACTTTATCCTCCACAAGGTTTCTGATAAAATGATGTCTGATGTCTATGTGTTTGGTTCTGCTGTGCTGAATTGGATTCTTAGAGATGTTGATGGCACTCAAATTGTCACAAAACAATGTCATAGTTCTTTGTTCAATGTTGTACTCCTCCAGCATCTGCTTCATCCACACCAATTGTGAGCAACTACTTCCAGCAGCAATATACTCAGCCTCAGCAGTTGATAATGACACACAGTTTTGTTTCTTGCTGAACCATGAAATCAAGTTATTTCCTAAGAAGAAACAACCTCCTGAAGTGCTTTTTCTGTCATCAGCACTTCCAGCCCAGTCAGCATCACAAAATCCCATCAATTCAGAACTTGAACTGTGTGAATACATGATTCCATAGTCACTTGTGCTATTCACATACTTCAGGATCCTTTTAACTTGTGTCAAATGACTCATTTTAGGATCAGCTTGATATCTTGCACATACTCCAACAACATAAGTGATATCAGGTCTGCTTGCAGTTAAATACAATAGGCTCCCAATCATGCTTCTGTACTGACTTTGATCAACTGATACTCCATGTTCATCCTTAGTTAACTTCGGGTGAGTAGCAGCTGGTGTCCTTTTGTGAGCAGCAGATTCCAATCCAAATTTCTTCACTATGTTCTTGGCATACTTACTTTGAGAAATGAAGATTGTATCTTCCATTTGCTTGACTTGTAGACCAAGAAAGTATGTCAGCTCACCAACTAGACTCATTTCAAACTCTGACTGCATTTGTTGAACAAACAGTTTGACCATCTTCTGAGACATCCCTCCAAACACTATATCATCCACATAAATCTGAGCAATCATCAGACTCCCATTTTCATCTTTCACAAACAAAGTCTTATCAGAACCTCCTTTTCTGTAACCTTGAGCCACAAGAAACTGAGTCAGCCTGTCATACCATGCCCTTGGTGCTTGCTTCAATCCATATAAAGCCTTCTTTAACTTGTACACATGTTCTGGAAACTTAAGATCCACAAAACCCTTAGGCTGTTCAACATATACCTCTTCTTGCAAATATCCATTCAGAAATGCACTCTTCACATCCATCTGGAATAATTTGAACTTGAGAATACAGGATACACCCAATAGTAGTCTTATGGATTCTAGTCTGGCCACAGGTGCAAAGGTCTCATCAAAATCAAGTCCCTCAACTTGAGTATAACCCTGAGCAACCAACCTTGCCTTGTTTCTGACTACAGTACCATTTTCATCTGTTTTATTCTTGAATATCCACTTAGTCCCAATCACATTCAGCCCTTCAGGTCTTGGAACTAGATCCCACACTTCACTCCTTTTGAATTGATTCAACTCATCTTGCATTGCTTCAATCCAAAATTCATCAGTTAGGGCTTCTTTCACATTTTTAGGCTCAACCTTTGACACAAAACATGAATCAGTAGCAGCAGCATCTGATCTCCTGGTTCTGACCCCTTGATCTAAGCTTCCAATGATTAAGTCTTTAGGATGATCCTTCTGAACTCTAGTTGATGGCCCTTTACCATTTGGAACTTGATCTGGTTGATCTTCTGCTTCTTCAGACTCTGAATGCTTTTCTGCTTCTGAAGTTTGTTCTTCTGAGGCTTCAGGCTCTGGAACAACTTCAGGCTCATTCTTTTCATTCTCAGCAGACAAATCATCAATAACCACATTTATGGACTCCATCACAACCTTGGTTCTGGAATTAAACACCCTGTAAGCTCTGCTGTTCACTGAATAACCCAGGAATATGCCCTCATCAGATTTAGGATCCAGTTTTCTTCTATTTTCTCTGTCAGCCAAGATATAGCATCTGCTCCCAAAAACATGGAAATATTTCACAGTTGGCTTCCTCCCTTTCCACAATTCATAGAGTAGATGTTGTTCCCTTTTTCAAAGTGACTCTATTGTGTATGTAACATGTTGTGTTCATTGCTTCAGCCCAAAACATATATGGCAGCTTCTTAGCATGCAGCATAACCCTTGCACATTCTGCTAATGTTCTATTCTTCCTCTCAACTACACCATTTTGCTGAGGTGTGATAGGTGCAGAAAACTCATGCTTTATACCTTCAGAAGCACAAAATTCTGAAAAGCTCTTGTTTTCAAATTCTTTGCCATGATCACTTCTGATTCTGATAATCCCACTATCCTTCTCTCTTTGTAGTTGGATGCACATCTCTTTGAAAACTTCAAAAGTGTCAGACTTTTCTCTAACAAAGCTAACCCATGTATATCTTGAGTAGTCATCTACCATTACAAAGGCATATCTTTTTCCTCCAATACTTTCTACTTGCATAGGCCCCATTAAATCCATACGAACAAGTTCTAGTACTTTGGTAGTTACCTGGTGAACTAATCTGGGATGAGACTTTCTTGTTTGTTTACCAATCTGACAATCACCACAAACACTGTCCTCATTGATTTTCAGATTAGGCACACCTCTGATAGCTTCAGTACTTAGGATTTTCTTCATGCCTTTCAAATGCAAATGTCCTAGTTTCTGGTGCCAGAGTTTGACTTCCTCTTCTGAGCTCATAAGACAAGAAGTCAGACTTATTTCTTCTTCAGAAACCCACAAATAACAATTGTCTTTGGATCTGCAGCGTCTCATCTGAATCTTATCTTCCTGATCAGTAACAATACACTCTAGTTTGTTAAAATTAACCTTCAATTCTTGATCACAAAGTTGGCTAATACTGATCAGATTAGAGGTTAATCCTTCCACCAGTAGCACATCATTAAGTCTGGGCAAACCTTCTCTGATCAAATCACCAATACCCAGAATCTGACCTTTTACACCATCTCCAAATGTCACATAACTTCTGGAGTATGATCTGATATTGCTCAGCAGCTTCTTCACACCAGTCATGTGCCTTGAACACCCACTATCAAAATACCAGTCTTCTTTTGAAGTGGCTCTCAGTGAAGTATGAGCAATCAAGCCTACATTTTGAACTTTGGGCTTCCACACCTTCTGAACATTGTGTCTGATAGTAGCTGGTTCCACTTTTCTATACTGAAAATGTTTAGGATAGCCATAAAGTTTGAAGCAGAATGGTTTGATGTGCCCTTTCTTTCCACAATAATGACAGATCCATGGATGATTTCTCCTCCTTCTGTTTCTGAAAAACTTCTGGGGTTGCTTCTGAGGCAGCATCTGAACATGATTCTGACCTTGCATCAGAACATGCTTCTGACCTTGCATCTGAGGTCTCTTCTGAGATGTTCCAATCATAGGATCATCAGTCTTAGTGGCAGGAACATACTTTTTAACAAGAATCTCCTGTTTGGGGTTCTGAGTCTGATCAACAAAACCTAAACCAGTTTTTCCTTGTTGCTGAGCACCCAAAATTTCATCCAACACATTAGTAGCAGTATTCATCATTCTAACCTGCTTTTTCATATGTTCAAGTTGGGAATTTAACTGGTTCACTTCTTCTTTTAAATCTGAATTCTGCACAAGAAGTTCTCCTTTTTCAGCCTCCAGTTGAAAAATAGTCTCCTTCTGATCCAAAACTTGTTTGCAAACCTCAGCACTTCTGGTATACAGCTTCCTATAGTTGACAGCTAGTTCATCATATGAGGTTTTAGCAGCTTCAGACTCTGAGTCAGACTCTGAAAAAGTCTCACACTCTAAAACAGCTTCCTTCTTCAAGATAGCTCCTGACCTCACTACCAGACCAGTATCAAACATATCAGATTCACTAACATCATCATCTTCAGAACCATCATCAGACCATGCAACAGCTAGGCTCTTCTTCTGTTTTTTAAGGAAAGTTGGACATTCAGATTTGATGTGTCCATAACCCTCACACTCATAGCACTGCACACCTTTAGCTTGATTACTTTTCTCCTCAGACTTGGTCTTCTTCTCATCAGTTTGTTGCTTTTTGTTATCGAATCTGAAATTCTGACCTTTGGATTTGGCTTTTCTGTTAACATTCTTCAGAATCTTGTTGAATTGTTTTCCCAGCAACACTAGAGCTTCTGATAAGTCATCCTCCTCAGACTCTTGTTGATCATCAGCTTCAGCATTCACAGTAAAAGCTATACCTTTCCCCTTCTTATCAGGCTGTTTGCAGAATGCAATCTCAAAATTTAGCAAAGAACCAATGAGCTCTTCAACCTTCATAGCAGAAATATCATGAGCCTCCTCAATTGCTGTCACCTTCATATCAAACCTTCTGGGCAGGGACATGAGGATTTTTCTCACTAGCTTCTCATCAGACATCTTCTCCCCAAGAGAATCAAAGGAATTTGCCATATCTAGCACATTCATGTAAAAATCCTGAATGGATTCATCTTCCTTCATCTTCAGGTTCTCAAATTTGGTGGTCAGCAGCTGCAATCTGGACATCTTCACTTTAGAAGTTCCTTCATGAGTTGTCTTTAAAATTTCCCAGGCCTCCTTTGCAACAGTACATTGTTTGATGAGTCTGAACATATTCTGGTCCACACCATTAAAGATTGCATTCAAAGCTTTTGAATTTCCCAGAGACAAGTCATCTTCAGCTCTGGTCCACTCCTCTTCAGGCTTCAAAACTCCAGTTTTGTTACCATCTTTGTCCAAAACCTCAGGATGTTCCCAGCCTTTTATCACAGCTTTCCAAGTCCTGCTGTCAATAGACTTTAGAAAAGCACACATCCTTGACTTCCAATACTCATAGTTTGTGCCATCTAGTAGGGGTGGTCTATTGACATATCCTCCTTCTCTATCCATGCTTGCCAGATATTAACTCCTCTGGATCTCACCCAATTTACAGGCAGGGTGCCTGCTCTGATGCCAATTGAAATTCTAGCCAGGCAATAAGAGACTAACAGGTTCTGAACCAGCAGGTTCTGAACAATACGCAGGGCACAATAATTTGCTTAAAACAGAGCACACACACAAACACAACACAAACAGCAAAATAAAGTGCAAGAAAGTAAAAGGCACACAAGGTTTGTTAACCCAGTTCGGAGTAAACACCTCCTACTCTGGGGGATACCAATCCAGGAAGGAAATCCACTATTGGATTTAATCCTTAAGACTCAGACACTGACTCCCAGTTCTTATCCCAAGCAATTAACCTCCACCTAGTAAGACTTCTACCCAGCTCTGAGTATTAGAATCCTCTAACTTCCTATTCAAACAACTAAACCCAGCTACTTGAACAACCCTTAACAATCCCCTGTTTTTAAACACAATTTCAATGACAACACTTCATTCGTACCTAAAGGCTTAGAATGAATTACAACTCAATAAAAACTCTAAACCAACTCAAACAATGAGTGGTGTACAAAGAAAACTCTAAGTTAAAAACACAGACTCAATTTTCTGAAATCTAACTCTGAATTCGTGAGTTGAATAGCAGCAGCCCTCCTCCTTATATAGCCTTCAGTCTTGCAGCATAAATAACAAACTAATCTTCTGCTCATAATTTGTTTCTAAAAAAAGATTGGTCCAATAAGGAAACAAATAAAACCACTTTGTATCTTCAAAAGATTGTATCAGGAAAATACGTGTTTTCATAACAATAAACCAAATCTTCAATAAATCTTCTCCAAAACAATCCAGCATTCTAGAACAATATGCGTGGATAATTCCTTGTTAAATCTTGCAAAGATTCGCACAGAAATAACATGAAAATAACCAGCTTCTGATGAAGTCAACATAAGTCAACGCTGGCATCAGAACCTGAATTCAGCTTCTGAACACCTACAGTGCTTTTGATGAGGCAATCAGCTTCTGATGTGATTTTGAGCTTCTGAATGGCTTCAAATGAGAAAACTTGTAACTGAAGAAATATTCTACATATGGAGATGCTTCTATTCAATACCTTGGTTTTGCCAAACAATGCAGCCAACACCAGAATACTCAACAAATACTATCACTTCTATGCTTCATTGGATTTCTAAACGTGTTGTTGATCCAATTTTGAAATTCTGGCCAGGCAAAACTAAGAGAATACCAGGTTCTGAACCAAACAGGTTCTGGACAAAACGCAGGGCACAATAAAATGCTAAAACAGAGCACAAGTAAACACAATGCAAGAGCAGAATAAAAAGTGCAGGAAAGCTAAAGAACACACAAGGTTTGTTAACCCAGTTCGGAGTAAACACCTCCTACTCTGGGGGATACCAATCCAGGAAGGAAATCCACTATTGGATTTAATCCTTAAGACTCAGACACTGACTCCCAGTTCTTATCCCAAGCAATTAACCTCCACCTAGTAAGACTTCTACCCAACTGAGTAATAGAATCCACTATCTTCCTATTCAAGTAACTAAACCCAGTTACTGTAACCCTTAATCAAAAACACTCTGTTTTTCAGAAAACTTTAAAAACACAAAGACTTCATTCGTACCTAAAGGCTTAGAATGAATCACAGCACTATAAAACTCTAAACCAACTCAAAACATATGAGTGGTGCACAATAAACTCTAAGTAAAAACACAGACTTAATTCTCTGATTTTTGACTCTCTAAATCGTATGTCTTCAATAGCAAAGCTCTCCTCTTTATATAGTCTTCAGCAAGTCTCTTAATTATGCTCCAAATCTTCTGAACTGATTTGTTACTGGAATAAGATTGATCCAATAATGTAACAAATAAAACTGCATCCAATCTTTGAAAGATTTAAAACAGAAAATACGAATCTTCATAACTTTGAACCAAATCTTCAAAGATATCTTCTCCAATTAACCCAGCATTCTAGAAGCAATTAAACAAACATAATTCTTTGCTCAATCTCCCCAGATACGTGCAAAAACAATCCAGCAAACCCAGCTTCTGATGTGGTCAACAGAAGTCAACGCTGGCTTCAGAACCTGAAACTGCTTCTGAAGTGCTACAGTGCTCCTGATGAGCATTTCAGCTTCTGATGTAGATTTCAGCTTCTGAATGGCTTCAAATGAGAAAACTTGTAACTGAAGAAAAGTTCATCATAAGGAAAAGCTTCTATCCCATACTTTGGTTTTGCCAAACAATGCAGCCAATACTTAAAGACTCAACAATCTCCCCCTTTGGCAAATTTTTTGGCTAAAACCAACCAAGTTCTTCAATCTCCCTTATAATCAACTTTGCAATGAAGAACAAAAAAGATATATCATAGCATAAACATAAGCAGCGGACACAGCTATGAAAAACACAAACCAGCTTCAGTTCTACAAAACATAACAGCTACTGAAGCACACATAACCATGGTATCAGAGCTACTCCAAGGTATTAGAGCTACTGATCAACTCTTGATCATCACAAACACTCCCCCTTACTTCTGAATCTCCACAACACTCCCCCTGCAACTCAGCTTCTCACACAAACTCCCCCTTACTACTAAACTACAGAGAAACAAGGTATCAGAGCATATCAGAAGCACACTTCAGGATCAAAACAACCTTGTACTCCCCCTGAGACACATATTCCCCCTTGATCATATCTGCATATAATGCTTTGGTATCAGAGCAAAACACTTTCTGAAACAAAGACACACATATCTGAAATATATCTGAAATGCAGCAATACATCTTCTATTTCTTGATATCAGAGCCAACAGAGCCAACACATTACATAAGATTTTCTCCCCCTTTTTAGCCACAAAATTCTGACAAAACGCAGTCTTCATATAGGGAATAAAATCAAAACAAGTAACACAGATCCTGGAAAAGCTATCAGATTCAGACACAGGATCACACTCAGCATAAGCACAACTGGCAGGTACTCTATCTTCCTCACATCCAGTTTGCATTAATTGCTATAAGTCTTCATGCAAACATACACCTAACTTGCTTCTTAAGTTTTCAAACTGCTTAGCATCCAAGGCCTTTGTGAAAATGTCAGCAACTTGTTCTTCAGTAGCTACATGTTCCAGCTGAATGACTTTATCTTCCACAAGATTTCTGATAAAATGATGTCTGATATCAATGTGTTTAGTTCTGCTGTGCTGTATTGGGTTCTTAGAGATGTTAATAGCACTCAGATTGTCACAAAATAGTTTCATGGTTCCCTGTTCAATGTTGTATTCCTCCAGCATTTGTTTCATCCACACCAGTTGTGAGCAACTACTCCCAGCAGCAATGTACTCAGCTTCAGCAGTTGATAATGACACACAGTTTTGTTTCTTGCTGAACCATGAAATCAAGTTATTCCCTAAGAAGAAACAACCTCCTGAAGTGCTCTTCCTGTCATCAGCACTTCCAGCCCAGTCAGCATCACAAAATCCCACCAGTTCAGAACTTGAACTGTGTGAATACATGATTCCATAGTTACTTGTGCTATTCACATACTTCAGGATCCTTTTAACTTGTGTTAGATGACTCATCTTAGGATCAGCTTGATATCTTGCACACACTCCAACAGCAAAAGTAATATCTGGTCTGCTTGCAGTCAAGTACAATAAACTCCCAATCATGCTTCTGTATTGGCTTTGATCAACTGATACTCCATGTTCATCTTTGGTTAGCTTCAAATGAGTAGCAGCTGGTGTCCTCTTATGAGCAGCTGATTCCATTCCAAACTTCTTCACTATGTTCTTGGCATATTTACTCTGAGCAATGAAGATTGTATCTTCCATTTGCTTGACTTGTAGTCCAAGAAAGTAAGTAAGTTCACCAACTAAGCTCATTTCAAACTCTGACTGCATCTGTTGAACAAATAATTTGACCATCTTCTGAGACATCCCTCCAAATACTATATCATCCACATAAATCTGAGCAATCATCAGACTCCCATTTTCATTTTTCACAAACAAAGTCTTATCAGAACCTCCTTTTCTGTAACCTTGAGCCACAAGAAATTGAGTAAGCCTTTCATACCATGCTCTTGGTGCTTGCTTCAATCCATACAAGGCTTTCTTCAGTTTGTAAACATGATTAGGAAAATTATGATCCACAAATCCTTTAGGCTGTTCAACATACACTTCTTCTTGCAGATATCCATTCAGAAATGCACTCTTCACATCCATCTGAAATAGCTTGAACTTGAGAATGCAGGATACACCCAACAGTAGTCTTATGGACTCTAGTCTGGCCACAGGTGCAAAGGTCTCATCAAAATCAAGTCCCTCAACTTGAGTATAACCCTGAGCAACCAACCTTGCCTTATTTCTGACCACAGTACCATTCTCATCTGTTTTATTCTTGAATATCCACTTAGTACCAATCACATTCAACCCTTCAGGTCTTGGAACCAGATCCCACACTTCACTCCTTTTGAATTGATTCAACTCATCTTGCATTGCTTCAATCCAAAATTCATCAGTCAGGGCTTCTTTCACATTTTTAGGCTCAACCTTTGACACAAAACATGAATCAGTAGCAGCTGGTTCTGATCTCCTGGTTCTGACCCCTTGATCCAAACTCCCAATGATAAGCTCTTTAGGATGATCCTTCTGAATTCTAATAGATGGCCCTTTATTGGTAGAATTATGTTCTGGATGTACATCTGCTTCTTCAGACTCTGGATGAATTTCAGCTTCTGAAGTTTGTTCTTCTGAGGCTTCAGATTCTGGAACAACTTCAGGCTCATTCTCAGCAGACAAATCATCAATAACCACATTTATGGACTCCATCACAACCTTGGTTCTGGAATTAAACACCCTGTAAGCTCTGCTGTTTACTGAATAACCCAGGAATATGCCCTCATCAGACTTAGGATCCAGTTTTCTTCTATTCTCTCTGTCAGCCAAGATATAGCATCTGCTCCCAAAAACATGGAAATATTTCACAGTAGGCTTTCTCCCTTTCCACAATTCATACAGAGTTGATGTAGTACCCTTCTTCAAAGTGACTCTGTTGTGTATGTAACATGCAGTGTTCATTGCTTCAGCCCAGAACATATATGGAAGTTTCTTAGCATGCAGCATCACTCTTGCACATTCTGCCAAAGTCCTATTCTTCCTCTCAACTACACCATTTTGCTGAGGTGTGATTGGTGCAGAAAACTCATGCTTTATACCTTCAGAAGCACAGAATTCTGAAAAGCTCTTGTTTTCAAATTCTTTGCCATGATCACTTCTGATTCTGATAATCCCACTATCCTTCTCTCTTTGTAGTTGAATGCACATCTCTTTGAAGACTTCAAAAGTGTCAGACTTTTCTCTAACAAAGCTGACCCATGTATATCTAGAGTAGTCATCTACCATTACAAAAGCATATCTTTTTCCTCCAATACTTTCTACTTGCATAGGCCCCATTAAATCCATATGAACAAGTTCTAGTACTTTGGTAGTTACCTGGTGAACTAATCTGGGATGAGACTTTCTTGTTTGTTTACCAATCTGACAATCACCACAAACACTGTCCTCATTGATCTTCAGATTAGGTACACCTCTGATAGCTTCAGTACTTAGGATTTTTTTCATGCCTTTCAGATGCAGATGTCCCAACTTCTGGTGCCAGAGTTTGACTTCTTCTTCTGAGCTCATAAGACAAGAAGTCAGACTTCTTTCTTCTTCAGAAACCCATAAATAGCAGTTATCTTTGGATCTGCAGCCCCTCATCTGAATCTTATCTTTCTGATCAGTAACAATGCACTCTTGCTTGTTGAACTTAACCTTTAAGTCTTGATCACAAAGTTGGCTAATGCTGATCAGATTAGAGGTTAAACCCTTCACTAATAGCACATCATTCAGTCTAGGTAAGCCTTTACAGTTTAAATCACCAATACCCAGGATCTCTCCTTTTGCTCCATCTCCAAATGTCACATAGCTTCTGGAATATTGTCTGATATTGCTAAGTAGCTTCTTTACACCAGTCATGTGCCTTGAACACCCACTATCAAAATACCAGTCTTCTTTAGAAGTGGCTCTCAATGAGGTATGAGCAATCAGGCCAACATTCTGCACCTGAGGTTTCCACACCTTCTGAACACTGTGTCTTGGTGCAGCTGGTTGCACTCTTCTATATTGAAAGTGTTCAGGATAGCCATACAGTTTAAAGCAAAAAGGTTTGATATGTCCCTTCTTACCACAATGATGACAGGTCCATGTATGATTCCTCCTTCTTCTGTTGTACTTCTGGGGTTGCTTCTGAGGTAGCATCTGAGGTCTCTTCTGAGCTTGCTTTTGATGTCTCATCTGAATATGATTCTGACCTTTCATCTGGGCTTGCTTCTGAGGTCTCTTCTTTGATATTCCAGCCATAGAATCATGAGCTTGAGTAGCAGGAACAAAACTCATCTGTTTAGGAATCTGAGTCTGATCAACAAAACCTAAACCAGTTTTTCCTTGTTGCTGATTCCCCAAAATGTCCTCCAACTTATCAGTAGCAGTATTCATCATTCTAACCTGCTTTTTCATATGTTCAAGTTGGGAATTTAACTGGTTCACTTCTTCTTTCAAATCTGAATTCTGCACAAGAAGTTCTCCTTTTTCAGCCTCCAGTTGAAGAATAGTCTCCTTCTGATCCAAAACTTGTTTGCAAACCTCAGCACTTCTGTTATACAGCTTCCTATAGTTGTCAGCTAGCTCATCATATGAGGTTTTAGCAACTTCAGACACAGATGAGGCTTCAGACTCTGAGTCAGACTCTGAAAAAGTCTCAGACTCTAAACCAGCTTCCTTCTTCAAGATAGCTCCTGACCTCACAACCAGACCAGTATCACACATATCAGACTCACTAACATCATCTTCTTCAGAACCATCATCAGACCATGCAACAGCTAGGCTCTTCTTCTGTTTCTTCAGAAAAGTAGGACATTCAGATTTGATGTGTCCATAACCCTCACACTCATAGCACTGCACACCTTTAGCTTGGTTACTTTTCTCCTCAGACTTGGTCTTCTTCTCATCAGTTTGTTGCTTTTTGTTATTGAATCTGAAATTCTGACCTTTGGCTTTGGCTTTTCTGTTAACATTCTTCAGAATCTTGTTGAATTGTTTTCCCAGCAACACTAGAGCTTCTGATAAGTCATCCTCCTCAGAATCTTGTTGATCATCAGCTTCAGTATTCACAGTAAAAGCTATACCTTTCCCTTTCTTATCAGGCTGTTTGCAGAAGGCAGTCTCAAAGTTGAGCAATGACCCAATCAGTTCTTCAAGCTTCATGGCAGAAATATCATGAGCCTCCTCAATTGCAGTGACCTTCATGTCAAATCTTCTGGGTAGGGACCTGAGGATTTTTCTCACCAACTTCTCATCAGACATTTTCTCCCCAAGTGAATCAAAAGAATTTGCCATGTCCAGCACATTCATGTAAAAATCCTGAATGGATTCATCCTCCTTCATCTTCAGGTTCTCAAATTTGGTGGTCAGCAGCTGCAATCTGGACATCTTCACTTTAGAGGTTCCTTCATGAGTTGTCTTCAAAATTTCCCAGGCCTCCTTAGCAACAGTACACTGTTTGATAAGTCTGAACATGTTCTGGTCCACACCATTAAAGATTGCATTCAAAGCTTTTGAATTTCCCAGAGACAAGTCATCTTCAGCTCTGGTCCACTCCTCTTCAGGCTTCAAAATTCCAGTTTTGATACCATCTTTGTCCAAAACCTCAGGATGTTCCCAGCCTTTTATCACAGCTTTCCAAGTCCTGCTGTCAATAGACTTTAGAAAGGCACACATCCTTGACTTCCAATATTCATAGTTTGTGCCATCTAGTAGGGGTGGTCTATTGACATATCCTCCTTCTCTATCCATGCTTGCCAGAAACTAATCCTCTGGATCTCACCCAAATTACAGGCAGGGTGCCTGCTCTGATGCCAATTGAAATTCTGGCCAGGCAAAACTAAGAGAATACCAGGTTCTGAACCAAACAGGTTCTGGACAAAACGCAGGGCACAATAAAATGCTAAAACAGAGCACAAGTAAACACAATGCAAGAGCAGAATAAAAAGTGCAGGAAAGCTAAAGAACACACAAGGTTTGTTAACCCAGTTCGGAGTAAACACCTCCTACTTTGGGGGATACCAATCCAGGAAGGAAATCCACTATTGGATTTAATCCTTAAGACTCAGACACTGACTCCCAGTTCTTATCCCAAGCAATTAACCTCCACCTAGTAAGACTTCTACCCAACTCTGAGTAATAGAATCCACTATCTTCCTATTCAAGTAACTAAACCCAGTTACTGTAACCCTTAATCAAAAACACTCTGTTTTTCAGAAAACTTTAAAAACACAAAGACTTCATTCGTACCTAAAGGCTTAGAATGAATCACAGCACTATAAAACTCTAAACCAACTCAAAACATATGAGTGGTGCACAATAAACTCTAAGTAAAAACACAGACTTAATTCTCTGATTTTTGACTCTCTAAATCGTATGTCTTCAATAGCAAAGCTCTCCTCTTTATATAGTCTTCAGCAAGTCTCTTAATTATGCTCCAAATCTTCTGAACTGATTTGTTACTGGAATAAGATTGATCCAATAATGTAACAAATAAAACTGCATCCAATCTTTGAAAGATTTAAAACAGAAAATACGAATCTTCATAACTTTGAACCAAATCTTCAAAGATATCTTCTCCAATTAACCCAGCATTCTAGAAGCAATTAAACAAACATAATTCTTTGCTCAATCTCCCCAGATACGTGCAAAAACAATCCAGCAAACCCAGCTTCTGATGTGGTCAACAGAAGTCAACGCTGGCTTCAGAACCTGAAACTGCTTCTGAAGTGCTACAGTGCTCCTGATGAGCATTTCAGCTTCTGATGTAGATTTCAGCTTCTGAATGGCTTCAAATGAGAAAACTTGTAACTGAAGAAAAGTTCATCATAAGGAAAAGCTTCTATCCCATACTTTGGTTTTGCCAAACAATGCAGCCAATACTTAAAGACTCAACAAATTTGTATTTAGCTCATTATTATTTCCAAAGGCTAAAGAAAGCTTCAATTTATGTACAATGCTTGTGGAGAAAATCACTTCTAGTTTCATCATGGGAAACACATTTGAATGAGGAAAAATTGCTTCTAGCAAGAATACAGTTCGAACAGTGCAGCAATATGACTCTGACGCCACCGCCAAAACCGCCATATCAGTGTTGCCAGCGTACAAAAGCTATATTTCAGGTTTTCCTCTACCATTCTCTCATCAAAGGCTTTGATTCAAATTGTGTGTGGCAATCATATGATCAAATGGTAAAAAGGCTTTTAAGGATGATGTGGATTACTCTACTTAAATGTATGGAGACAGATTGTTTTATCTATGGTGTTTACCTTGATCCACTTAAAAAAAATGATTATTCCGCCCAAGTGTTCGATCAAATGCTAAAGGGCCTTGTGTGTGTTTGGGACACCTTCAATATGGGGCGCACAAATTATGAGTCTGAGGGTGTTTGTTTTGATTTATCCAAAGGCCTTCACACACTATTTGCACATTTAAAACATGCTCAAAATGTCTTGCTTGTGTTAAGTCTGAACTCTTTCATGAAGCTTCATATGTGGCCAGTTGAAATATGCTATAGGTTCAGGTTAGTTTTTTGTGTGGTTAGGAATTTTATTTTTGACAGTTCGGGCATGTTAAGTGATGATGCCTTTAGTACAATGTGGTCAGTGCCAAATTTTAAATTTGCTGCTGTAATTGAAGTTTGTTTTGGATTACATGTCATAAATATTAAATATATCATGAAGAGTTGAAAAGGGTTATAGAGAATACCGTCAAACAACAGTCATCGTCAATTTATGATTTTTTGTCGGTGCCATCTCCGCCACTGAAACCACCGGATCTCCAATCGTCATCGCCGCTGCGTAAGAAACCACCAGATCGACGTGTTGCTACAGTCGAGGCCAAAATGATGGATCTAGAAAGTATTCAGCATGCTACTACATTTCTTCAATGGCATAAAGGCAACTGCTATATTTTTCAAATCAAACCATCTTTGCATTTCACTCAACGGGATCCAGGAGGGTGGTCTTTTGTTCATTGGAGCAGTCAACATGCATGAAATATTCTTTATTAAAATGAGAACTCGGGGTCGAGTTCTTCAGAAGTGGAGGAGTCTGATGTAGGAGGGTTTTTATAGTATTTTTTATATTTCAGTTTGTTATTTTATTTGTTTTATTTTAGTTTGTTATTTTTTTTGTTTTATTTCAGTTTGTTATTTTTCGGCCCATTAGGGGTTTGTTATTTCCCTATTTAAGCTTAACAGTTGTAGCCTAAGAGGCAACTTTTATTCAATCAATAATATTTTAGAGAGTTTTTCTCAATTTCTGGTGGATTTCGGAACCCTATTTTCACAAGTTTGTCGCTTGCAAACTTGTTTCTTTTCAACCTAGGTTTAACGCTTGCTATCCTATTCTTCTGACTGCGTCAGTTATATGGGTTTTGTTCACATCGACTACATTCATTTTTGGTTTATGAATTCTCGGAGAAGGGTAGCATGGACAACATTTTGAAGGACAATGAACAAGGGCATAAATTTGATTGGAATAAGAGGGTAATTATCATTAAAGATATAGGTAATGCTTTATGCTATCTGCATCATGACTGCTCACCTCCTATTGTTCATCGAGATATATCCAGCAAGAATGTTATTTTAGATTTGGAATATATAGTGTTGGAACAAAATGTGTTTAACAAGTCTCTTTTGAATTAAGGGGGAGATTGTTGAAACATTATGTGTAAACATATCTTTCTCTATGGTTTTGATGATAACAAAGTGTTAAAGAGAAAATTGGTTATATGCTAATGCTTTGTTCAAGTGTTTTCAGAACCACGTGTTTATTGATTGGAAATTAAGAAAGGTTATGAAAGAACAAGCTAAGAGCAAGAAAGGAAAGCAAAGAAGCAATGTTGCAAAGCTAGAAGGAAACTGGTCCTGAAGAAGTGCTCCTGAAGTAGTGCTCCTGAACTGGGTGCTTCTGAAGTGGTCCTGAAGTGGTGCTCCTGAAGTGCAGCTTCTGAGTCTGAAGTCAGCTTCTGAAGTCTGGGTGCTTCTGAAGAAGTCAACACAGAGTCAATGTCTGAAGACCAGCTTCTGATCCTGAAGCCAGCTTCTGATCCGTACAAAGCAGCCTCTGATGCACTGTTCACACAGAAGCTTCTGAAGCTGATGTGGCTTGGAAAGTGACCAGTACTGTGCGCATTTAATGCATGGATGTGTCAGAACAACTCAATTGAACAGTTGTCTCCCTAACCCAAACATTCTCCAGCTTTTAAGGTAGGCCATTTCAAAAATGGTTGCTGCTCTGTTTTGTTTGAAAAAGTGCAGCACACATTTGCAGAAATCCTAGCTCAAATTGCAACGGCTCTTTCCTCAAATCAAGAAAATCTTCAACAACTATATTTCATCTATAAAAGGAAGAAGATTTGAAGAAGAAATTTGTCTAAGACTCTGGAAACTACATTGCTGAACCTGTGCTCTGTTTTCTGTGTAAAAACTGTCAAGTTCAAAAACTCTTAGAAATTCTCCAGTCTTGTAACTTAGAATTTCTTAAGGTTAAGATTCTTAACCTGTGTTGTATTTAGAGAACACCTCTGATATTTTATCAAGTGTTCATCCCAAACTCATTTACTTGTAAACCAGTTTGGTCCCTAAAGTCTCAGTCTGTATACTGAGCAATTGTAACCTCATTCCTTTGTGGTCTGAGTCAGAAGCCTCTTGACTTAGTGTCTTGAGCATTGGGAAGTCTCTTGACTTAGTGTCTTGAGCATTGGAAGCCTCTTCCTTGGTGGTTGAGCATAGAAGCCTCTTTCTTTGTGATTGAGCAACTGGAAGTCTCTTCCTTAGTGGTTGAGCATTTGTAATCTTCTGATTATAGTGGAACTCTCTTGTTGGAAAACAAGGGGACTGGACTACTTCTCACATTGAGAAGGAACTAGTATAAATTCTGTGTGTCTCCCTTTACCTTTGTCTTTTCATTATTTGAACCGCTGCATAACTCTTGATAACAGTTCAGAACTGATCTATATCAGCTTCTGAACTTAACCTTAGTTTTGAAAAGAAAAGATCTTAGTTTTTGAATTACACAATTCAACCCCCCCTTCTTGTGTGTGTTTTTCTCTCCTTCAGTTGGTATCAGAGCTCCGGTTCTGATATTAACACTTAACAGTGTGTCAGTCTTGATCCTGAGAAAAACATGTCTGATAATGAAGATTCACCTCCTCCTCCTCCACCTCCTCCTAGACATGCTTCTGTTCAATATGATTATGGCACTGATGAGAGAAAATCCAGGTCACACAATAAACCTCCAATGTTTACTGGTGATCCTGAGAAGTTCTCATGGTGGAAAAGCAAAATGTACAGCCATATCATTGGTATAGATGATACTCTATGGGATATTATTGAAGATGGAATCTCAATACCAGTGGATGAAGAAGGTGTTGCTGTCAACAGAAGAGCTCTGAGTGATGCTGAGAGGAAGATATATAGAAAACACCATAATGTCAGAGGCATTATAGTGGATTCACTGCCTCACTCAGAGTATCAGAAGCTGAGTGACAAGTCAACTGCTAAAGCCATATTCACATCCCTCTGCTCTAACTATGAAGGTAATAAGAAAGTTAGAGAAGCTAAGGAAAATATTCTTGTTCAGCAATATGAACTGTTCAGAATAAAAGAGGATGAAAATATTGAGACTATGTTCTCAAGATTTCAGACTCTGGTTTCTGGACTTCAGATTCTGAAGAAGAGTTATACCACAGCTGATCATGTGAACAAACTCTTAAGAAGTCTGCCATCCAAATGGAGACCTAAGGTAACTGCTATTGAGGAAGCTAACGATCTGAATACTTTAAGTATTGAGGATCTGATAAGCTCCCTCAAGGTGCATGAACTGGGACTCAATGAGGATGAGTCTGTTAGAGAACCAAAAACATTAGCTCTGAAGTCTAAAAGAAAGCCTGCTAAAACTTTGAAAGCTATTGAATCTGAAGAAGAGTTTCCTAAGGGAAATTCTGATGAAGATTCAGATGATGATGAGCTTGCAATGCTTTCTAAAAGGCTTCAGTATCTGATGAATAGAAAGAAAAAATTCTCTAACAGAAGCAGTAACTTTAGAGGATCTGGTTCTGGTTCAAAGAGGGATATCCAGAAGGAAAGCTGTTACAACTGCAAGAAGCCTGGGCACTTCATTGCTGACTGTCCTGATCTTCAGAAGGAAAAATCTAAAGAGAAAGCAAAGAAGTCCAACTCAAAGTCCAACAGTTTCAGAAACAAGCTTAAGAAGAGTCTCATGGCAACATGGGATGATCTGGACAATGAGTCAGAATCTGATGAGGAAGAAGCAAACCTGGCCCTGATGGCAACTGCATCTTCTGATGCAGAATCATGCTCAGATTCTGATGAAGAAAATGAGGTATATTCTGAACTCTCTAGATCTGAATTGATTGAAACAGTTAATGATCTTATGAGTCATCTTAAGAGCAAGTTAAAAGAAATTAAATCTTTGAAAAATCAAACAAACATGCTGTCTGAGGAAAATCTTAAACTTCAGAATCAAATTTTTGAATATGATGAAGAAGTTGAAGAACTCAGAAAAGAGGCTCATAAGAAATCTGAAGAGGTTCCTAATGAACAGGAAATAGCTCTTCAGGATTTCATCTTAACTGGGTTCAATAGAACTAAAATTGCCTCTATGATGTATAATATGATCAGAAACAAAGGTGAAGGCATTGGCTATGATTCATTTAAACCTTCAAATGAATTAAACTCACCTTCATGTTCTGAAAATATTTTAAAAGGCAATGGTATATGCTTTGTGCCTGCTTCTAATAACTCTGAGAAGTTAAAAATGTCAGAATCTGAGGCTAAGTCTGAAGTTTTGAACAACTCAGACTCTGAAGCTTCTGAACCTAAGGGTAAGATGAAGGCAGATGTTAAAACCTTGCCTAAATCTAAACCAAAAGGTCCTAAGCCTAAGAGTAAGAGAAAATCAGACTCTGAACCTGAAAATGTTCAGAATCTGAATAGTTCAGAACCTAAAACTAGTAAGTCTCAGAATCTGAATAAATCAAATTCTTCAAAGACTGAGTTTATTAAAACTTCAAAATCTTTTAAACCAGTCAATATAAAACATGCTCAATCTCAGAAAGTTAAGCAAAGCAAGCAAAAGCAAACCAATCAGTTTTCTGCTTCAAACTGTTTTAAGAAAGGCAAAACTGAAGCTTGCCTTGTGCCTGAAGCAAACAAAGTTACAATTCTGAGGAGATCAGAACCAAAGTACTCAAAGGGTCAGACTTCAAACAACTCAGAACCAAAGACCTTCAAGTCTCAGGTTCTGAAGAAATCTGAGTCAAAACCCTTGAGAACTCAGGTTCTGAAATCAAAAGTATCAGAACAAGTCTGAATATCATAACTTCAGACACAAGAAGCCAAAACCTTTCAGGACTAACCCCAAAGGACCCATGAAAATCTAGGTACCTAAGTCTGAGATAATTTCAATTGCAGATATGCTTAACATCCAAAGAAAAGGAAAGGTCCTGGTACCTGGATAGTGGATGCTCGCATCATATGACAGGGGACAAGTCTATGTTCCAAACCCTAACTCTGAAAGAGGGAGGAACTGTGGGGTTTGGAGGAAGTCAGAAAGGAAAGATCATTGGTACTGGTAAGATAGGTAACTCTTCCCTGTACATTGATAATGTTTGGCTGGTAGATGGACTCATACATAATTTACTTAGCATAAGTCAATTATGTGATAGTAATTATGAAGTCCTGTTTAATAAGAACACATGTACTGTAATCACTAACAAAGATAAGTCTGTAGTGTTCAGAGGCAGCAGGAAAAACAATGTTTACAAAATAAATTTTTCTGAATTGGTTCAGCAGAAGGTAGTTTGCCTTCTGTCTGTGAGTGATGAGAAATGGGTCTGGCACAAAAGGCTGGGACATGCTAACTGGAGATTAATCTCTAAGCTTAGCAAGTTACAGCTGGTCAGAGGCTTACCCAGTATTGACTATCACTCAGATGCTCTGTGCTCAGCATGCCAAATTGGAAAATGTTCTAAAACCTCTTTTAAAGCTAAGAACATTGTTTCCACCTCTAAACCTCTAGAACTCCTTCACATTGATCTGTTTGGTCCTGTTGGAACAGCTTCAATCAGTGGGAAGAAGTATGGACTTGTTATTGTTGATGATTATAGTAGGTGGACTTGGGTTAAATTCCTCAGAACCAAAAATGAAACATATGATGTGTTTTACAAATTCTGCAAACAAGTACAAACTGAAACTGATTTGAAAATTTTAAAAATCAGAAGTGATCATGGTGGGGAATTTGAAAATGAACCTTTTGAAAACTTTTGTGAAAACCATGGAATTCTCCATGAGTTCTCATCTCCTAGAACTCCACAACAAAATGGAGTTGTAGAGAGAAAGAACAGGTCTTTACAAGAAATGGCCAGAACCATGATCCATGAATCTAAAATTGCTAAGTACTTTTGGGCAGAAGCTGTAAACACAGCATGTTATATTTAGAACAGGATCTATATCAGACCCATTCTGAATAAAACAGCATATGAATTGTTTAAAGGAAGAAAACCAAGTATTTCTTATTTTCATCAGTTTGGTTGTACATGTTACATACTAAACAATAAAATTTACCTAAAGAAATTTGATGCCAAGGCTCAAAAGGGTATCTTTTTAGGATACTCAGAGAGATCTAAGGCATACAGGGTGTATAATTCTGAAACACATGTTGTTGAAGAAGCTATACACATTAGGTTTGATGATAAGAAGCCTGGTAGTGAAATACCAGAGCTGGTTGAGAGTTTTGTAGATGTCAGAATCTCAGAAGAACCTTCAGAAGCTGAACCCAGTTCAGGTTCTGATGAAGGTTCAAAAGCTGAAAACAATGAAGACTCTAAGAAACTCTCTGAGAATGATGCTACTCCTGAAGTAAACCAAGACCAGCATGGTTCTGAACACATCCCTGATGGTTCTTCAGAAGCTAATCCACCCAGAACCTCATTCAAGTACAAGTCTTCACATCCTGAGGAGTTGATCATTGGAAACAAGAACAGTCCAAGAAAGACAAGATCAGCATTCACTCAGAATGAGTCTATGCTTGGCCTTCTATCCATGATTGAGCCTACAACTGCTGATGAAGCACTTGCTGATGATGGTTGGATTGTAGCAATGCAAGAAGAACTGAACCAGTATCAAAGGAATGATGTATGGGATCTTGTGGCAAGACCTGATCAGAAGAACATCATTGGAACAAAATGGGTGTTCAGGAACAAGCTCAATGAACAAGGAGAAGTGATCAGAAACAAGGCTAGATTAGTAGCTCAAGGGTACAGCCAGCAAGAAGTAATAGACTACACTGGAACTTTTGCTCCAGTAGCAAGACTGGAAGCAATCAGGTTACTTCTTTCTTATGCTGTTAATCATGATATCATCTTATATCAAATGGATGTTAAGAGTGCTTTCTTAAATGGTGTAATCTCTGAAGAAGTGTATGTAAAACAACCCCCTGGTTTTGAAGATGTTAAATATCCAAAATTTTAAACTTAAGAAGTCTTTGTATGGTCTGAAACAAGCTCCCAGAGCTTGGTATGAAAGGCTAAGCAACTTCTTAATTAAAAATGATTTTGTAAGAGGTCAAGTTGATAATACACTTTTCAGGAAAACTGTTAAGAAAGAAATCTTAATTGTACAAATATATGTGGATGATATCATATTTGGTTCTACTAATGCCTCCCTTTGCAAGGAATTTTCAAAGTTAATGCAGGATGAATTTGAAATGAGCATGATGGGTGAGCTGAAATTCTTTTTGGGAATTCAAATCAACCAATGCAAAGATGGTGTTTATGTTCATCAGTCAAAATACACTAAGGTGCTTCTGAAGAAGTTCCAGCTGGATGATTGCAAGCTGATGACAACACCAATGCATCCCACTTGCACCTTAAGCAAAGAGGACAATGGCTCTAAAGTAGATCAGAAGCTGTACAGAGGTATGATAGGTTCTCTCCTATACTTAACTGCTTCTAGGCCAGATATTTTATTTAGTGTATGTCTGTGTGCTAGATTCCAATCAGATCCTAGAGAATCTCATATGACTGCTGTCAAGAGAATCTTTAGGTATCTGAAAGGAACAACTAATTTGGGACTTCTGTATAAGAAATCTCTAAATTACAAGCTAGTTGGATTCTGTGATGCTGACTATGCTGGGGACAGGATTGAAAGAAAATCCACCAGTGGAAACTGTCAGTTTCTTGGTGAGATTCTGATATCCTGGGCCAGCAAAAGACAAGCAACCATTGCTTTGTCAACAGCAGAAGCAGAATACATCTCAGCTGCAAGTTGTAGCACACAACTGCTCTGGATGAAACATCAATTAGAGGATTATCAGATTCATGCAGATAATATTCCTATTTATTGTGATAATACTGCTGCAATATGTTTGTCTAAAAATCCAATTCTGCATTCTAGAGCCAAGCACATAGAAATAAAACATCATTTTATAAGAGATTATGTTCAGAAGGGTGTTTTAGATATTCAGTTCATTGATACTGATCATCAATGGGCTGACATATTCACAAAACCCCTAACAGAAGAAAGATTCAATTTTTTTAAAAAGAATCTGAACATGCACTTTATCTCTTGAAAATGTGCTTGAATCTGAATGAAATCCTTGATTTTGAGTTTATCATAAGCTAAGACTTATCAGACACTCATTTTCTGAGAGTCTGAATAAAGTTAAGCCTGAAAAACTTCAGAGTCTGAAGGATCAGAACCTCGATTTTCTGACTTCTGAATCTGATAGGAATCTAATGTTTGGTCAGAATCTGATAAGTATAACTATGGGCAATGATGATTAAAGCTTTTAAAGTTTATACTCTAATCCTCCCAAAGTCATCAATTTAAAAATGTGATTTTATGCTCTGATATTAAATGATAAAATTGCTTGACAAACAATTTTCAGTTGGTATCAATCTGTTTTCAAACTGTTTAGCACAGACACATTTTTCAAATGCCAAGGTGTATCAGACATGTTCAGTTTTTAGAAATGTTTTAATTTGGTATCAGACTCTGAAGATAAACCTTCAGATTCTGGTATCAGATTCTGATACAAGTTCAGCAGCATTAACACTGTAGTTTGGTATCAGACTCTGAGATAAAATCCTCAATTGGTATCAAACTCTGATATAACTTTTCAGTTGGTCTATGATCTGAACTATTTTGTTTTAAAAATGAGTTAGACCTACTCTGATCTGAACTATTTTCTTTAAACCAGCTCAGATTTGCTCTGATACCTTGTTGTATGTTTTGCTCTGATACTGAACACAACTTGGTTGTTTTGCTCTGATACTGAACAAAATATACTGAACAAACCATGTCTGAACACATAATGACCTGATCAGAAGCTCTAAACTTTTTCTGCTTCTGAACAGCATTCTATTTTTTTTAATGCAAGTCATATACTCATTGGAAATCAAGTATGCTCTGATGACTATCTTTGCTGCTTGATAATCCATATGATTGCATAAATATCTCACAAGTTTTTCAACCCCCTCCTACATGCTCTGAACCTTTTTGAAATGTCTTCAAACTCTTTTAAAAAAGGGGGAGATTAAGTTATGCTCTGATACTTATGTTTTCAAACTCTTTTAAAATTCTCTTCTGCTCTGATACAGATGTTTTCAAACTCTCTTGACAAAGGGGGAGAAATTTTCTGTGTTGGGGGAGTAAGTAAAACTTTTTGTTGATGACAAAAGGGGGAGTAAGGTAAAACAAGTATTAAAGCACCTGAGCTCAACAATATAAGTTAAAATTCTGTCAGTAGATTAACTTATGAAAGGGGAATAAAAGGTATTAAAGCCTGAGGCTCTGAACATAAGTTAAAGCTTAGTTAAAGCTCTGATACTGATTGAATCTAACTTATGAGAACTGATTTTTAACTCTTAGCCTCTGAATTGTAAGTCTGGCTCTGATACCATTTTGTGAGATACATAACTCTTAGTGAGTTAAGAATGAATTGAAAATAACTTGGATAAGACTCAGGGAGCTTACAAAACTCATCCTGTGGATTATCAGACTTAGGGGGAGAGCTTACAAACCTCAGAACCTGAAGTCAACAAGTTATTTACAATTCTCAGTGTTAATTTCACTATATTGTTTTAAGATAAGCTTAATTAACTTGGATAAGAATCAAGGGGAGCTTACAAATCTAACCTTGAGGACTGTCAGACCTAGGGGGAGCTTACAAACCTCTCCTGAAGTCAGATTGTTAATTAAACTTAACAACAATTCTGAAATTTTCACATTTGTGATTTAAACTGAACTTAATTAACTTGGATTAAACTCAGGGGGAGCTTACAAACCTCACACCCTGCAGTTAACTTGTTAATTAAGTCAACAACAATTTTCTGATTTAATACTTATATTTGTCATCATCAAAAAGGGGGAGATTGTTGGAACAAAATGTGTTTAACAAGTCTCTTTTGAATTAAGGGGGAGATTATTGAAACATTATGTGTAAACATATCTTTCTCTATGGTTTTGATGATAACAAAGTGTTAAAGAGAAAATTGGTTATATGCTAATGCTTTGTTCAAGTGTTTTCAGAACCACGTGTTTATTGATTGGAAATTAAGAAAGGTTATGAAAGAACAAGCTAAGAGCAAGAAAGGAAAGCAAAGAAGCAATGTTGCAAAGCTAGAAGGAAACTGGTCCTGAAGAAGTGCTCCTGAAGAAGTGCTCCTGAACTGGGTGCTTCTGAAGTGGTCCTGAAGTGGTGCTCCTGAAGTGCAGCTTCTGAGTCTGAAGTCAGCTTCTGAAGTCTGGGTGCTTCTGAAGAAGTCAACGCAGAGTCAATGTCTGAAGACCAGCTTCTGATCCGTACAAAGCAACCTCTGATGCACTGTTCACACAGAAGCTTCTGAAGCTGATGTGGCTTGGAAAGTGACCAGTAATGTGCGCATTTAATGCCTGGATGTGTCAGAACAACTCAATGGAACAGTTGTCTCCCTGACCCAAACATTCTCCAGCTTTTAAGGTAGGCCATTTCAAAAATGGATGCTGCTCTGTTTTGTTTAAAAAAGTGCAGCACACATTTGCAGAAATCCTAGCTCAAATTGCAACGGCTCTTTCCTCAAATCAAGCAAATCTTCAACAACTATATTTCATCTATAAAAGGAAGAAGATTTGAAGAAGAAATTTGTCTAAGACTCTGGAAACTACATTGCTGAACCTGTGCTCTGTTTTCTGTGTAAAAACTGTCAAGTTCAAAAACTCTTAGAAATTCTCCAGTCTTGTAACTTAGAATTTCTTAAGGTTAAGATTCTTAACCTGTGTTGTATTTAGAGAACACCTCTGATATTTTATCAAGTGTTCATCCCAAACTCATTTACTTGTAAACCAGTTTGGTCCCTAAAGTCTCAGTCTGTATACTGAGCAATTGTAACCTCATTCCTTTGTGGTCTGAGTCAGAAGCCTCTTGACTTAGTGTCTTGAGCATTGGGAAGTCTCTTGACTTAGTGTCTTGAGCATTGGAAGCCTCTTCCTTGGTGGTTGAGCATAGAAGCCTCTTTCTTTGTGATTGAGCAACTGTAAGTCTCTTCCTTAGTGGTTGAGCATTTGTAATCTTCTGATTATAGTGGAACTCTCTTGTTGGAAAACAAGGGGACTGGACTACTTCTCACATTGAGAAGGAACCAGTATAAATTCTGTGTGTCTCCCTTTACCTTTGTCTTTTCATTATTTGAACCGCTGCATAACTCTTGATAACAGTTCAGAACTGATCTATATCAGCTTCTGAACTTAACCTTAGTTTTGAAAAGAAAAGATCTTAGTTTTTGAATCACACAATTCAACCCCCCCCCCCCCCCCCCCTTCTTGTGTGTGTTTTTCTCTCCTTCATATAGCTCATGTCTCAGATTTTGGAACATCTAAGTTTCTGAATCCCAATTCATCCAATATGACTTCTTTTGCAGGCACCTTTGGATATGCTGCTCCAGGTCAATTCCTTTTTTGTTTATATTAACTAAGTTTATAATATTTTGTAGTTTATCTTTAGTATTTACTTGTAAAATGTAACTATTTCACAATTGTCTAGTCTACATTTCATGTTTTTTTATACGGAACCTATTTTTAACATGAAAAATCTTTTTAAATTTCTACAGAACTTGCATACACAATGGAAGTAAATGAGAAATGTGATGTGTATAGTTTTGGGATATTAACCTTGGAAATACTTTTCGGAAAGCACCCTGGAGATGTTGTAACTTCTTTGTGGCAACAACCTTCACAAAGTGTCATGGACCTGGCACTTGAATCTATGCCATTGATGGATAAGTTGGATCAACGTCTCCCTCGTCCAACAAATACCACTGTTCAAGAGGTGGCATCGATGATAAAGATTGCAATTGCTTGCTTGACTGAAAGCCCACGTTCTCGTCCTACCATGGAGCAGGTCTGCAAGCAGCTTGTAATGTCTTAATCATCTTCAAAGGGTTTAATATATTACATATATATTGTCTCATATATATAGCCTGAATGTTGTTTTCACCAAATATGCTTCGATATCTGTTAGCATTGTTTCATATTTGTAAAACTTTCTGTCTGTATTGTAAATCAATTTAACTTTGAAGTTTCTGAACTTGGGTTGCATTATCAAATTTTAGGCGCAAACATGTGATTATAAATTTATAGTTTAAAATACACTTTTAATATTGATATAAGTTAAAAGAGATAAATAAGTTTTTCGTTTCTAAAATTATAGCGAATTTTGATTTTAGTCCAAAAAAAAACGAGATGTTTTCATTTTTACAAAAAAAAAATTCGTTTTGTTTTTTGTCCCTAATATGAACATATAAGGGTTGAACATAATAGATGAACATAACATGAACACTTCTTGAACATAAATAATATATTCTTGACATTAATATGAACATAAATTGACCATTAAAGACCAAAAACAAAACAAGAAATTTTGTGAGGATAAAACATCCTGTTTTATTAGACTAAAGTCAAAATCCGCTATATTCTTTTAGACGAAAAAATTATTAACCCAATTTTAATTTTAACTTTTCTAAAATAACGTGTTTATATACGTAAAAAAAAAAGAAACTTATCTATAATATATAACTTTTGCTTGAGTCAAATGTAATTAGAGCGGAAAAAAATTGGCCGGACTAATGGTCGGGCCATTAGCCCATATTTTGGGTAAAACCGGACCTAAAAAACTAGCCTAACCTGAACTTGGTTTGTTTCCCTATCCACTTGGCCCAAATAAAAATTGGGTTGGACCGGGCCCATCGATTGGCCCACTATCGATATTTTCATTTAAATCTTGTTAAAAAATACGACATTTTTTTTAAAACATTATCTATTAATTTAAAATTTATTAATAAAAAGATAGTTAACAAACTTAATAAAAACGGATAGGTTTGATACAATTGAGGGAATAAATCTTGAGTTTAATTTTTTTTTTATAAGGCATGAGCAAAAAGACATCAAAAAGAATAGTGTCCAACTAAGTTTGTACCCTACTCTAATCTATTGCCAATTGCTCATATATATTATTAAAAAATGGAAAAATTACATAAAAACGGGGGGGGGGGACATCAAACCTGACCCAGTTAATCCAAGTGGATCCACCCTAATGGGTAATACATAAAAAAAGATCAACAAAGTGGATCCAACCCTAATCAATTCTAACAAACGAACACCATTAACGATAGATGTTTGTGAGAACCAAGCATGTCTATAATTTGGCTAATGAATCGATCGTCAACACGAAATTGGATCACGTACCATCAACTCCCTGCAACAACGGCATCAAGCATTAACAACTCTTTTGAGTCCACACAGTCCCATATCAATCAAGGATAACTGGGATACGAAACCACGAACATATTCTTGATAAAAGATAATCAGTATGTAATGTTGATAAAAAATAATTATTTATACTTCTATGTTCATCCAATCATATTTTAGCAAAAAGATAATTGTGAATAACTAATTAATCAATAATGTGTATGTACACACACATATGTAAAGTAAGGTTTTTTATACCACGAGTCACTTCGATGTTTATTGTCAATATTTTTAATTTTTTTCTGTTTTTTAAAACTGATATTTTATTTGGCATAAATATCTCAACAAACTTCATATATTAATTTGATCTTATCTACTAAATAGTTTATTTAAGTGTTTATTTAATTTCTAATATTTCATGCAGCACAAATATCTCAGCAAACAAGCACTCTGTCCAAGAAATTGGCACTCAAGTTTTATCATCTCTGCATCATATCTTGAATGCTTTTGCTTATCCTACCTCTCATAGTGTTCAGCAGCCTGCACGTATTGTCAGTTGGCAATGACCTAGCATGGATTCAATAGCTCTTAATGTTGATGGCAGCGTGTTCCTTGATTCTAACTTGGGAGGTTTTGGTGGTCTTATTTGTGATCATACAGGTTCTTTTTTGCATGGTTTCTTTGGGAAAATTAGTAGACCTTGGATTCTCCATGTTGAGATTTTGGGTTTATACCATGGTTTGAAGTTGTGTTGGGATACTGGATTTAAGCATGTGGTGTGTCTCTCTGATTCAACTAATGTTGTTGACCTCATCCAAAATAATTTGAATATTCATCACAAATATGGAAATTTGATCATGGTTATTAAACACATTCTTTGTAGAGATTGGGTGGTTGGTTTACGACATACTTTGTGTGAGGGTAACGCTGCAGCTGATTTTCTAGCTAAAAAGAGTGCTCTTAGTGATAGTAGCCTTGCTATTTTGAATGAATCCCCTCCTGATATGGCCTCTGTCCTCTTAGCAGATGTCATGGGTGTTGAGTTTGTTCGACCCTAGTTTGGGTCTTTTTTAGCTTTTTTTCCTTTTTGTTTTTCCATTTTGTTACCCAAAAAAAACTACTTGTTATATTTTAAAATTTTCTAATTCTATTTTTCAATAAATTTAACTATTTAATCAGAATTCAAATTTAAATAATATTATATATTTCTTTTGTTTTTTTATGTATGAGTGTCTCTCCCATGTAAATTTTATTTTAACTTTTTTCTATATATCAAAATTTATTTTCTATTTAGCATAAATATCTCACCAAAAAAAAAATATATATATATATTAATTCGATAATATCTGCTGAATATTTCATTCGATGTTTTAAGTAGCATAAACATCTAAACAAAATAATATATATATATATATATATATATATATATATATATATATATATATATATATATAATTTTTAATTATATTTTACAAAAAAAATATTATTTAATCTTAATTCAAATTTAAAAAATTATATATAGTTTTTGTGTACGTGGCCTCTCCCATGTTAATTGTTATAATTGTTTTAAGTTTACAAAATTAAATATTTTTATCTAGCAAAAATATCTCAACAAATTACACAAAGTTTAAATCACCTACACATTTTGAGATATTATCTTTGGATCCAAATTTTTAAATATGATTTAATTAGTTATCACTTCTTTATCATTTTAGCATCATAATTGGATTCAAGTCACCCAAGATTGAACATTCAGTTGATGGACCCTTCTCTAAATTAAATTATCCATTTAATTGATAATATTCAATGAAAGTTGATTCAATTGGTAAGAAGTTGAGTCATGCGCAAGATCGTGAGTTTAATTGCCACTGTCGATGTGATGACATCTTTAGCGGGTGATCTGTAAGTAGCTATGTAAACGTTGAGCTCAAGGTCTGTCTTGACTCTAGTGAGCACTTGAAGCTCACCTAAACTTTTTGTAAAAAAATTGTTTAATAGATAATTCATTTTTAAATCATAATTTGATAGGGAAAATTTTAAATAAATTATTTGATTAAAATTAACTTGTTTATTTCAATCAATTTTATATATAAAGAAATATTTTTTTCCTTGCGTGTGTTCATTCTATTCATTCTAAACACATACTCTTGATTAATATTTCAACTTACACAACTAGAATTTATTTATTTTACATTTTAGACCGACGTTAATAGTTCATTTAATAAATCGCCTTATGTAACCAAGAATCATTAAGGTTCACCCCCACCAACATACTCTTGTGATAATTTAATTTAAGGCCTGATAACGCTTCAAACAACATAAGAACAACTTTTAAAGGTCTAACATTAGCCCAACTTTTATACCCCACAAGTAACGTATCATTAACGAATTGAAGATGAGAAATTTCTATGTTTCCCCTGAGTACCAACACCATAACAAGTATAAAGACCTGCCTCCACTGTGAGAGTCATGAACACATTCAACCCCTCCACCTCCAAAAGAATAACAAACAGAGAAAGTAGATCACCTTGACGCAATCCTCTATCAAACTTGAATTCATGAGTTGGGCTGTCATTAACCAAAACAAATGTTAATGTCGTGGTAACACACTCTAAAAACATTTGCGCCACAATGTCAGAAAATTCATTTTAATCATAACCTCTACCAGATACCGCCAATCCACCTAATCGAACGCTTTATCAAAATCTACCTTGAATAATAGTAACTCTTTTTTGAGAACTAAGCATCATGACCCATCTTATTGGCAATAAGAATATCATCTATGATTTGCCTTCCATGAATAAAGGTTGAAAGAGATTGAAAGACAACACTAGCAATAACTCTGCGAAATCTATTAGCAAGAACCTTCGCCAAAATTTTGTATAAACATCCCACCAAAGCAATAGTTTCGTAATCTGCCACCCGTTGTGAATTTTCCATTTTAAAAATCAGAGCTGAAATTCCTGGCAACCTGACTGAAATATGCTGTGCACAATGTTGGGACAACTGTCCGAGCGCGTGTCTACTCAGAACTACAATTAAAATAACGCAGCATAACAAGGCACAAAATAAAAGGAACACAGCGGAAATATAAAGTACACAGTGAGTTTGTTAACCCAGTTCGGAGCAACTCTCCTACTCTGGGGGATACCAATCCAGGAATGATTCCACTATTATAGTTCTAGTGAAAAGACCAACGCAGACACACTACTTGACTTTGCACCTAGACCCTACCAGTGGCAACTCTATCTAGGAACTCCTAGATATGAGACCCCGTCTCAATTCCTACCAACAGCACAAACAGTATAATAATCAAACACGCAAAACACACAAAGAGAGACACACTCTAATAACACATACTCACTCCGTACTTAAAAGCTTAGGAGCAGCTTACAATTACAACTCAAACAAACTCAGTCCTTAGCTTGAATCAGGGAGATACAAGCAAGGCTCACAATTAACAAAAGAACCCTAAAAACCTTAAACACACGCTATGCTAACACACACGGTTTTTAGTTACCCAACTAGGGTTTGTCTTCACAAATATATAACACTGAGATAGCACGGGTCTGGGCTTCAAAATAGAGCATGGACATTGTCCGGTCCAGCTGAAAACAATCTTCTAGAAATAATAAAAAGCTTCCAAATATAGAATAATATCTTGTGGAACAAATAGCAAGGCAAATAAAACTTCAAGCAAATCTTCAATCAGATACACGTGCCTTGATCAGCAAGCTAGAGAAAAATAAATCTTCAAGCCAATCTTTGGAAGATTGCGTACACAAATATAAAGCGCTAGCTGGCGCGAAAAGCACAAGTCACGTAATGCTGTTCCATATGCTACAGCATCTGTCCCAGCATCTGGCTAGTAGATGTTTTTGCAAAATGTAGCCAATCTACAAAAACCCAACAATCTCCCCCTTTGGCAAAATTTTGGCTAAAACACTCTAGAGCCAGTTCTTTGGGAGATACACAGATAAGTTTCCTTCACGTCAACATAGGCACACAACAAGGAAAGAAAATATCGTAGCATATAATGAGATTACTTCCAAGGGAAAAATATAAGCAAAGATAGCTTGCAAGAAGAATCAGAGGCATGCACCAGATAACACAAACATCTAGCCTCATAGGAACAACTAGAGAGAAATAAACTCTCATATAGTGGATTCACATAGATAAGGGAAAAAATAAATTTCCACACACCAAGAAAAACTTAAGAGCTCCCCCTCAAAACATGTACCAGTACTCCCCCTCAACATATACTACATTCCCCCTCAACATATACTACACTCCCCCTCAACACATGTAACCATACATAATATAAGCTTCACATCATGCAATCTACTCCCCCTTTTTAGCCATAAATTCTGACAAATAACAGATAGTGCATACTCATAGAAAGTGCATAGAAACCATAGAGAGTGCATATTACAGACCAGAAGCACACAAGGTGCATAAGAAATTCAGGGCATAGCCCAGTCATCAACAAAAGCAAAAAGAGTACACAAAGAAGATCAGAACAAAACAATAAAATCAGAAATCCTCAGAATCATCAGAGGCATCCTCAGTAGCATCAGCAGAAGCAACAGGCATATTTCCTCCTTCTTCCTCATCCTGCTCACCCTCAGCATCAGCTTCAGCCTTCAAAGCTGCAATGATCCTGTCAATCTTCACCTTCCTAGCTCCAAGGGCCACACTTGTCTCAGTAAGATCAACAATCATTTGCTTTCTGGAGAGCACACCAGATGTCCGGACAGAAGTACCAGCTACATCAGCATCAAGTGTCTCAGACAGCAAACTGCAATCCAAAGCCATAGGACCAGGCCTCTTGCAGGGTTCATCACTACTGATTAAAATATCAGGGTGTTGCTGAAGAATAATTCCACACAGGAGGGTAGGAAAAGCAATTGGAAACTTAATAGCAAAAGATTTAGCATGCTCCAAAACTTGATAATAGATGTAGGCTCCATAATCAAAGGGTGACTTGGTCCCCACAGCATAAATGAACTTAGCCAACCCAGAAGCAACAGAATTTGAGTGAGTGGTTGGAGTCCAATTTTTAGCACAGATCCTATTCAAAGCAGCATACATAGGGGACAATTGAGCAGAAGACAAATGCTTTGGCCAATGCTTAATCTTGTTATCAGTGATTGCCTTGCAGATTGTGTCCTCAGTGACCTCAAGCTCAGGGGTCTCCTCAGCAGACCTCTCAAGGTATGCGTTGACCACCATAGGAGAAAAATTGACACACTTACCACGAACAAAAACCTTCCTATACTCAGGGTTTCTTGTGTCATCACACTCATCAGAAACATTCACCAAAAACTCCCTGACCAGCTTATCATAACATGGACCCAGATTTCTCACAGTCTTCATCAGTCCAGCAAATTCCAACACATCAACCAGCTTTTTACACTTGAAAACTTCTTCCTTAAGATTTCTTTCAAGACCCAGTCTTCTGTGGTATATGAACTTCCACCTAGAAGAACCATTTTCCAAATGAAAAGAAACATTATCAAGAGGGGCTGGAGGGATAGTTAGAGGTATCTTCATACCCTTCATTGTTTTTCTGGAAGCCCCACCAGATGTGGCAGCTTCAAGCTCAGCAACCTCAAACTCAGAGTCACTAGAGGGAGGGTCTTTTCTTTTGAGGCTCTGCTTCTTGTGACCACTTTGAGCCATCTTCTTGCTCCCAGCCTTGGGGGGACCATACACAGGCCTCTTCCCAGCATTAACAGCTTTCTTCTTCCTATCCTTTTGTCCTTCACCAACAATAACGGCAGTGTTGTCAGATTTGCTCCTAGTCCTGCGAGCAACACCCAGAGCACCAGCCTTATCCTGAGGTCTTTCTTCAGGCACAGCTTCCTCAACAACAATAGTGTCAGCATGGTCTAAATTAACAGTCTCAGCATTATCTTCAACATCCTGGGTCTCAGTACCTTCATCTTCAGATTTGGAAGAGTCTTTCTCATGAGCACTCACAGAGGCAGGGGAGTTTGGAACCACCGTTTCAGGCTCCTCATGAGCTTGTGACACAGATGCTGGAGCATCTGTCACAACATCCTTTGTTGTGGCAGGGGGACTAGCAGGTGTCTCAGAAACATCCGGATTAACAACAGTCTTTTCAACAGAAATAGCGGTAACAACTTGCTCAGTGGGGGAATTTGAAGAATCATCAACTAATTTTTCTGATACCTTAGGGTTATCAGGACCTAGGGTTTCAGTCGTAGCTACAGTACTTTCAACAGCGATATTCTCAGATTCGGTGACAGAAGGTTCAGCATTTGGTTCAACAACAGTTGATATAAATGGATTGTCCTTAAGGTACAAATCATCCATGCTAAGCCCTACTCGTTGAACAGCGGGAGTGGTAGAAGTTTTACCTTTCGATTTTGACCTCGTGTTCACAGCAGTGGAGGAGGTAGCTTTGCTAGATTTGGCAGGAGTCTTCCTTCGTGATGCAGACGACCTAGTTCGTCGCTTCTTTGTAGGAGCGCTGAGAATAGTAGTGAGGGGTTGCGCATCGGTGATGACGGCTTCAGGAGCTTGATCTTCCATAGTTTGATGAGAGGTAGAATCAGCCATGGTGATGATTTTGAATGTGAAGGTATGAGGAGTGGACGATTTTTGAATGATGATGTGCGCGGTAAGAGAGGAGATGAGAGGTTTTGAGAAGTTAAGACACAGATAGCAATGATAGCGTGTGAACGGTCTAAAAGAGGGAAGTTCAAAATAACCTCCTTGAGTGACGTGCATCAAGCAGTTGAGGAGGGAGAAAATTTCAGCTGCACGCCTCTCGCACATTAATTGCTACAATTCCTCAAATAAGCATATCCCTAACTTCCGTCTTAATTTTTCAAATTGATTAGCATCAAGGGCTTTGGTAAAAATATCTGCTAATTGCTCTTCAGTTGTAACATGTTCAAGAGTAACAATTTTTTCTTCAACCAGATCCCTGATAAAATGATGTCTAATGTCAATGTGTTTGGTCCTGCTATGTTGTATAGGATTTTTGGAGATATTAATTGCACTCAGATTGTCACAATATAATGTCATAGCATCTGTCTTGACATTGTATTCACTCAGCATCTGTCTCATCCACAACAATTGAGAACAACTACTACCAGCTGCTATGTACTCAGCTTCAGCTGTAGACAAAGAAACGCAATTTTGCTTCTTACTGAACCAGGATATGAGGTTGTTGCCTAGAAAGAAACATCCACCAGAGGTACTCTTTCTATCATCTGCACTTCCAGCCCAGTCAGCATCACAATACCCAAACAACACAGTGCTTTCCCCATGAGAATACAACATACCATAGTCACTAGTACCATTTACACACTTCAGAATTCTCTTTACCTAAGTCAGATGGCTTATTTTTGGTTCAGCTTGGTACCTGGCACACACTCCAACTGCAAATGTGATATCTGGCCTACTTGCTGTAAGATATAGAAGACTTCCTATCATACTCCTATACACGCTTTGGTCAACATCCACACCTTTCTCATCCTTTGATAATTTTACATGTGTGGGAGCAGGAGTTCTTTTATGAGCAGCATTTTCCATCCCAAATTTCTTGACTATATTTTTAGCGTACTTACTTTGAGAGATAAATATAGTATCTTCCATCTGTTTTACTTGAAGGCCAAGAAAGAATTTTAACTCACCTACAAGACTCATCT
This sequence comes from Medicago ruthenica, assembly GCA_018208015.1. Lineage (NCBI taxonomy): Eukaryota > Viridiplantae > Streptophyta > Magnoliopsida > Fabales > Fabaceae > Medicago > Medicago ruthenica. The sequence goes on along the minus strand of CM031371.1, from coordinate 89,367,879 downwards.
CAAATTCAGATTGCATTTGCTGAACAAAATGCTCTATCATCTGGTCAGACATTCCTCCAAAGACTATGTCATCTACATATATTTGAGCAATCATCAGCTGTCCATTTTCATCTTTCACAAACAAGGTCTTGTCATTTCCTCCCTTCCTATAGCCATGGTTGATTAGAAACTCAGCAAGTCTCTCATACCAAGCTCTAGGGGCTTGCTTTAGGCCATATAGAGCTTTCTTCAATTTGTAAACATGGTTTGGAAAACTTGGATCAATGAACCCTTTAGGCTGTTCCACATAGACCTCTTCATTTAAGTACCCATTGAGAAAGGCACTCTTGACATCCATCTGATACAACTTGAATTTTAGTATGCAAGCAATCCCAAGTAACAATCTAATAGATTCCAACCTAGCTACAGGAGCAAAAGTCTCATCAAAGTCTACACCTTCAATTTGAGCATATCCTTGTGCAACCAGTCTAGCTTTGTTTCTAGTGATAGTACCATTTTCATCAGACTTGTTTTTATAAACCCACTTGGTACCTATGACATTCACATTATCTGGTCTAGGAACTAAGTCCCACACATTACTTCTCTTGAACTGAGTTAATTCTTCTTGCATAGCATTTATCCAGAACTCATCGGTTAGAGCTTCCTTAACATTCTTTGGTTCAAAATTAGATATAAAGCAAGAATTTGATACCTCATCATAGTTCCTTCTAGTTGTAATCCCTTGGTTAGGATCGCCAATGACTTGATCTAAGGGATGGTTTTTCTGAACCCTGATAGATGGTCCTTTGTTGGGAGCAGTCTTCTCTGGACCAGTTACTTCAGAATCTTGCTTACCACTTGCTTCATCTACTTTCTTCTCTTCCTGTAGGTCAGATGTTGAGTCAAATGTCACATCATCTGGCACAACATTATTACCTTCATCATCTACAACAACATTCATAGATTCCATCACTGTCTTGGTTCTGGAGTTGTATACTCTATAGGCTCTGCTGTTTGTTGAATAGCCTAGAAAAATTCCCTCTTCACTTTTAGCATCCATCTTTCTTCTTGGTTCCCTGTCAGCTAAAATATAGCACTTACTACCAAACACATGAAAGTGCTTCACTGTTGGCTTCCTGTCCTTCCATAGCTCGTACAAGGTTGTTGATGTACCTTTTCTCAAAGTCACTCTATTATGAATATAGCAGGCTGTGTTCATGGCTTCAGCCCAAAAGAAAAATGGCAGCTTCTTTGCATGTAGCATAACCCTGGTAGATTCTTGCAAAGTCCTGTTCTTTCTCTCAACTATCCCATTTTGTTGGGGAGTAATGGGTGCAGAGAACTCATGAAATATTCCTTCAGAAATACAGAAATCAGAAAACTTACCATTCTCAAACTCTTTCCCATGGTCACTTCTGATTCTAACAATTCCACACTCCTTTTCTCTCTGAAGTTGTAAGCAAAGATCCTTGAATTTTTCAAAAGTGTCTGATTTCTCCTTAATGAAATTTATCCAAGTATATCTGGAAAAATCATCAACAACAACAAATGCATACTTCTTACCACCTAAGCTTTCGACTTGCATAGGTCCCATTAAGTCCATGTGCAATAGCTCAAGAACTCTGGATGTGGACAGATGTTGCAGCTTCTGGTGAGGCATCTTGGTCTGTTTTCCTATCTGGCATTCTCCACATATACTTCCTTCCTGAATTTGGAGTTTTGGTAGACCTCTGATGGCTCCTTCAGCAATAGCTTTCTTCATGCTTCTGAGATTCAGATGTCCAAGCTTTTGGTGCCATAGCTTAACTTCATCTTCTTTGGTTATTAGACAAGTAGATAACTTTGCTTTATCTTGAGAGACCCACAAGTAGCAATTGTCCTTTGATCTAACACCTTTCATCAGGATGTCCCCTTCACTGTTAGCAACTAAGCATTCACTCTTTGTAAAGTTGACCTTCATTCCTTGATCGCACAGTTGACTAATACTAATTAAGTTGGCAGTTAATCCTTTCACAAGAAGCACCTTGTCAAGTTTGGGTAGGCCCTCTTCCACAAGATTTCCAACACCCTTTATTGCTCCTTTGGCTCCATCCCCAAAAGTCACAAAACTTGTGGCATAAGGCTTAACATTAGTTAAGTAATTTTTATCACCAGTCATATGTCTGGAACATCCACTGTAAAAGTACCAATCATTTCTGGATGACACTCTCAGAGATGTATGAGCAATTTGAGCAATCTCATCCGCTTCTGATTCTATTTCTCTAGGATCCACAGTGTTGCTTGTGAAATTACCATTTTTTCGCTTCCACTGCTTCTTGGTGATCTTTACTGTGGGATCAGGTCTTGGTGAATAGGTCCTGTCTGGGTAACCATATAATTTGAAACAGAAAGGTCTGATATGACCTTTTCTTCCACAGTAGTGACATACCCAACCAAAATTCCTTCCTTTTGATCTGGGCCTATATCCAGATGCCTGTTGTCTCACCTGATGCTGGGGCATCTGTCTTGACACAGTATGATCATAAGTACTAACAGATGGCACAAACTGTCTTACTGGTAGTTGTTCTTGCTGAGGCAAGGATCTGTAGTCAAACCCAATACCTTTAGAATCTCCAGGTTTCTGTCCTATTTCCAGAATTTCGTCTAAAGCATCAGTACCTTTGTTCATCATCCGCAGTTGCTTGTTCATATTGTCAATCTTGGAAGAAAGTAAGATAACCTCATCATTGAGATCTGAGTTTATTTTCAGAAGTTTGTCTTTCTCAGCTTGCAAGAGAGCAATGGTCCTCTTTTGTTTTTCTAAAGTTCTACAAACTTCCTCACTTTTGAGATACAGCTCCTTGTAGGAATCAGCCAATTCATCATATGTTACCTCTTCATTACTAGATTCATTGTCAGATGTGCACACTCCAGTCAAAGCATTCACATGTTTTGCAGTTTCAGGTTCTTCTTCTGATTCATCCTCATCAGTCCAAGACACAGTCATCACCTTCTTTTGTTTCTTCAGATAAGTTGCACACTCAGTTCTGATGTGACCAAATCCTTCGCATTCATGGCATTGCACCCCTTTGCTTTGATTGATTTTGTCATCAGTTCTAGGTTTCCTCTGATTGTTGACATTTTTATAGATGCTGCGACTGTTGTCCGGAGCATTTGTCCTAGGGCGTCTGTCCATCCTCTTCACAACTTTATTAAATTGTTTGCCCAACAACACAATAGCTTCAGAGATGCTCTCATCAGTATCTAAGTCACTCTCCACATCATCTTCATCAGTGTTGGAGATGAAAGCAATGTTCTTGTCTTTCTTTTCAGATCTTTCATTAGCCTTTAATTCAAAAGTTTGAAGAGATCCAATCAACTCATCAACTTTCATATTTCCAATATCTTGGGCCTCCTCAATAGCACATACTTTCATATCAAATTTCTTAGGCAGGGACCTGAGAATTTTGCTCACCAGTTTTTCATCGGATATCTTTTCCCCCAAGGATTCAAATGTGTTAGCATATTCTAGCACATTCATGTGAAAGTCATGAACACTCTCTCCTTCCTTCATTCTCAAATTCTCAAACTGTGTTGTTAGCAATTGTAGCCTTGACTTCTTGACCTTTTGAGTACCTTCATGAGCTGTTCTTAGGATATCCCAAGCTTCCTTAGCAATAGTACATTGTTTAATCAACCTGAACATGTTCTTGTCTACACCATTAAACAAAGCATTCAGGGCTTTAGAGTTTCCAATAGCTGCAGTGTCTTCTGCTGTAGACCACTCCTCTTCTGGTTTCAACTCATCAGTATCAACATTATTCGCATCTTTTATTTTAGGAGGGACCCATGCCTTGATCACAGCCTTCCAAGCTCTGCTGTCTAGAGATTTCAAGAATGCTGTCATGCGTGATTTCCAAATGTCATAGTTCGACCCATCCAACAAGGGTGGTCTGTTCACCAGTCCTCCTTCTTTATCCATTAAGCCAGAAAATTCTTTCCCTGGAGCTCACCCACACAGAACAGGGTGCCTGCTCTGATGCCAATTGAAATTCCTGGCAACCTGACTGAAATATGCTGTGCACAATGTTGGGACAACTGTCCGAGCGCGTGTCTACTCAGAACTACAATTAAAATAACGCAGCATAACAAGGCACAAAATAAAAGGAACACAGCGGAAATATAAAGTACACAGTGAGTTTGTTAACCCAGTTCGGAGCAACTCTCCTACTCTGGGGGATACCAATCCAGGAATGATTCCACTATTATAGTTCTAGTGAAAAGACCAACGCAGACACACTACTTGACTTTGCACCTAGACCCTACCAGTGGCAACTCTATCTAGGAACTCCTAGATATGAGACCCCGTCTCAATTCCTACCAACAGCACAAACAGTATAATAATCAAACACGCAAAACACACAAAGAGAGACACACTCTAATAACACATACTCACTCCGTACTTAAAAGCTTAGGAGCAGCTTACAATTACAACTCAAACAAACTCAGTCCTTAGCTTGAATCAGGGAGATACAAGCAAGGCTCACAATTAACAAAAGAACCCTAAAAACCTTAAACACACGCTATGCTAACACACACGGTTTTTAGTTACCCAACTAGGGTTTGTCTTCACAAATATATAACACTGAGATAGCACGGGTCTGGGCTTCAAAATAGAGCATGGACATTGTCCGGTCCAGCTGAAAACAATCTTCTAGAAATAATAAAAAGCTTCCAAATATAGAATAATATCTTGTGGAACAAATAGCAAGGCAAATAAAACTTCAAGCAAATCTTCAATCAGATACACGCGCCTTGATCAGCAAGCTAGAGAAAAATAAATCTTCAAGCCAATCTTTGGAAGATTGCGTACACAAATATAAAGCGCTAGCTGGCGCGAAAAGCACAAGTCACGTAATGCTGTTCCATATGCCACAGCATCTGTCCCAGCATCTGGCTAGTAGATGTTTTTGCAAAATGTAGCCAATCTACAAAAACCCAACAAGAGCTATTAAACTAATATTTAATCCTTTTGTTAACTTTCCATTTTAATGAAACTAGTTAAAGAATCTGATGGTCGGATTTAGGTAAGTGTACCAAATCGTTTACCAAGTAATAAAGTGAGAAGTAGAGTATTGTATCCATAGGGATTGTTGTTTCAACCAAACAATTTGCGTTACTTATTTGTAAACAAATAAAAATGAATAAAAGACAAGGGTTTAGAGTTTTTCAATTTAATCTGTTTGCAACATAGCAAAGTTTACCTATTTTGATTGCAGAATGTTAGTGGAGGTTAGGATTCTTCGAATCCCCTCTATTTAATTGTTGGAATTACGTAATAGTCAAGTCTTATACATGCTATTTATCGTTATCAATCTAAGTGATGAGTTTGTGGGGTTTTACTCCCTATCAGCTATCGAGTTGCACCTGCTGATCACACTGGTAGGTACGTGTGGGGTCTTACTCTCTCAGAGGTATTTGAAACATAGACTTGAATTAGCGTTCCTAAATTTCCAAAGGTACGGTCCTAATATTCCTAAAGGTTCCCTCATCTATGAATCTTAGAACTACATAGCACACTCTCCCTCTCGATAGTTCTACAAACGGGCAGCCCTATCAACGTCTACCTTACCAAGGTTCGAGGAGAATGAAGTTACTGGGCTGATTTAAGTCGTGAAGTCACATGTTTCCCTAATTACTAACTAGTTACTTCCTGATTGGATTAGGTTTGCACCAATATTAGGTAATGTCACATCCCTAAGTACTTTTATCTCAGGGTTCTGCTCTATGGCTTGTTTCCCTAGTTACTAATCAGTTACTTCCTGATTAAGACACACACACACACACAGACACGTATATATATATATATATATTAGGTATGTCACTTCCCTAAGTGCCTATGTATCAGGGTTATGCTTCAGAGGAGACAAATCTTACGCACGACAGTAAAATTAAATAGCATAAAGAAAATAACTAAATAAAGACTTTAAATTAAATAAATTATCCAACAACCAGAATAGAGGTTCACTTAGAACCCTATCCTAAAAAGACTTAGTTTCACATGGTAACTAAAGACAAATTACAAAAGAAATAAAATATACCCTAGAGAAACTTGGAATGAGGAGAGAAACTCCTCCCTTGAAGCTCATAGTGCTTGCCTTCCTCTTGAACCACTTCGTTCTTAATGACAAATTATGAATGAAAGGAAAGGTATTTATAGAGAGAGTTTCCACCTGAAGTTGGGCTAAAAAACCGAGCTTTTGCTACAAAAAAGTAACAAAATTCAGTCTTGGCTTGCAAGACACAAGTGCTAGGCACCCAGGAGCATGCTCTAAGCGCATGTGAGAGAGGTTTTCAGGCGGCATGCGCATGTGAGTGCAGTCCCGGTGCTGAAACGCCTGGTTCTTCTCCTTTTTGGGTGTTTTCTTCCATATAAGATGTCTTGGAACTTGGGAACAAAATTTCACCCTCTGTAATGACTTCTGAGGACTCTTGCATCTTCATTCTTTGATCTTCCCAAAGTCCTCACAAATCTTCAGTTGTCTTGCTTTGCCGATTTGCATGATTTCTTCGTCAATTGCATCAAAACACCCTAAAATTGCTATGTTTCAAGAAGAATAGAATTACATACTCAAATATATAAAACATTACAAATGTCTCGAAATCATAAGCAATTGCTCTAATTCTCATCTATTCTGGATGTAAAACCTACTGAAAATGACTGAAAAACATGCTACTAATAACGTAAGATGACCTATCATCACAACCCCAAACTTAAACTGTTGTTTTTCCTCAAGTAACGAAAGCAGAGCGAATTTTATTCTTTGCTTTTTTTAGGAAAAACATACCTTTCTGAAGAGGTTGCTCAGATCACCATCTCATCTCATTCATAGCATTGACTTATTTACCTCGTTACATTAAAACGGGACAAGCTTGGAGAAGATAGCTCATATACTCAACCACACTCTTTTCCAGGACACACATATGTATCTCCTAAAGCCAGTAGGGCTAGTCACTTCATTTGCCCACTCCAGTCGTCACATGAATGTACCTTGCTGTAAATTTGAGACAATTCTAAACAGACAATCAAGATCAGATTATATACACACTTTGAGGTCTTTCAGGGTTGTAATGTGGCTTAGGTTAAGGTGGGATATATTTGGGAAAGTAGGCTAACAAAAGAACTTGGAGTTAGATTATCAACCTAAGGATTCCTACTAAACATTGATGTACTGCCAACCTTCCTTCCTTGAATCAAACAAGATGGGTACTAAGTAGAACTATTTATCTTTTTCTTTTTCAACATAAATACTTTTTTGAAGAGACCAAAATTTTGATGTTTTTGACTCTTAATTTTTTTCTTTTTGATAAATAAGTTCTACTGGTACCCCACCCCAAACTTAGCTTTAAACCAAACCAAGTTATAAAAATTCTATCTAACTCCAAGAGAAATCAAATAGATGACATTAGGGTTTAGAACTGTGACATGATTCGTCGCTTAGTAACAATGAAATAAATTATTGTTGGAGGCTCAAAGGGGTTTCACAAAGGTTAATAAGAATAAAAAAGGGTGTCTTGAAAGGCTCAAGATACCCAAAAAAATAATTCCTCATGTGTAGTATAACATGACTGATCGTTCGTAAAGAACGGCCACAAATTTGAGCATAAATAGCATTCATAGGGAACACTCATGATAGAAAGAATTATAGTAGAAGAATGGATGGAAATATTTGGCTCAAAATCTCACCAGTTATGCTAGTCAGAAAAGAGATGTTGATTAATATGAGTGCCTTCAGTAGCAAGCCCCAAAAGTTATCGTGCTCTTGAATCTAAGGGTAAACTAGCCTCCGTTGTAAATGTTCTGAAATAACTCTCTAAGACTAAAACAATTTAAGCATAAATGGAAATTTTATATGTGTAATGCAAAAAAATAAAATTATAAATAATATTGAGGATTAGCAACAATAAAAGAAATGAAATTGTTTAGAAAGGAAATCTCAGCTTAGCTTACTAAAAAGGAAAAATGTAGAAAAATAAATTGATGGGTTGCCTCCCATTCAACGCTTCTTTTAGGTCACTATCTTGACGAAATAGGTTGCCTCCTATTCAGCACATGTTTTACGTCTCAAGCCTAACGAATATTTCTAACTTGTGCTCGGGAGCCCCTGTCTGAAGGGAAATCGACATATAAAGTGCAGCGGAAGTTTAAAAATTTTGATTTCCTTTCCTTGGATCATTACGAATATCACATGAATCAGTGATAGAGTTGTTACCTCTTAGTGCAGAAATTGTTTCTTTGATCACAGCTGAGCAAATAAGCAAAGCCTCTACTCGTCCACACGAACAGCTTCCTCTGGTTCCCGGTGCTAGCCAAGCGATCAGAGGTTAGGAAGAGAAACAGGGTTGCGGTTTTGCTTTAGGGTTACACGAAAAAGCACTTGCTGATTTCAGCACTAGAGCTTCTATTTATAGAACTCCTTGCTGCACAAAATCAGCTTGAGCTTCAAAAGCCCATTAGCCCATCAGCTTCCGCTAACTAATTAGCGCCTATTGCTAAACGTACCCCATCATATAAGTACTACTTATATTTCTCCTTTTTACCGTTCTTTTGTGTGTGACCCTATAGGTTCTTGTAACGTTGGCAATAATATTAAATCCCATATTTAATATTATAAACAGTGAGCGGTATCTAGCAACACATCACTGGTACCCAAGTGACAAGAATGTCAAGTGATCTGACGAAACCTTTCCATGATAATATCTATGTGTACGATTACTCCTTTGTCCTAATATCTTTATTGAACACAAAGCATAGATTACGTCACCCTTGTTTAGCTCAATATTTATATTTCTTGATCCCGAAATATACTGAACAACGAATAAGTCCAATATCTCATATTGACTTAATTCGGCATGGCCATGCATTTTTCCAGTCATATTCCATCAAGAGGCCTAAAGATATATCTCCTGTTATGAGGAGGGACAAATCCCATCTAGGACACTCATGTCCCTCAGCATGATTCGTCGAGTGCCCATTAACCAACGTTATAGTCATCTTGTTACAGACAACGTTTGAATGGCAATAAAACACTTGAGTCCACATCTAGGGATCATAGTGGTTTCAGGTCTAAGAGTGATATACACTATTATCATTGTGAGAATAACTTATGACGATTTCATAACATACTATGTAGTATTCTCACGATGGGTCAATCCAGTATAAATATTACTCCTAATACTTATACCTATGTATAGACTTAATATCTCATATTCATGACCCATGAGATGTGGTCATCAGTCTACATACATAATAGTCTCCATGCTTTAATATTACCCCAATTCATATTAAAGCTTGACTACGGATACATTTAAGAATAGTGTTCTTTCTGTTGATGTAATCTCATGATTAAGTCACACTTAATATTCCATCACATGAACTAACTATTCTAGGGACTTTATTTATCTTATAACAAGTGTAATAAAGAACGCCATATTTTATTCAATAATAAAAGTCATGATACATATAAAAGTTTGACATAAACTATTGGCCTCTAGGGCTTATACCAACACTGTCATTCAGGCTCCTTGTCTTCTTCTTGATCTTCACCCTTCTGGTTGGCTTTCTCCTTTGGCAAAGCTCTCTGACTGAGGTAACGATATTGCCCGGAAACCTTGTAGGTGATGTAGTCTTCTCCTGATCTGATGATAATTTCCCGTTGATCCACATTGATTATAGCTCGGGCAGTGGCGAGAAAAGGTCTCCCGAAGATCATTTGAACTCTAACATTTCCTTTAATCTCCATAAATAATACCTCGATAGGGAAAGTGAATCTGTCTACAATTATGCTCACAGTCTCTATCACACCTTCAACATTCTTGAGAGAACCATCATCAAGTCCTATTCTTACTTCGCATGGCTTTAAATCCAATCCTCTAGTTCTCTTGAGAAGTAATAGTGACATCATGTTTGCGCTAGATCTGAGGTCACACATCACTTCTCCCAGATAAAAGTCCCTGATGGTAACTGGTATGCTAAAACACCTTGGGTCTTCTTTCTTCTTTGGAGACTTGTTTTCATGATCCTTGCGGTATTCTTTAGTAACAGCGACCAATTTATCATATACCAGTTGGTGAAAATAGGTAATCAAGAAGACTGTTGCAACACTGATTTTCAATGACTTTTCTGGTTTACTGTATTAACCGGAGAGTTGTCCATTCCTTCAGCAGTTGCTGCAATGCTTCTATGACCTTGCTTTTGGTTTCCAGAGGATCAATCTCCTTCTCTTCATCTTTTTCCACTTCCATCATTTTGCAAGTCTCATTCTTAGGATTGTCTAAAGTTGTTCCAGAAAAACCTGTTCTTGATAAATTTGCAAAATCGGTAGGATGTCTCATCTACACTTCTAGCTTCTTAATAGCAGCATCGGTCATCTTCTATGAGTCCCTGTGTCATTTTCATACCCTGGGAGATCATTTCTTCAAGATTCACCCTTGGTTACTGATGTTGGGTTCCTTGGGGGGGGGGGGGGATTTATCTGTGGTGGGTGGAAAACATTGTTGCTTCGGTATGAGAAGTTTGGATGTTCTACCCAACCTGGATTGAAGTGTTTGGGTACGGGTTCCTCTGTTGCCTGGTGAAAGTACACATATACTTGACTTGCTCTTCTAATAACCTCAACTTTGCTGGTAAACATGACCCGCTTTCTTGAGCTTGCTCACAGAAATCACATGTAACCTTTGCAAATAATTGGGCAACCTCACGAGCTTCCAACCTCTTGGCCAAAGATCCAAATTGAATGCTGAGAAGTTTGTTACTAGCAAGTAAAGCATCCTGAGCGTTTAGATCTATCATACCTTTCTTCTTTGGGGTAGCCTCATCCTCAATGTTAGCACGATATTCATTCAGAGACATGTTGTCAATCAACTCTCTTACCTCAGCAGTTGTCTTGATCTTAATGGTTCCTCCTACAGAAGCGTCTAGTAATATCCGTGTATCTAACTTTAATCAAGTAGTAAAGGCTTGCATGATATCCATTTCTGAAAACTTGTGACCTGGACACCTCTTCAACAGTAGCTTGAACCTTCCCATGTGTCATAAAGTACTTCCCCATCTTGATGCTTGAAGCTGAAAATCTCCTTCTTCCGCACCAAGTATTTCGCAGTTGGAAAATATCTGTCCAAGAACTCTCTCATGAGCTGATCCCAAGTTGTGATTGTACCACTTGGTAGCGTGTCTAACCAATCCTTTGCCCGTCTGGTTAGAAAATATCCAAACAACCTAAGTCGCTTGTCAGATTCTGACACCCCTGCTGGATTTATTGTGCTGCAGGCATCTAGAAAGTGTGTTAAGTGAGCATTGCAATCTTCTGATTCCTTACCTGAAAAATGGTTAGATTTCAAATTAAGCATGACACTATTCTTGATGTCACCACAGGGTTCGCTGGTTGGAACCTAAGTGATACTTCATCCAAGTTATCCAGCCTCCCATAGTCTCCTAGAGTTATGCTAGGATTTTCGTCTCCCATTTCTGACTCGTCTGTTGAATAGTCTTGAATTGGAAGGATTTCCTTTTGTTCTGTCCTTTATCTTGCAATTCAGGCTGTTTTTCGAAGTGCTAGTTTAGTTTTGTCTATGTCTGGATCAAATTGGAGAATACCTGTTTTGGTATCACGCATGAAACAAACTACACAAAGTTCTTATTAGGACATAGTCAATTGGAATTATATTTTTTTGGTATTTTTGAATTTTCAAACAGAAAAATAAATCATAGAAAACTAAATAACAAGTATGAATAAGTAATTTAAATTACTTAGTCAAAATTATCAATAATCCCCGACAACGGTGCCAAAAACTTAGTGGTCGGATTTCAGCAAGTGTACCAAAACGTTTACCAAATAATAAAGTGATAAGTAGAGTATTGTATCCACATGGATTGTCGTTTCAACCAAACAATTCACGTTGCTTAGTTGAGAACAAAATAAATAAATAAAAGATAAGGGTTTAGAGTTGTGCAATTTAATATGTTTGCAACAGACCAAATTTTACCTGTTTTGATTGCAGAATGTTAGCGGCGGTTAGGATTCTTCAAATCCCCTATATTTAATTGTTGGAATTACGTAACAGTCAAGTCTTATTCATGATATTTATCGTTATCTATCTAAGTGATAAATTTGTGGGGTTTTACTACCTATCAGCTGTCGAGTTGCACCTGTTGATCACACGGGTAGGTACGTGTGGGGTCATACTCTCTCAGAGATGTGGGTTCATTCCTCTTGAACCGCTTCGTTCTGAATGAGAAATTATGAATGAAAGGAGTGGTATTTAAAGGGAGAGTTTCCACATGAAGTTGGGCTCAAAAACCAGGCTTTTGCTACAAAAAGTAACAAAATTCAGTCTTGGCCCGCAAGAAACAGGCCCTAGGCACCAAAGAGCATGCTCTAGGTGCCTAGAAATGCTTGTCAGGCGCATGTGAGTGCAGTTCGGGTGCTGAAATGTCTGTTTCTTGATTTCTTCGTATTTTTTGGTGTTTTCTTTCATATAAGATGTCTTGGAAGTTGGGAACATAATTTCTCCCTCTGTAATGTCTTCTGAGGCCTCTTGAATCTTCATTCTGTCATCTTCCCTAAGTCATCATAAATCTTCAGATGTCTTGCTTGGCCGATTTGCATGATTCTTCGTGAATTGCATCAAAACACCCTAAAATTGTTGTTTTTCGGGAAGAATATAATTACATACTCAAATATAGAAAACATTACAAATGTCCCAAAATCATAGGCAATTGGTCTAATACTCCTCTATTCTGGATGTAAAACCTACTAAAAATGACTGAAAAACATGCTAAGATTGACGTAAGATGACCTGTCATCACAACCCCAAAGATAAATTGTTTCTTATCCTCAAGTAACGAAAGAAGAGCGAATTTTATTCTTTTGCATTTTTTCAGGAAAAACATACCTTTCCGAAGAGGTTTCTCAGATCACCATCTCATCTCATTCACAACATTGACTTACTTACCTCGTTACATTCAAGCGGGACTGACTTGGAGAAGATAGCTCATATACTCAACCACACTCTTTTTCAAGACACGTGTATGTATCTCCTAAAGCCGGTAGGGCTGGTCACGACATATTCCCACTCCAGTTATCACATGAATGTACCTTGCTATAAATTTGAGACAATTCTAAACAGACGGTCAAGATCATATTATCTACACACTGAGGTCTTTTAGGGTTGTAATGTGGTTTAGGTTAAGGTGGGATATATTTGGAAAAGTAGGCTAACAAAAGAACTTGGAGTTTGATTATCAACCTAAGGATTCCTATTAAACATTGATGTACTACCCACTTTCCTTCCTTGAATTAAATAAGATGGGTACTAAGTCAAACTATTTATCTTCTTCTTTTTCAACATAAATACATTTTTTTTAAGAGACCAAAACTTTTGATGTTTTTGGCTCTTAATTTTTTTTTCTTTTTGATAAATAAGTTCTATTGGTATCCCACCCCAAACATAAAATGTTGCTAATTCCAAAGCGCAGCCCCAAATTTAGCTTCAAACCATACCAAGTTATAAAAATTCTATCTGTTGGGTTTTAATATTGTGTTGGCTGCATTTTGTTAAAACAAGAAGTTCTAGCAAGATGTTGGACCAAATGTCCTAGACGTGTTAGTACGACATCTTGACTCAGGGTGTTGTATTTTGTTTGGCAATCTTGGAAGATTTGTTTTTAGCATGAGATCTCTGAAGGTATTACCGTATATATGATTCACGTATATTATGCTCCAAGAAGGGTGTGGTTTAAGAAGTGTGCCTATATGTTCTTGATTTGCCGTGTTTCCTTATTAAATGTCCCAAACATTTTAGGAAACATTATATATGCTTCTATGAAGATTGTTGCTGAAGACTCTATTGGATCAGGATATTTGTTTAGCCTGGTTGAAGACCAAGCCCATGCATTCTCTGGCTATATAAAGAAAGACTCAGACCACGTGAAGACTACTGAAGCCGTCATTTTGATAAAAGAGTCTATTAGGGCTTCGATTCTGTTCTTGGTGCATCTTGCATAGTAATGTTTATTGGAGTGTCTCTCCTAAACCGTTTCTAATAGTTGTTAAATCATGGGTTGTGTGATTGAGGAGAAAGTGAGAAAGGTTCTAATATCTAGGGGGAGTCTTAGATAGAAAATCACGGGTAGTGATTAGGTGAGAAAGCAGTGAACCGGAGGTTGTTCACATAGGAATTTGAACTTCACTATTATAGTGGATTTCCTTTCTTGGCATGGATGCCTCCAGATGTAGGTGACGTTTACACCGAACTGGATTACCAAACATCTTGTGTTCTTACTTTTCAGCACTTTACTTTGTTCCTATTTATTGCCTATTATTTTACGGTATTCTAATCCAGTGTCCAAGACATCGCATAAGACATTCTGAGTGTCTAGGACATCGTGTAGGACATCTGTCCACTGCGTGCCAGAATTTCACTATCTAACTCCAAGAGAAATCAAATAGATGACATTAGGGTTCTGAACTGTGACATGATTCGCCACTTAGTAACAACAAAAGAAATTATTGCTGGAGGTTATAACACTCTAAATCCCACAAAACGTTTTCTACGGAAAATTAATTAAGTAATAAAGCACCCAAGGGTGTCACGTCATCTCATCAAAATCCAAAGTGCTTAATTCAAATAAAACAATAAAACGTCGCAACAGAATAGTCACCAAAACACATCAAAATACATCACAGTTTTCAACATCAAAAATGGGATTCAAAGAATCCTGACAAAGTCTGGAAAACAAAGATAAAATCCCAAAAATCCTAGTGTTACAAATCAGAGCTTCGACACTAAAGACTCCCAAAGCAAAACAAAGCGAGTAGGCTTCAAAGTCATCCTCAGGAACTCAAAGATACTAGACTTCCTCTTCCTATAAATCTACACCATAAGGGTGTGGGCGGAAACGCACAAGAGAGGGTGAGAAATACTCAACATAAAGGAAAATACAAACGCATGTATAGCTTCAAGATAAACAATACATCATATATGCAAACATTCATCACAATCAGACATTATTCACATTCTGCATATTGATACTTCACCGTAAGTGCACGGTGAAATTTCTGGCTTTAGCAACTGGTAGGAGTTATTAACTGGTTCAGATTAACAGGTTCTGAACTTAAACAAGCAGATTCAGAACTAAAATAGAGTATGAACAAAACACAGTTCAGGAGCAGAAATAAAGTACAGAAAATAAAAAGAACACACAAGGTTTGTTAACCCAGTTCGGAGTAAACACCTCCTACTCTGGGGGATACCAATCCAGGAAGGAAATCCACTATTGGAATTAATCCTTAAGACTCAGACACTGACCCCCAGTTCCTATCCTAAGCAATCAACTTCCACCTAGTCAGACTTCTACCCACGCATGAGTATTAGAATCCACTAACTTCCTATTCAAGTAACAGCCCAGTTACTTGAACAACCCTTGAACTAAACCCAGTTCTTAAACAAAACTACCCTGTTTTTGAAGAACACTCTTCAATTCAAAAACTTCATTCTTGCTTAAAAGCTTTGAATGAATTACAACTCAATTAAACCTAAACCAACTCAAAACATATGAGTGGTGCACAAAACAAAGCTAAAAAGCTTATACACACTAAGACTCTATTTCTGAATTTTTCTCTCTTAATTCCTCGTATCTTGAATAGCAGCAAAGCACTCCTTATATAGTCTTCAGCAAGCAACATTAATCTGAATTAAATCTTCTGAATTGATATGATTCTGAATAATGAATGGCTTGAAAAAGGAAAAAAATAAAACTGCAACATATCTCTCAATGATTGCTTCAGTAAAGTAAGAACATTCATAAACACGAGCCCAATCTTCAAAGATCTTCTCCAATTTAATCAGGCCTTCTAGAATCAACATGCTTGAATAAATCCTTGTTAAATCTCGCAAAGATTCGCGCCAAAACAATTCAGAAAAACCAGCTTCTGATGAGGTCAACGAAAGTCAACGCGGGCATCAGACTCACATTTCAGCTTCTGAAGCGCTACAGTGCTTCTGAAGGAACTTTCAGCTTCTGAAGGTGATTTCAGCTTCTGAACAGCTCCAAATAAAAAAACTTGCAACTGAAGACTTGTTCTAAACATGGAGATGCTTCTATTCAACACATTGGATTTGCCAAAATATGCAGCCAACACCAAAATACTCAACAATCTCCCCCTTTGGCAAATTTTTGGCTAAAACCAATGTTCACAGAACCAAGTTCTTCAATCTCTCATACAATTAACTCAGCAATGAAGAACTCCACAAAGATATAACATAGCACACAGATTAGCAGCGGATTCAGCTATGTTAAACATTATAAACCAATTAGTTTCAGCTTCTGAACACTGATACACACATAACAGCTTCTGATACACTTGAAGCACACAAAACACAGTTACTGATCAACTCCTGATCATCACAAACACTCCTGAAGCTTCACAACACTCCCCCTGCAACTCAGCATTCAATATTAAAAACTCCCCCTTAATTTTGAACTGCAGTAACACTTCAGGATCACAAACACTCAGGTAAATAAAAATTTTGTACTACCCCTGAGACACACACTCCCCTTCAAACACATGTGCACTGCATTGGTTCTGAATTCTGAACAACATACTCAAAACTGCACAGCTCATGTTGCACTGGTTATGAACCACACTACAATCTGAAGAACTATTGGTTATGAACTATTGGCTTTAGCAACTGGTAGGAGTTATTAACTGGTTCAGATTAACAGGTTCTGAACTTAAACAAGCAGATTCAGAACTAAAACAGAGTATGAACAAAACACAGTTCAGGAGCAGAAATAAAGTACAGAAAATACAAAGAACACACAAGGTTTGTTAACCCAGTTCGTAGTAAACACCTCCTACTCTAGGGGATACCAATCCAGGAAGGAAATCCACTATTGGAATTAATCCTTAAGACTCAGACACTGACCCCCAGTTCCTATCCTAAGCAATCAACTTCCACCCAGTCAGACTTCTACCCACGCATGAGTATTAGAATCCACTAACTTCCTATTCAAGTAACAGCCCAGTTACTTGAACAACCCTTGAACTAAACCCAGTTCTTAAACAAAACTACCCTGTTTTTGAAGAACACTCTTCAATAGAAAAACTTCATTCTTGCTTAAAAGCTTTGAATGAATTACAACTCAATTAAACCTAAACCAACTCAAAACATATGAGTGGTGCACAAAACAAAGCTAAAAAGCTTATACACACTAAGACTCTATTTCTGAATTTTTCTCTCTTAATTCCTCGTATCTTGAATAGCAGCAAAGCACTCCTTATATAGTCTTCAGCAAGCAACATTAATCTGAATTAAATCTTCTAAATTGATATGATTTTGAATAATGAATGGCTTGAAAAAGGAAACAAATAAAACTGCAACATATCTCTCAAAGATTGCTTCAGTAAAATAAGAACATTCATAAACACGAGCCAAATCTTCAAAGATCTTCTCCAATTTAATCAGGCCTTCTAGAATCAACATGCTTGAATAAATCCTTGTTAAATCTCGCAAAGTTTCGCGCCAAAACAATTCAGAAAAACCAGCTTCTGATGAGGTCAACGAAAGTCAACGCGGGCATCAGACTCACAATAACCCATAAGTTCAGAACTTAAACTATGAGAATACATGATTCCATAGTCACTTGTGCTATTCACATACTTCAGGATCCTTTTAACTTGTGTCAGATGACTCATCTTAGAATTAGCTTGATATCTTGCACATACTCCAACAGCATAAGTGATATCAGGTCTGCTTGCAGTCAAGTACAAAAGGCTCCCAATCATGCTTCTGTATTGGCTTTGATCAACTGATACTCCATGTTCATCTTTGGTTAGCTTCAGATGAGTAGCAGCTGGTGTCTTCTTATGAGCAGCAGATTCCATACCAAACTTCTTCACTATGTTCTTGGCATATTTACTCTGAGAAATAAAAATGGTATCTTCCATTTGCTTGACTTGCAATACAAGAAAATATGTTAGCTCACCAACCAAACTCATTTCAAATTCTGATTGCATTTGCTGAACAAACAGTTTGACCATCTTCTGAGACATTCCTCCAAAAACTATGTCATCAACATAAATTTGAGCAATCATAAGACTCCCATTTTCATCTTTCACAAACAAAGTCTTATCAGAACCTCCTTTTCTGTAACCTTGAGCCACAAGAAACTGAGTCAGCCTGTCATACCATGCTCTTGGTGCTTGCTTGAGTCCATATAAAGCTTTCTTCAACTTGTACACATGTTCTGGAAACTTAGGATCCACAAAACCCTTAGGCTGTTCAACATATACCTCTTCTTGCAAATATCCATTCAGAAATGCACTCTTCACATCCATCTGGAGCAATTTGAACTTGAGAATGCAAGATACAGCCAACAATAGTCTTATGGACTCTAGTCTGGCCACAGGTGCAAAGGTTTCATCAAAATCAAGTCCCTCAACTTGAGTATAGCCTTGAGCAACCAACCTTGCTTTGTTTCTGACTACAGTACCATTTTCATCTGTTTTATTCTTGTATATCCATTTGGTGTCAATCACATTCAACCCTTCAGGTCTTGGAACCAGATCCCATACTTCACTCCTTTTGAATTGATTCAACTCATCTTGCATTGCTTCAATCCAAAATTCATCAGTTAGGGCTTCTTTCACATTTTTAGGTTCAAGCTTTGACACAAAGCATGAATCAGTAGCAGCTGGGTCTGATCTCCTGGTTCTGACCCCTTGATCCAAACTCCCAATGATAAGCTCCTTAGGATGATCCTTCTGAACTCTAATTGATGGCCCTTTACCATTAGGAACTTGATCTGGTTGATCTTCTGCTTCTTCATACTCTGAATGATTTTCTGCTTCTGAAGTTTGTTCTTCTGATACTTCGAACTCTGGAACAACTTCAGACTCACCTCTATCTGTCTCAGCAGACAGGTCATCAATCACAACATTTATGGACTCCATCACAACCTTGGTTCTGGAATTAAACACCCTATAAGCTCTGCTGTTCACTGAGTAACCCAGGAATATGCCCTCATCAGACTTAGGATCCAGTTTTCTCCTATTTTCTCTGTCAGCCAAAATGTAGCATCTGCTCCCAAAAACATGGAAATATTTGACTGTAGGCTTCCTTCCTTTCCACAGTTCATACAATGTAGATGTTGTTCCCTTTTTCAAAGTGACTCTATTGTGTATGTAACATGTTGTGTTCATTGCTTCAGCCCAGAACATATATGGAAGTTTCTTAGCATGCATCATTACTCTTGCACATTCTGCTAATGTCCTATTCTTCCTCTCAACTACACCATTTTGCTGAGGTGTGATGGGTGCAGAGAACTCATGCTTTATACCTTCAGAAGCACAGAATTCTGAAAAACTCTTGTTTTTAAATTCTTTGCCATGATCACTTCTGATTCTGACTATGCCACAGTCTTTTTCTCTTTGTAATTGAATGCACAGGTCTTTAAATACTTCAAAAGTATCAGACTTTTCTCTAACAAAACTGATCCATGTGAATCTTGAGTAGTCATCTACCATTACAAATGCATACCTTTTGCCCCCAATACTCTCAACTTGCATAGGCCCCATTAAATCCATATGAACAAGTTCTAGTACTTTAGTAGTTACCTGGTGAACTAATCTGGGATGAGACTTTCTTGTTTGTTTCCCAATTTGACAATCACCACAAACATTGTCCTCATTGATCTTCAGATTAGGTACACCTCTGATAGCTTCAGTACTTAGGATTTTTTTCATGCCTTTCAGATGCAGATGACCCAATTTCTGGTGCCAGAGCTTGACTTCCTCTTCTGAGCTCATGATGTAACACCCCGATTTTTAAATATTAATTTATTGGTATTATTGTTATATAATATTAGTAATATTAATATTATTAGGAATTATCTGTTTGGTGTTTTCAAAATAGGTTTTTGGATTGTGGGTATTGAGCGAATAGATGAGTTAGTTAGTTGTTGAAAAATAAGAGATTAAGAGAAATTAAGGAGAAAAAGATGTTTTTAGAAAATATAAGAGTAGTGGTGTAATAGTAAAGAGGGGGGTTTGAATGAAGGAATTAAGTAGTGTTTAAATTAAATAGGATAGAAGGAGGTGTAAATAATGAAGAGTAAACCCGTTAAATAGTTATGAGAAGAACCTAGCCCAATTAAAAGATTATAAATAGAAGAAAGTCATAAGAGAATTAGGTTACAAAACACAAAGATCAGAATTGAGAGAAGACTCAAGGAAACTAGGGTTGTGAAGAGAAGAGACAAGGAGAGAAGCTTAGAAAGAAACATAACCGTAGAAGTTGCTTATTTTGCTGATTTAAGGTAAGGGGGAGTCTCTATTCACCATAAGGGTTGTATGAACATATGTGTAGTGAAGGGCTTTTATTTTCCGTTGTTTTTCATGATCTTTTAATGAATTAATTCTTGCTCTAATTTGCTGCTTTGATTTTTTTTGGGAATATTTAAATTTTATCATGACTGGGTTTTATGTTTTTGCCATCCAAATTTTATGAATCCTAAATTAATGAATATGAAAGCTAGTTCCTTGTGTTCGTTAAATTGGTTTTCGGTATCGATAGTTGTCACAGTTTGTTTTACTAATTTAAAAATATGGAAGTGATTGAAAGAATATTGCCACATGTGTTAAATAGCTCAAGTTTTAGTGCTTTTGTTCTTTAAGTTCATAATTAGTATAAGGAGCTTGAGTCGTGCCTTGCATGAATTGAAAACGTCTTTGTCCCCTTGAATACACTACAATATTAGAGTCTGTGCCTATGAGAATGAGTTATTTTATGATGTTTTTTTTATCCTTTTTATGTAAAAAAAAAAAAAGTATGTTTAGCCCTTTTAGTTCCAGTAGCAGCAATACAACATTTTTTAATCGCTTAAGACTGCCAATTGCAGATTAACGATTTGCCAACACTTTGAAATGACGATATGTTTAGCTCTTGCTTCTTTGTTTGCTTTCGTGAGCATAAACTGTACCTAGAACTAGAAAGTACGAAGTATTTAATTGCATTGAATCACAACATCATACTGCTGATGTAGCCTTGCTGACTATATTGATAATTTATTCCTACTTGTTGCTAGTTTATTATAATAAGTTTATACATGTATATGTGTAGTTATATCTTACTCGATTTATGCATTAGTATGAGTTTCTTTGCTCTTATATCTTAAGTTATTTGAATGAGAAGTGTGATCTTGTACTAACGTGTATATATAGCATACATTTGAAAAAAATTACATGATTACTAATGATTATTACTTTGAAGATTTCAAATTTGAATCTTTGTTGTGTTATTTGTGTGAATTTAATAATATGAATGTATATTTGGAATAATACGTTTTAGATGAATTATTTGATGATGTGTAATGGCGTGTTATATAAAGATGTGTTATTTGAAGATGTGTGATTTAAAGACGTGTTATATAAAGATGTGTTATTTAAAGATGTGCCATATAAAGATGTGTTATATAAAGATGTGTAAATGTTGAGTCATATAAAGATGTGCATTGTTGAGTCATTGCTTGGTGTTCATGCATTCATGGTCAGTCCGATTTAAAGATGTGATTTAAAGATGGGGGATAAATCAGTAACATACCTCTGATATCCAAAACCGGTACCACATGCATATAGAGTCGAGTTAGGGACATTGCATACATAACTGCAAGTCTATTTGAAGATGTGTAATTAAAAGATGTGTCATTTAAAGATGTGTAACTATTTAAAGATGTGATATTCAATGATGTGCTTCTATATGATTAGGTGTGAATGATCAGTGTTTTTGTTAATGTCTACTTAATGTTATTACTTGTTTTGAAGCTTACTTGTTATTATAAGATGTTGAATTGATGTCTGGTGATTGAATTCAATGAATGTATATGTTATAAATGTGAATATTATCTGAGTGTAATGTATACATGCCTAACTGTAATTAATGATTGTTTTATCTGAATCTATACATTTGTTTGTACCTCTCTTGTGTTGAATATATTCTCACCCTCTTAAATTTGGACTGTACTCTCACCGGGTACAGATTCGCAGGAAGAAGATAATTAGTAGCAGTGAGTCTCGGAGGATGGCGTTGGAGCCTTCTCTTTTTATCGCTTTTGGGAGTCTTTATCGAGTCGATGCTCTGATTAGTAACACTAGGGATTGGGAGCTTATTTTTATTTAAGACTTTGTTTTAGAATTCATTTTGAATTCGGTTTGATGTTGATTTCATGATGTGACAATTACTTTGAATACTTTGAAATTTATTCCGCTGCGACGTTTTCGGTATTAAATGAAGGATTTTTGGATTGATTAAGATGTGTGACACCCTTGCGTGTTTAATTATTTATTTCATTTTATTAGAAAATAAAATGTGGGGTTTAGGGTGTTACAAGTTGGTATCAGAGCAGGTCGGTCCAGTCAGGCCAAAACTTTTTTTTTTATCCCCTTGTATGCGACATGTATGCAAGTACTGTCGATACTTGTTTCGTTCTATTGGGTGGGTCTAAGCAAAGTGGGGGAGAAGCAAGATGCTTCAAGTGTGGGTAAGACTGTTTTCTTTAGACAATTTTCGAGGACGAAAATTCTTTAAGTGGGGGAGAATTGTAACACCCCGATTTTTAAATATTAATTTATTGGTATTATTGTTATATAATATTAGTAATATTAATATTATTAGGAATTATCTGTTTGGTGTTTTCAAAATAGGTTTTTGGATTGTGGGTATTGAGCGAATAGATGAGTTAGTTAGTTGTTGAAAAATAAGAGATTAAGAGAAATTAAGGAGAAAAAGATGTTTTTAGAAAATATAAGAGTAGTGGTGTAATAGTAAAGAGGGGGGTTTGAATGAAGGAATTAAGTAGTGTTTAAATTAAATAGGATAGAAGGAGGTGTAAATAATGAAGAGTAAACCCGTTAAATAGTTATGAGAAGAACCTAGCCCAATTAAAAGATTATAAATAGAAGAAAGTCATAAGAGAATTAGGTTACAAAACACAAAGATCAGAATTGAGAGAAGACTCAAGGAAACTAGGGTTGTGAAGAGAAGAGACAAGGAGAGAAGCTTAGAAAGAAACATAACCGTAGAAGTTGCTTATTTTGCTGATTTAAGGTAAGGGGGAGTCTCTATTCACCATAAGGGTTGTATGAACATATGTGTAGTGAAGGGCTTTTATTTTCCGTTGTTTTTCATGATCTTTTAATGAATTAATTCTTGCTCTAATTTGCTGCTTTGATTTTTTTTGGGAATATTTAAATTTTATCATGACTGGGTTTTATGTTTTTGCCATCCAAATTTTATGAATCCTAAATTAATGAATATGAAAGCTAGTTCCTTGTGTTCGTTAAATTGGTTTTCGGTATCGATAGTTGTCACAGTTTGTTTTACTAATTTAAAAATATGGAAGTGATTGAAAGAATATTGCCACATGTGTTAAATAGCTCAAGTTTTAGTGCTTTTGTTCTTTAAGTTCATAATTAGTATAAGGAGCTTGAGTCGTGCCTTGCATGAATTGAAAACGTCTTTGTCCCCTTGAATACACTACAATATTAGAGTCTGTGCCTATGAGAATGAGTTATTTTATGATGTTTTTTTTATCCTTTTTATGTAAAAAAAAAAAAAGTATGTTTAGCCCTTTTAGTTCCAGTAGCAGCAATACAACATTTTTTAATCGCTTAAGACTGCCAATTGCAGATTAACGATTTGCCAACACTTTGAAATGACGATATGTTTAGCTCTTGCTTCTTTGTTTGCTTTCGTGAGCATAAACTGTACCTAGAACTAGAAAGTACGAAGTATTTAATTGCATTGAATCACAACATCATACTGCTGATGTAGCCTTGCTGACTATATTGATAATTTATTCCTACTTGTTGCTAGTTTATTATAATAAGTTTATACATGTATATGTGTAGTTATATCTTACTCGATTTATGCATTAGTATGAGTTTCTTTGCTCTTATATCTTAAGTTATTTGAATGAGAAGTGTGATCTTGTACTAACGTGTATATATAGCATACATTTGAAAAAAATTACATGATTACTAATGATTATTACTTTGAAGATTTCAAATTTGAATCTTTGTTGTGTTATTTGTGTGAATTTAATAATATGAATGTATATTTGGAATAATACGTTTTAGATGAATTATTTGATGATGTGTAATGGCGTGTTATATAAAGATGTGTTATTTGAAGATGTGTGATTTAAAGACGTGTTATATAAAGATGTGTTATTTAAAGATGTGCCATATAAAGATGTGTTATATAAAGATGTGTAAATGTTGAGTCATATAAAGATGTGCATTGTTGAGTCATTGCTTGGTGTTCATGCATTCATGGTCAGTCCGATTTAAAGATGTGATTTAAAGATGGGGGATAAATCAGTAACATACCTCTGATATCCAAAACCGGTACCACATGCATATAGAGTCGAGTTAGGGACATTGCATACATAACTGCAAGTCTATTTGAAGATGTGTAATTAAAAGATGTGTCATTTAAAGATGTGTAACTATTTAAAGATGTGATATTCAATGATGTGCTTCTATATGATTAGGTGTGAATGATCAGTGTTTTTGTTAATGTCTACTTAATGTTATTACTTGTTTTGAAGCTTACTTGTTATTATAAGATGTTGAATTGATGTCTGGTGATTGAATTCAATGAATGTATATGTTATAAATGTGAATATTATCTGAGTGTAATGTATACATGCCTAACTGTAATTAATGATTGTTTTATCTGAATCTATACATTTGTTTGTACCTCTCTTGTGTTGAATATATTCTCACCCTCTTAAATTTGGACTGTACTCTCACCGGGTACAGATTCGCAGGAAGAAGATAATTAGTAGCAGTGAGTCTCGGAGGATGGCGTTGGAGCCTTCTCTTTTTATCGCTTTTGGGAGTCTTTATCGAGTCGATGCTCTGATTAGTAACACTAGGGATTGGGAGCTTATTTTTATTTAAGACTTTGTTTTAGAATTCATTTTGAATTCGGTTTGATGTTGATTTCATGATGTGACAATTACTTTGAATACTTTGAAATTTATTCCGCTGCGACGTTTTCGGTATTAAATGAAGGATTTTTGGATTGATTAAGATGTGTGACACCCTTGCGTGTTTAATTATTTATTTCATTTTATTAGAAAATAAAATGTGGGGTTTAGGGTGTTACAAGTTGGTATCAGAGCAGGTCGGTCCAGTCAGGCCAAAACTTTTTTTTTTATCCCCTTGTATGCGACATGTATGCAAGTACTGTCGATACTTGTTTCGTTCTATTGGGTGGGTCTAAGCAAAGTGGGGGAGAAGCAAGATGCTTCAAGTGTGGGTAAGACTGTTTTCTTTAGACAATTTTCGAGGACGAAAATTCTTTAAGTGGGGGAGAATTGTAACACCCCGATTTTTAAATATTAATTTATTGGTATTATTGTTATATAATATTAGTAATATTAATATTATTAGGAATTATCTGTTTGGTGTTTTCAAAATAGGTTTTTGGATTGTGGGTATTGAGCGAATAGATGAGTTAGTTAGTTGTTGAAAAATAAGAGATTAAGAGAAATTAAGGAGAAAAAGATGTTTTTAGAAAATATAAGAGTAGTGGTGTAATAGTAAAGAGGGGGGTTTGAATGAAGGAATTAAGTAGTGTTTAAATTAAATAGGATAGAAGGAGGTGTAAATAATGAAGAGTAAACCCGTTAAATAGTTATGAGAAGAACCTAGCCCAATTAAAAGATTATAAATAGAAGAAAGTCATAAGAGAATTAGGTTACAAAACACAAAGATCAGAATTGAGAGAAGACTCAAGGAAACTAGGGTTGTGAAGAGAAGAGACAAGGAGAGAAGCTTAGAAAGAAACATAACCGTAGAAGTTGCTTATTTTGCTGATTTAAGGTAAGGGGGAGTCTCTATTCACCATAAGGGTTGTATGAACATATGTGTAGTGAAGGGCTTTTATTTTCCGTTGTTTTTCATGATCTTTTAATGAATTAATTCTTGCTCTAATTTGCTGCTTTGATTTTTTTTGGGAATATTTAAATTTTATCATGACTGGGTTTTATGTTTTTGCCATCCAAATTTTATGAATCCTAAATTAATGAATATGAAAGCTAGTTCCTTGTGTTCGTTAAATTGGTTTTCGGTATCGATAGTTGTCACAGTTTGTTTTACTAATTTAAAAATATGGAAGTGATTGAAAGAATATTGCCACATGTGTTAAATAGCTCAAGTTTTAGTGCTTTTGTTCTTTAAGTTCATAATTAGTATAAGGAGCTTGAGTCGTGCCTTGCATGAATTGAAAACGTCTTTGTCCCCTTGAATACACTACAATATTAGAGTCTGTGCCTATGAGAATGAGTTATTTTATGATGTTTTTTTTATCCTTTTTATGTAAAAAAAAAAAAGTATGTTTAGCCCTTTTAGTTCCAGTAGCAGCAATACAACATTTTTTAATCGCTTAAGACTGCCAATTGCAGATTAACGATTTGCCAACACTTTGAAATGACGATATGTTTAGCTCTTGCTTCTTTGTTTGCTTTCGTGAGCATAAACTGTACCTAGAACTAGAAAGTACGAAGTATTTAATTGCATTGAATCACAACATCATACTGCTGATGTAGCCTTGCTGACTATATTGATAATTTATTCCTACTTGTTGCTAGTTTATTATAATAAGTTTATACATGTATATGTGTAGTTATATCTTACTCGATTTATGCATTAGTATGAGTTTCTTTGCTCTTATATCTTAAGTTATTTGAATGAGAAGTGTGATCTTGTACTAACGTGTATATATAGCATACATTTGAAAAAAATTACATGATTACTAATGATTATTACTTTGAAGATTTCAAATTTGAATCTTTGTTGTGTTATTTGTGTGAATTTAATAATATGAATGTATATTTGGAATAATACGTTTTAGATGAATTATTTGATGATGTGTAATGGCGTGTTATATAAAGATGTGTTATTTGAAGATGTGTGATTTAAAGACGTGTTATATAAAGATGTGTTATTTAAAGATGTGCCATATAAAGATGTGTTATATAAAGATGTGTAAATGTTGAGTCATATAAAGATGTGCATTGTTGAGTCATTGCTTGGTGTTCATGCATTCATGGTCAGTCCGATTTAAAGATGTGATTTAAAGATGGGGGATAAATCAGTAACATACCTCTGATATCCAAAACCGGTACCACATGCATATAGAGTCGAGTTAGGGACATTGCATACATAACTGCAAGTCTATTTGAAGATGTGTAATTAAAAGATGTGTCATTTAAAGATGTGTAACTATTTAAAGATGTGATATTCAATGATGTGCTTCTATATGATTAGGTGTGAATGATCAGTGTTTTTGTTAATGTCTACTTAATGTTATTACTTGTTTTGAAGCTTACTTGTTATTATAAGATGTTGAATTGATGTCTGGTGATTGAATTCAATGAATGTATATGTTATAAATGTGAATATTATCTGAGTGTAATGTATACATGCCTAACTGTAATTAATGATTGTTTTATCTGAATCTATACATTTGTTTGTACCTCTCTTGTGTTGAATATATTCTCACCCTCTTAAATTTGGACTGTACTCTCACCGGGTACAGATTCGCAGGAAGAAGATAATTAGTAGCAGTGAGTCTCGGAGGATGGCGTTGGAGCCTTCTCTTTTTATCGCTTTTGGGAGTCTTTATCGAGTCGATGCTCTGATTAGTAACACTAGGGATTGGGAGCTTATTTTTATTTAAGACTTTGTTTTAGAATTCATTTTGAATTCGGTTTGATGTTGATTTCATGATGTGACAATTACTTTGAATACTTTGAAATTTATTCCGCTGCGACGTTTTCGGTATTAAATGAAGGATTTTTGGATTGATTAAGATGTGTGACACCCTTGCGTGTTTAATTATTTATTTCATTTTATTAGAAAATAAAATGTGGGGTTTAGGGTGTTACACATGAGACAAGAGGTCAGACTTCTTTCTTCTTCAGAAACCCACAAATAACAGTTGTCTTTGGATCTGCAGCCTCTCATCTGAATCTTATCTTCCTGATCAGTAACAATACACTCTAGCTTGTTGAACTTAACCTTTAATTCTTGATCACAAAGTTGGCTAATACTGATCAGATTAGAAGTTAATCCTTCCACCAGAATCTGACCTTTTACACCATCTCCAAATGTCACATAACTTCTGGAGTATGATCTGATATTGCTCAGCAGCTTCTTCACACCAGTCATGTGCCTTGAACACCCACTATCAAAATACCAATCTTCTTTTGAAGTGGCTCTCAAAGAAGTATGAGCTTTTGAGGTCTCTCAAAGATTGCTTCAGTAAAATAAGAACATTCATAAACACGAGCCAAATCTTCAAAGATCTTCTCCAATTTAATCAGGCCTTCTAGAATAAACATGCTTGAATAAATCCTTGTTAAATCTCGCAAAGATTCGTGCCGAAACAATTCAGAAAAACCAGCTTCTGATGAGGTCAACGAAAGTCAACGCGGGCATCAGACTCACATTTCAGCTTCTGAAGCGCTACAGTGCTTCTGAAGGAACTTTCAGCTTCTGAAGGTGATTTCAGCTTCTGAACAGCTCCAAATCAAAAAACTTGCAACTGAAGACTTGTTCTAAACATGGAGATGCTTCTATTCAACACATTGGATTTGCCAAAATATGCAGCCAACACCAAAATACTCAACAATCTCCCCCTTTGGCAAATTTTTGGCTAAAACCAATGTTCACACAACCAAGTTCTTCAATCTCCCATACAATTAACTCAGCAATGAAGAACTCCACAAAGATATAACATAACACACAGATTAGAAACGGATTCAGCTATGTTAAACATTATAAACCAATCAGTTTCAGCTTTTGAACACTGATACACACATAACAGCTTCTGATACACTTGAAGCACACAAAACACAGTTACTGATCAACTCCTGATCATCACAAACACTCCTGAAGCTTCACAACACTCCCCCTGCAACTCAGCATTCAATATTAAAAACTCCCCCTTAATTTTGAACTGCAGTAACACTTCAGGATCACAAACACTCAGGTAAATAAAAACCTTGTACTCCCCCTGAGACACACACTCCCCTTCAAACACATGTGCACTGCATTGGTTCTGAATTCTGAACAACATACTCAAAACTGCACAGCTCATGTTGCACTGGTTATGAACCACACTACAATTTGACAGCACACACTCTAAACAGCTCAGGTCTGATCTTAAACATAAGTTTTTCTCCCCCTTTTTAGCCACAAAATTATGACAAACCACAGGTTTAACATAGGGTTTAAAAACTGCACATACATCATCTGAATCAGTCCCAGCATTAACTTCAGACCCAGGATCAGACACACATTCAGCATTAGCAAAACTGGCAGGTACTCTATCTTCCTCACATCCAGTTTGCAATAATTGCTATAAATCCTTATGTTGACTAACATTTGAAGAACCACAACCAAAACCATTCCTCCCAGCAACTCTTTTCTGAACATAAGTCCTAGCCTCTTCAGATTCACAAGAAAATAGTCTCTTCTGATCAGGAACAGGAACTTTGCTCCAGATTTTGGATGGTCCAGCACCAGAATTCTTCTGTGCTACAGGAATTGGCTTGCTGTCATCAGCAACAACCTTTCCTTTTCCTTTGTTCAGATTCTGAGCAACACCTTCACTCTTAGGTCTCCAAACTTTCTTGATTTTGCTCTTGTTCACAGCTAGTTCAACTTTTCTGTGTTGCAAATGTTTGGGATAACCATGCAATTTGTAACAAAAAGGTTTAATGTGACCCTTTTTACCACAATGATGACAGACCCAAGGTTGATTCTTTCTTTTGTTTCTGTTAAACTTCTGGGAATGCATCTAAGCATGCTTCTGAGGCAGCATCTGAACTTGCTTATGAGGTATCATTTGAGCTGGCTTCTGACCTTGCATCTGTGCTTGTTTCTGAGGTCTCCTCTTTGATGTTCCAACCATAGAATCATGAGTTTGAGTAGCAGGAACAAACTGACTAACATGATTTTTCTCCTTGAGCTTCAAACTCTGATCAATATAACCTAACCCAGTTTTTCCTTGCTTCTGAACATCCAGAATCTCCTCCAACTTATCAGTAGCAGAGTTCATCATCCTAACTTGCTTCTTCATCTGATCAAGTTGGGAATTCAGTTGGCTCACTTCATCCTTTAAATCAGAGTTCTGTACCAAAAGATCACCTTTCTCAGCCTCCAGTTGACAAATGGTCTTCTTCTGATCCACTACTTGCTTGCAAACTTCTAAACTTCTGATGTATATATTCTTGTAATTTTCAGCCAGTTCATCATATGAGAGTTTTGCAACTTCAGACACAGATGAGGCTTCAGACTCTGAGTCAGACTCAGAAAATGTCTCAGACTCTGAAAATGCAGCAGACTTTGAACTAGCTCCTGAGTTTTGTTTTAACCTTACCATCAGGCCTGTATTAACCTTAGCAGATTCACTCTCAGCATCTTCTTCAGAATCATCATCAGACCATGAAGCAGCTAGACTCTTCTTCTTCTACTTCTTAAGAAAAGTAGGACATTCTGTCTTGATATGTCCAAAGCCCTCACACTCAAAGCACTGAACACCTTGTGATTGTTTACTATTTTCTTCAGTCGTGGCCCTTTTTAAATCATTATGAGGCTTGATATTGTTGAACCTAATGTTCTGACCCTTGGATTTGGACTTTCTATCAACAAGCTTCAGAATCTTATCAAACTGTTTCCCCAGCACCCCAAGTGCTTCTGATAAATCATTATCATCCTCATCTGGTTCTTGTTGATCATCAGCTTTAGAGTTTACAGCAAGAGTTATTCCTTTCCCTTTCTTCTCAGGCTGTTTGCAGAAAGCAGTCTCAAAATTGAGCAAGGACCCAATCAGCTCCTCAACCTTCATGGTGGTGATGTCATGAGCTTCTTCTATGGCTGTAACCTTCATATCAAATCTTCTGGGCAGGGACCTGAGGATTTTTCTTACTATCTTTTCATCAGACATCTTTTCCCCAAGTGAATCAAAAGAATTAGCCATGTCCAGCACATTCATGTAGAAATCCTGAATAGTTTCATCTTCCATCATCTTCAGGTTCTCAAATTTGGTGGTCAGCAACTGGAGCCTGGACATCTTCACCTTAGAAGTTCCTTCATGAGTGGTTTTCAGAATTTCCCAAGCATCCTTTGCCACAGTACATTGCTTGATGAGTCTAAACATGTTCATGTCAACACCATTGAAAATTACATTCAAGGCCTTTGAGTTTCCATGTGACAGATCATCTTCAGCTTTGGTTCACTCCTCTTCAGGCTTCAGAATCTCAGTTTTGTTACCATCTTTGTCCAAAACCACAGGATGATCCCAACCTTTAATCACAGCCTTCCAAGTTCTGCTGTCAATGGATTTCAGGAATGCACACATCCTTGATTTCCAGTACTCATAATTGGTGTCATCAAGTAGGGGTGGTCTGTTAACAGGGCCTCCTTCTCTCTCCATAAAGCCAGACATTAATAACTCTGGATCTCACCCAAAACACAGGCAGGGTGCCTGCTCTGGTGCCAATTGAAATTTCTGGCTTTAGCAACTGGTAGGAGTTATTAACTGGTTCAGATTAACAGGTTCTGAACTTAAACAAGCAGATTCAGAACTAAAATAGAGTATGAACAAAACACAGTTCAGGAGCAGAAATAAAGTACAGAAAATAAAAAGAACACACAAGGTTTGTTAACCCAGTTCGGAGTAAACACCTCCTACTCTGGAGGATACCAATCCAGGAAGGAAATCCACTATTGGAATTAATCCTTAAGACTCAGACACTGACCCCCAGTTCCTATCCTAAGCAATCAACTTCCACCTAGTCAGACTTCTACCCACGCATGAGTATTAGAATCCACTAACATCCTATTCATGTAACAGCCCAGTAACTTGAACAACCCTTGAACTAAACCCAGTTCTTAAACAAAACTACCCTGTTTTTGAAGAACACTCTTCAATACAAAAACTTCATTCTTGCTTAAAAGCTTTGAATGAATTACAACTCAATTAAACCTAAACCAACTCAAAACATATGAGTGGTGCACAAAACAAAGCTAAAAAGCTTATACACACTAAGACTCTATTTCTGAATTTTTCTCTCTTAACTCCTCGTATCTTGAAT
This sequence comes from Medicago ruthenica, assembly GCA_018208015.1. Classification (NCBI taxonomy): domain Eukaryota; kingdom Viridiplantae; phylum Streptophyta; class Magnoliopsida; order Fabales; family Fabaceae; genus Medicago; species Medicago ruthenica. Next base: position 89,335,688 of record CM031371.1, on the reverse strand, counting down.
AGCAGCAAAGCACTCCTTATATAGTCTTCAGCAAGCAACATTAATCTGAATTAAATCTTCTGAATTGATATGATTCTGAATAATGAATGGCTTGAAAAAGGAAACAAATAAAACTGCAACATATCTCTCAAAGATTGCTTCAGTAAAATAAGAACATTCATAAACACGAGCCAAATCTTCAAAGATCTTCTCCAATTTAATCAGGCCTTCTAGAATCAACATGCTTGAATAAATCCTTGTTAAATCTCGCAAAGATTCGCGCCAAAACAATTCAGAAAAACCAGCTTCTGATGAGGTCAACGAAAGTCAATGCGGGCATCAGACTCACATTTCAGCTTCTGAAGCGCTACAGTGCTTCTGAAGGAACTTTCAGCTTCTGAAGGTGATTTCAGCTTCTGAACAGCTCCAAATCAAAAAACTTGCAACTGAAGACTTGTTCTAAACATGGAGATGCTTCTATTCAACACATTGGATTTGCCAAAATATGCAATCAACACCAAAATACTCAACACACGGTTATTATCGAGTAGTAAAAATATCGATCCACAGGGAGTTTTGTAAGTACCGACTAAGTTTTTTAGAATACGTTAGCTGAACGGATTAAGTTTTAGAGTTGGAAAATATCTTTGATTATGCTTTATGAAATAAAAGGCATCTTGGGATTATTGGTATATCTAATGACAGAATCTTAAATAGTCAAGTCTATATCTCTATTCTATATTGAATCCATTTTCCAAAGACAAGATTCACTAAGGTAATTCATGTTTCCTTTCGAAATACATGAATGTATCCCAATAACAATCATGCCTATTCTCATGGTTGATTGCTATATGAGACCCATTAAGAACGAATCTTATGGCCTCAAGACATCACAAAGCTACTCATTTGGGGTGTTCCCATCAAGCTTTGAGATGCCTTGTATAATCTCATTTGTTCCAATATCAAGCTTCTTCGTTCGATACTTCACTTGATATTTGAAATGATGAAATAGTAGTTGTTGAACTTCTCCGTTCGGTACTTCGTTCAACACTTGCTATTGAGTTTAAAAACGATGAGATTAGATAGGAAAATAGTTTTGAATAAAAATAGAGTCTAGGCTTGGTTTGATTAGGATCTAGTCATTAGACTTTTCCAACAATCCCAAGACTAGACGAGTCTACTCACTATTGTTCATCGTAGACACTTGACGAAATATAAATAACATGAATTTAAATTGCATAAATGTAAATGACAAGAATATAAAGTGCAGAAATTGTAAATGACAGAAAAAATAAAGTGCAGAAAATGTAAAGAGAAATGAACTTAGAGCAAAGTAGCAATTGGATTTCACTATAGTAACAATACACCAAGTCTAAGCTCTTTACAAAGCTGATTGTAGCCCTATTTAAAGCTAAAAACCTCAGAGAAGATGTTAACTACGGGTTACATAGCAATAATGGGCACTTCCCAAGAGTTTTCAATCATTAAAACTGACTGCATAACGCGCACGACCGTGCCATATGGGCGCACGGTCGTGCCAAGTTTCAAAACTGAAGAATCTAAAAAACTGGAAAGGCGCACGACCATGCCATATGGATGCACGGCAGTGTGTGATCAAACTTCCTCAAATGGCACATTCTGCTCAGTATGGGGCACACGACCGTGCCACCTAAGTTTTGCCTTGAAACTTGACTTTTCTTGCTTGGCTCTTTATGATTTTTCTCCAAAGTGCTTGCTCTTCACTATTTTTACCTAGAAAGAAAAACAAATGCTTTGAAGTTAAATAGTTCAAGAAAATAAAGAAAAACGAATAGAATTACATAAAAAGAAACCCTTAAAAACCTATAAAATACTACTTATCACATATACATATATATATATATATATTCACGTCGTCAAAGTTAATAAGTCTTAATCAACATCTTATATGCATATACATACATCAACGACAATTAGAGACATCAAGTTGACATGCAGCAAAATGTACATCATTCACACATTACTACAATAAAAGCACATCATTGGATATCACGTCTTCAATTATTCACATCTTCGTATATACATCATCAAATATTCACGTCTCCACACAACACATAATCAAATTCCACATCATCAATACACTTGTAGATATATTTGCAATGTGCCTAACTCGACTCTATATGCATGTGGTACCAAACCTATCACCATCTTCAAATATTTTGGACATCAGATGTATGCTACTGATTTTGTCCACACCATCTTTAAATATTTTGGACATGAGAGGTATGTTATTGATTTTGTCAACACCATCGTCAAATACTACATCTTCAAATATATATATATATATATATATATATAGACACACACACACACACACACTTCATCTTCAAATATGCTCGACAATGAATGTGTGAATGCTATGTAATCACATCAACAATACACATCATTCAATGACTCAGGCAATGCAACATCTTTAAATAGCACCATCATCAAATATTCACATCTTCATGTCACAACATCATCATATATTTACATCTTCATATCACAACATCATCATGTATCCATATCGTCATATCAACACCTCGTCATATATCAACATCGTCATATTAACACATCATCATATAACTCACGTCGTCATATCATATACCAACATCATCTTTATTCACCACCGTAATATAAAACATCTTCATTCACATCATCAATATAAATAAACATCACTTTTATATTCATCATTGATAAGTAGTATTTTATAGGTTTTTAAGGGTTTCTTGTTATGCAAGTTTAATCGTTTTTCTTTATTTTCTTGAACTATTTTACTTCAAAGCATTAATTTTTCTTTCTAGGTAAAAATAATGAAGAGCAAGCACTTTGAAGCAAAATCATAAAGAGCCAAGCAAGAAAAGTCAAGTTTCAAGGCAAATTTTAGATGGCACGGTCGTGCCACCATATAAACTAGTCGTGCGCCCATCCTAAGAAGACCGTGCCAAGCCGGACAGTTTGATCACACATGACCGTGCGTCCATATAGCATATTCGTGCGCCTTTATAGTTTTTCATATTTTGCAGTTTTGAAACTTGGCACGACCGTGCGCCCATATGGCACGCCGGTGCACGTTATGCAGTCAGATTTTATGATAGAAAACTCTTGGAATTTGCCAATTATTGCTATGTAATCCGTGTTTAATGCTTTGTCTATGGCTTTAGGCTATAAATAGGGCCCTAATCAGACTTGTTTCTCATCTTGGAATGAGTGTAAAGTTACTATAGTGAGATTGCAACTCTACCTTGTTCTAAATTCATTTTCTTATAAAATTTCTACACTTTTATAATTCTTTGCAATTTATATTCTTGTTCTTTATTTTCCTGCACCTTTACTATTCCTGCTCTTTACTTTTCTACACATTTACAATTCTTGTTCTTTACTTTCTTGCTTTTATAATTTATGCAATTTATAATTTGTCAAGTGTCTACATTGAACTCTTGTGAGTAGACTAGTCTAGTCTTGGGATAGATGGAAAAGTCTAATGACTAGATCCTAATCAAACCAAGCCTAGACTCTATTTTATTCAAAACTATTTTCCTATCTAATCTCATTGTTTTTAAACTCAATAGCAAGTGTTGAACGAAGTACCGAATGGAGAAGTTCAATAACTACTATTTCATCATTTCAAATATCAAGTGAAGTATCTAACGAAGAAGCTTGATATTGGAACAAATGAGATTAGACAAGGCATCTCAAAGCTTGATGGGAACAGCCCAAATGAGTAGCTTTGCGATGTCTTGAGGTTATAAGATTCATGATTAATGGGTCTCATATAGCAATCAACCATGAGAATAGGTGTGATTGTTATTGGGATACATTCATGTATTTCGAAAGGAAACATGAATTACCTTAGTGAATCTTGCATGTGGAAAATGGATTCAATATAGAATAGAGATATAGGCTTGGCTATTTAAGATTTTGTCATTAGATATACCAATAATACCAAGATGCCTTTTATTTATAAAACTTAATCAAAGATGTTTTCCAACTCTAAAACTTCATTCGTTCAGCTAACATATTCAGCTAATATTGATTGACTTTTCAATAATAGATAGACTGAACTTTTTCTTTTTAACTTTCAACTGTTCGGATTCTCTTGTTCTATGAATGCGAAGAACCAGAAGTCTTGGTGAATTCATTCTTGAGATCGAAAGGTTCATCCACCAAAGAAGAAGAGAAGCACACGATAAAGCCACGGCTGCGGAACGTACTCTTAAAAAGTATGCTACACCATCTACTGATGAGCCCCATGATGTCATCGTGTATCCAGCCGTTGAAGCAAATAACTTTGAAATAAAAAATGCACTACTTAACTTGGTGCAGCAGAATTAGTTTTCCGGATCATCCACTGAGGATCCGAATCTACATCTTTCAAACTTTCTAAGACTCAGTGGAACTTTAAAAAACAATGGAGTGACCCAGGAAGCTATAAGGTTGCATCTCTTTCCTTTTTCACTACGGGATCGAGCAAGCGTCTGGCTTCACTCCTTGCCTAATTCTTCTATAACAACATAGATCAACTAAGGGCTACTTTCCTTGCCCGATTTTTCCCCCCGAGCAAAACAGCTCAACTGAGGGATCAGATTACTAGATTCACTCAAAAAGATGGGGAATCTCTATACGATGCATGGGAGCATTTCAAAGAAATGCTCAGGCTTTGCCCCCACCATGGTTTGGAGAAATGTTTAATAGTCCATACTTTTTATAACGGTCTATTGTATGCAACCAAATTGATTGTTGATGCAGCTGCAGGGGGAGCACTTATGAACAACAACTACACGAAAGCATACAACCTCATCGAGGACTTGGCTCAAAACCACTATCAGTGGACGAATGAAAGAGATGTCACTGTCGTTGCTCTGTCTCCCTCTAAATAAGAGGTAGGTATGTACGAAATATCTGCCCTTGATCATCTAGCTGCTAAGGTGGACACACTTTTTAATAAATTAGATAAGTTAAATGTAAGTGTTGTCACACCTTCTCCTTCTAGTCCTCCTTGTGAAATATGTGGTATCATGGGTCATGCTGGTGTTGAATGCTAACTAGGTCTGGCTGCTAAAAGTCCAGAGCAAATTAATTATGCTCAATATAACCAAAGGAAAAACCAAAACTTTGCTTTTAAAAATCCTTTTGGACAGCACGCAGCAGCACCTGGCTTTGCAAACAATAATAGAGTCCCTCAAAAATCCAACTTGGAACTTTTGCTGGAAAATTTTTTCTTATCACAAACCAAGCAAAACCAAGAACTGAAAAATCAAACCGGAGTTTTGAACGACTCTATTATAAAATTGTCCTCAAAAGTGGACTTCATTTCTATGCACAACAAAATGCTTGAGACCCAGATTTCTCAAGTAGCCCAACAAGTGGCTTCTTCCTCAAAATTTCCCGAAACCAATCCTAAGGTCCAACTTAATGATATTACCCTTAGGAATGGTAGACAATTAGAGGAACCTCAAATAAAAAGCAAGACCAATGACGCTGAAAAAGTGAGTGATAAGCCACATAGTTAGAAAGCCGAAGTGGAAACAGAAAAAACCAAAGCACCACCACCATATAAACCAAAGATACCATTCCCCCAAACATTTGCCAAAACTAAGTTGGATGAACTGTTTAAGAAATTTGTTGAAATATTAAAAAATCTCCACATTGACATTCCGTTTTCGGATGCCTTCTCTCAAATACCCTCATATGCAAAAAAAAATAAAATAAATTTTATCAAATAAAAGAAAAATTGCAGAGGACGAGACAGTCAACCTTACAGAAGAATGAAGTGTGATAATTCAAAATAAACTGCCACCCAAACTTAAAGATCTGGGAAGTTTCTCCATTCCATGTGTCATAGGGTCCAAAACAATAGAAAAAGCTATGTGTGACTTGGGAGAGAGTGTGAGTTTGATGATGTTATCACTGTATGAAAGGTTAGGAATAGGTGAACTAAAGTCAACAAGAATAACCTTACAATTAGAAGACCGCTCCGTTAAGTACCCATCCGAAATAATTGAGGATATCCCAGTCAAAGTGGGAGGGATTTATATCCCAGCTGATTTTGTTGTGATGGAAATGGAAGAAGACTTTCAAGTACCAATTCTTTTGGGAAGGCCCTTCCTTGCTACCGCATGGGCCATAATTGATGTCAAACATGGTAAGTTGGCATTTAATGTGTGGGAAGAAAAAGTTGAATTTGACTTTGCTAATCTCATGAAGGGTCCCTCCGTTAAGGACTCTTGTTGCATGATAGATGTGATTGAATGTTTGGAAGAATGTTTGTTGAATAATGCAGGTACAAATATGGCTGGAGATGCCCAAGTCTATGCTAATTTATTGGATGAAAATCCTCCCATAAAAGGCTTGGGCATAGAAGACTTGGTTGAGAAAAAAATTGATCCTCCTCCAATGGAAGCACCAAAGGTGGAATTGAAGCCCCTCCATCAAATTTGATGTATGAATTTCTGGGCTTAAACTCTACTTATCCTGTTATTGTCAATGCAAACTTGAATGAGGGTGAAACTAAAAAATTACTTAATATTCTCAAGAAATATCCCAAAGCAATAGGGTATACTATTGAGGATATTAAAGGAATAAACCCCTCATTATGTATTCATATGATACTACTTGAAGAGGACTATATACCCTCCATTGAACATCAAAGAAGATTAAATCCTAACATGAAAGAAGTTGTGAAAAAAGAGGTTTTAAAACTCATAGATGATGGGGTTATTTATCCAATTTCTGATCGTAAATGGGTTAGTCCAGTTCAAGAAGTACCTAAAAAGGGTGGTCTCACAGTTATTAAAAATGAGAAAAATGAATCCATTGCCACTAGAACTATCACGAGTTGGAGAATGTGTATCGATTATAGGAAGCTTAACAAGGCAACCAGTAAATATCACTTCCCACTCCCTTTTATTGATCAAATGCTAGAAAGGTTGACCAAACATTCACATTTTTGCTATTTGGATGGTTATTTTGGATTTTTCCAAATACCTTTTCATCCTAATGACCAAGAGAAAACAACTTTTACTTGTCCTTTTGGCACTTACACCTATAGAAGGATGCATTTTGGTCTTTGTAACGCTCCAGCTACCTTTCAAAGATGCATGATGTCAATTTTTTCTGATTTTGTTGAAAATATAATGGAAGTTTTTATGGATGATTTCTCAGTGCATGGATCAAGTTTTGATAACCGTTTGGCTAACTTAGAAAAAGTCTTGGAGAGATGTTAGAAAGTGAACCTAGTTCTGAATTAGGAAAAAAGTCTCTTTATGGTGAGGGAAGGTATTGTTCTAGGACACTTAGTCTCTGAACGAGGTATTGAGGTTGATAAAGCAAAAATTGAAATTATTGAAAAAATGCTACCTCCTACCTCGATCAAAGAAGTTAGAAGTTTCCTAGGACATGCGGGTTTTTATCGTCGGTTTATAAAATATTTTTCCATGATTACTAAGCCACTAACAAGCTTGCTCCTTAAGGATGCAGCTTTTGTTTTTGATAAATTGTGTCATGAAGCATTTTGCAGGTTAAAGAAAGCCTCGACCACTGCCCCAATCATGCAACCACCCGATTGGAATCTTCCATTCGAAATAATGTGTGATGCTAGTGACTATGCAGTTGGGGCAGTTCTAGGTCAAAGGAGGGAGAAGAAGATGCATGCTATTTATTATGCTAGTAAGACCTTAGATAAGGCACAAATGAATTATGCCACAACAGAAAAAGAATTGCTAGCTGTAGTTTATACAATTGACAAATTTCGTCAATATCTTGTGGGATCTAAAATCATCGTTTACACAGATCACTCGGCAATAAAATATTTGTTGAATAAAAAAGATGCCAAACCTAGGTTGATCCGATGGATTTTACTCCTACAAGAATTTGACCTTGAAATTAGAGATTAAAAAGGTACAGAAAATGTTGTGGCTGATCATTTGTCCCGTCTTAGGGAGCCCAATGAGAATGAGCTGTCGCTCGATGATTCCTTCCCGGATGATAATCTCTTCTCATTGGTGCAAACTGACACCATGGTATGCAGATTTTGTGAACAACCTTGCAGCAGGGGTGTTACCCCCAGATATGAATTATCAACAAAAGAAGAAGTTCTTCCATGACCTCAAGCACTATTACTGGGATCAGCCTTTCCTCTTCAAAAGAGGATCAGATGGGGTATTCAGAAGGTGCATTCCTGAAAATGAGGTAAGTGACATTCTTCACCATTGTCAATCTTCTTTTTATGGTGGTCACTCCAGTTCCCAAAAGACATCCTTTAAAATTCTTCAATTTGGTTTCTGGTGGCCATCATTGTTTAAAGAAGTTGGAGTCAAGGGTAAACACACCATTTGGTAAGGACTATGCTTTCGCATGTACATGTATCACGGGTTCTACCAAGTTCCCAAAGTCCTCAACCTCTTCTAAATATTATTGGGTTAGGAGATTGACTCCCAGTCCAACAACATTTGTAAGAAAGTCTCGTTTAAGTGTAGTATCGCGTATCAACTAATTCAAGATTACTCTTGGTTAGCCACCGCACTATGTCCTAAAAGGCCAAGATGGGTTAAGTGTAACTAAAGGTCATCAACTTCATAGGTCACTTGAAAATAACAACGCCGAACACGACTACTCATGCCGACATAGTAATACTTCCAAAATTCCTCCATTGAGTGGGGTTATCACATGTGCCACATCCGAAATTTACTCTTGGAAAGACACTTTGATTATACCCCATCCTATCTTATGTTTCCCTCAAGTCCGGGTGTAGGACTTATCTCACCACTTACGTGAAATGATAAACACTTAAGCACGTATTTACAATAGGAATAAAGCATAAAAATAAAGAAAAACAAGATAGGTTTAACCCATCAAGTGTCATCCCCAGTGAAGTCGCCATTTTTCTGTCGCGGTGATTTTTGGATATCAAGCTATTAGTTAGTGTTGACTCGCAATCTCAAGTCCACCACCGATCTTTTATTTTTTCCGAGGAAAAGGGAGAAAGTTCGAAAAACCCTATTTTTACATATCAAGGTCTGGGGGTTGGTTAGGCAAAGGGAAGGTATTAGCACCCTAAACGTTTATAATACTCTATAGGAACCTCCTGTTTTTTAATTATCTTTATGCTAAATTAATTATTTGTAAATAAATGCCTAAGTGTAAAAAGACTAAAGTGATGATTAAAAAAAGAGATAAAAATGTTTTTGTTATTTTGTTGATTTGGAAAGACAAAGTCTTTTGCCTACGTACCCGAGCGGGATCAAAATCACGTAGTTCGGGGTAAAAAGCCGAGTGATTGGTTTTGATTGATTTTAAAGTTTTGAAAATGTTTTGGAGGAGATAAGAGACCGAAAATGCATAGAAGAGTAAAAATTGTGAGTTTGATTGATTTTAATTGAAGAAAAAGTTTAAGTAATTAAAGATTGATTAATGTTTGATTAAGAAAGAAAAGTCACTTGGTTTGAAATCCGAGGTTAATTTTTTTAGGATTTTTTATTATATGAAATGTTTTTTGATTTTGACTATTTGACTTTTTTTTGAAAATTTTGATTAATTCCTAAGGTCCAAAGACTAGGTGTGCTGAGATAATCTAAATCGCGCCGGATCCCTCAAAGTGACGTTGGATCAAGTGAGGGTCATTTTCCTCGGATACGATCATTATTTGCATTTTATCGTTTCGACATAAAGCGGAATAAATAAATGTGAGTGTCGGTGCAATATTCTCATTTATATTTTACATTGTTCCTAAATACATTCTAATAAAATAAAAAAACAAAATAATAAATAAAAATAAAATTGCAAATACACTAAAATAAATATGATAAGAATAAATAAAGAAATAAAAATGCATGAAATGGAAGACAATAAACAAATATGTTGCGTAAAATAAATAAAGTAAATAAAAAAAAGCATGAAATGCAAGACATAAAATAAATATGTTGCATAAAATAAATAAAGAAAATAAAAAATGCATGAAATGCAAGACATAAAATAAATATGTTGCATAAAAATAAAAAAATAAAAAATGCATGAAATATAAATAAAGGCTTAAGAAATAAAAATAAAAAAAGCAAAAAAATGAAATAAAAAGAAATAGAGAAAAGGGGTGCAGGGAGTAGGAAAGGGGGTGTAGAAAGCAAACAGAGAGAAATAAACGGGCCAAGGGTAAAGGGTTGTGAGCTTTCCAGCTTGAATCTGGATCGTTGATTGATCAACTCTCCAGATTCAATCTGGAGGACAGGCTATAAATAGCCTTTCTTACCATAAAAATTCATTTTTTACAAAACATTTCTTTCTCTTCTCTTCATTCCTCACCCAAACTTCTCTCTCTACCCTCCTCCTCCTCTCTTAAAACTCCGGTCGGAGAAAGGTTTCCGGCGCGGTGGCCGGCCGGCCCAGGGGGTGGTGCCACCGCGCCAGAGTAAAAAACTCCTCATTTTTTTTCAAAATTTTTACTTTTTTAAAATTCCTTTTTCTTCTCTCAAATCCAAACTTATTTTCTTCAAAAACTTTAACGAAAAGCCTAGATCTAAAATTCTTTTAAGAAAAAGAGATGAACTACCTCTTGCTTGGTTCGGATTTACTATTTTTGTGGTTCGGTTTTTGAGGATTTGACAGTTGTTTGTATGATTTTGGTTCGGTTTTGAGAATTTGATGGTTGTTTGTATGATTTTGGCTCGGTTTTGAGGATTTGACGGTTTTTTCTATGATCTTGATTCGGTTTTGAGGATTTGATGGTTGTTTGTATGATTTTGGTTCGGTTTTGAGGATTTGACGGTTGTTTATATGATCTTGATTCGGTTTTGAGGATTTGATGGTTGTTTATATGATTTTGATTCGGTTTTGGCTTATTGTTTGTTTTCGAAAAGGAAAGGGAAAGGAGGAAAAAAATTAGGGTTTTTTTTTATTCTGGATCATGATGGTTTTGGTGGTGATTGGTGGTGGACTGTTGGTGGTTGGTGGTGGTTGTGATGGTTGTGATTCTGACTGCTCTGACTGATTTCTTGGTACCTGTGAACAGTACATTCAATGTACTATTTATTGAACAAAAAATTAGGGTTTTGAAAATTTTGGACAAAAATGCCCCAGGACAGTATTGGACCAAAAAAATGACTAAAATAATATGACAAATAAAACACTAAAAAGGAAAAACGAAAATAAAAATAAAAATAAAAAAATATACTAATAAAAGATAATTTAAAAAGAAACAAATAATAATATAAAAATAAAAATTAGTAATAAAAAATAAAAAATGGTCGCCTTCGGAACAAAAATGAAGTATTTTAAAATACCTCTCTGCCGAAATTTCGTCTGAAACGACGAAAAAATCTCGGCTTAAAAAGACAAGAAAAACAAATTGAGAAAGGGTCAAAAATGGGTATGACAGATGCCCCTATTTAAGTTTCTTCGTTACGGAGATTTAAAAATGAAGTTTTTAATTCGACGGGTTGAAGAGACTTAAATATAGAGTACACCATTTTTGAGCAATTTCGACTGCAAAATGCTATAAATGCAATGCTATGAATGTGATGCTATGAATGTGATGCCATGAATGCCCGTGATGCAAGTATGAATGCAAGACGACGAAGATGGCTCGACTGGGGATAAAACAAAACAAAAGGATACTGAGTTCGTCAAAGAACGGGATCCGAATGCACTGGGGGTAACATAGTTTGACTGGAGAAAAGATCAACTATCGCTGATAGCTGAGAAGGTAATATGGCATGGGAAAGGACACTGACCACAAGCTGCTCATTTGTAGAGGTTGCCACTTGAGGTAAAGACGGGGATAAAAGATACTTGCCAGCTGTTCGGTTGTAGAACTGCCACTAGACGATGAGATGAAGGATAAAAAGGTAAATGCCAGTTGTTCGGGATGTAACTAAACTAGCCACTGACAACAAATGAAGGTAAAAGGTAAATGCCAGCTGTTCGGGATGTAACCGAACTAGCCACTGACAACAAAATGAAGGTAAAAGGTAAATGGCAGTTGTTCGGGATGTAACCGAACTAGCCACTGACAACAAAATGAAGGTAAAAGGTAAATGTCAGTTGTTCGGGATGTAACCGAACTAGCCACTGACAACAAAATGAAGGTAAAAGGTAAATGCCAGTTGTTCGGGATGTAACCGAATTGGCCACTGACAGCAAAATGAAGGTAAAAGGTAAATGCCAGTTGTTCGGGATGTAACCAAACTAGCCACTGACAACAAAATGAAGGTAAAAGGTAAATGTCAGCTGTTCGGGATGTAACCGAACTAGCCACTGACAGCAAAATGAAGGTAAAAGGTAAACGCCAGCTGTTCGGGATGTAACCGAACTAGCCATTGACAACAACATGAAGGTAAAAGGTAAATGCCAGCTGTTCCGGATCTAACCAAACTAGCCACTAACAACAAAATGAAGGTAAAAGGTAAATGTCAGTTGTTCGGGATGTAACCGAACTAGCTACTGACAGCAAAATGAAGGTAAAAGGTAAATGCCAGCTGTTCGGGATGTAACCGAACTAGCCACTGGGCGACAACGATGAAAATAAATGATATGCACAAGCTGTTGGTCAAAGAAATGCCATTTGGCCTAAAGGTAAGATAAAAGATGCACAAGTTGTTCGTTAAAGAACTGCCACTTGGTATAAAGACGAGATAAAGGATCCACAAGTTGTTCGTTTGAACTGCCACTTGGCATAAGATAAGATAGAAGATGCACAAGTTGTTCGTTTGAACTGCCACTTGGCATAAAGACAAGATAAAAGATGCACAAGATATTCGTTTGAACTACCACTTGGCGAAAAGACAAGATAAAAGTACGCACAAGTTGTTCGTTAAAGAACTGCCACTTGGCGAAGTGACAAGATAAAAGACATGCACAAGCTGATCGTTAAAGAACTGCCACTTGGCGAAAAGACAAGATAAAAGAATGCACAAGCTGTTTGTTAAAGAACTGCCACTTGGCATAAAGACAAGATAAAAGGTGCACAAGCTGTTCGTTAAAGAACTGTCACTTGGTGAAAAGACAAGATAAAAGGTGCACAAGCTGTTCATTAAAAAACTACCACTTGGCATAAAGACATGATAAAAGATGCACAAGTTGTTCATTAAAGAACTACCACTTGGCAACAAGAGGGTGATATCTCTGGACCAGACACACTGGGGGTGACACTTGGGGAAAAAAGAGGGTTACAAGTTACTCATGATTGATTGGTGTGAAAAGATAGTTAAAGCAAGACTCGGGGTGGTTAATGCAACCATGTATGAATGATGTTGTATGTTTGTTGTATATGCGTGAATGTGTATATGCAAGAATGTATGAATGTATGTATGATAGTACGACTTGTATGATTGTATGACTGTATGAAGGATCAACTTGTGTGATTATATAACTGATGAACTTGATATGACAAGATTGGACAGGTAAGATGGAAAGTGGACCGACGTCGTATTACAAACACTCGACAATCTTCAAAGGGGATGATGCCACCGGGGACATATCAAAACATTGACGGGGTAAAGCCCGACATATGCAACAACTGATGGGGAGTAAACACTTCCTGGGAGAACATGCTAATCCAAAAACCTGGTAGAAGAACTGGTGTTTCTGTGGTCATGCTTATCTATTGTTTTTCCTTTTTTTTTTGAATCCCTAACTTTTGTCTGGACCGCCTTTTCAGGTTTTCAGTCCACCGGGAATATGTTCCTTTGTTTGCCCCTAATTTTTGCCTAGACCGCCCTTTCCGGTTTTCGATCCACCGGGAATATGTTCTTTCTTGTATATCCCTAATTTTTGCCTGGACCGCCCTTTCGGGTTTTCGATCCACCGGGACGCTCATTGTTGCCTAAGCCGCCCTTTCGGGTTTCGACTTACCGAGCTTTTTCTCTTTTTCTCTTTTTTCCTTTTTTTTCAAGCAATTGACCATGTTCAATCTGCAGAGTTTATCCATTCTCAGGATAGCCATTGACACACCCTTCACTTATTCATGAGTTCAGAGAGAATGTGTTTGTTGTTTATGCTTTGCAAAAGATATGAAAAAAGATTTATGATTTTGAAAAATATTTTGCTTCAAGTATTACCATCAAAAATAGAAGAAATTTCATAAATAGAATAAATGAGAATTCCAAATAAAAGGCACAGGCTCAAATTTATTTAATAGGGTGGTGGCTCGCCAATGGCGTGGCTCCACTGATCTCACAAAGTTTGGAAAATGGTAAATATAAGGGGAAGGTACATTGAACACAATAACTGCTATTCTCCCTAACATCTTTGAATTCCACTGTTTGGATGCTTCAGATTCAGAGTCTCTTTGACAGCTAACGTGCCCCAAGTGAGTCATGGCCAAACCGCTAAAGTTACTTTGTCATAATCCTTAATTTTTGCATAGACCGCTCTTTCGGGTTTTCGACCTATCAGGATGATTATTTTTCTGTTTTATGTCTCTAATTTTTGCCTGGACCACCCTTTCGGGTTTTCTGTCCACCGAGACGCTCATTTTTGCCAAAGTCGCCCTTTCGGGTTTTTGACTTACCAACCTGTTCTTTTATTTTTTAGACAAATTATTTCTTGACTGCATCGGCGTTCACAGGACGGGGAAGCTCATCACCATCCATAGTTGTAAGAGTCATTGCACCACCGGAGAAAGCTTTCTTGATGATGTATGGGCCTTCATAGTTAGGCATCCATTTGCCCTTGGAATTGGGTTGAAAAGATAAGACTTTCTTGAGCACGAGATCTCCCTCTTGGAACACACGGGGACAAACTTTCTTGTCAAAAGCCTGCTTCATCCTCTTTTGATATAGCTGCCCATGACACAAGGCATTCATGCGTTTCTCTTCAATCAAGTTCAACTGATCATATCTGTTTTGGCACCATTCAGCCTCTGACAACTTGGCTTCCATTAGAACTCTCATTGAGGGAATCTCAACTTCTACAGGGAGTACTGCTTCCATGCCATATACCAAAGAGAAATGGGTTGCCCTTGTTGAGGTGCGTATGGAGGTACGATATATGTGCAAAGCATACGGGAGCATCTTATGCCAGTCTTTGTAGGTGACTACCATCTTTTGAACAATCTTCTTGATATATTTCTTTTTTTTCTTTTTTTTTTTTGTTTTTTTTTTTTGCCGCTTCAACGGCACCATTCATCTGAGGTAAGGATAAGAGTTATGATGTTCAATTTTGAAACTATCACACAACTTCTTCACCATTTTTTTTGTTTAAATTTGTCCCCTTGTCTGTGATGATTTTATCAGGAATACTGTAGCGGCAGTTCCTCGGAACCCAAGTTAATCACTTTCAGTGCTTCTTCATGAGGCTGAATGACCTTCTTTTCATATTCTAGTAACAGAGAGATCTTTTCGGGAATCCCTTTATAATCCTCCTCTTCATCTTCGTAGATAGGGAACTCAAAGTTGGGAGAGAGCATATGGTTACAATGTTCAACGGGTTTATTGGTGTTTAAACTTTTTGTATGATTCATGATTAGTTTTAGTAAACAAGTAAATGCAGATATTTGGAAATCGATTAAAGAAAAATAAGTTTTTTTTTGTTTTTTGTGTTACCATTTTCCAGAAAAAAGCAAAGAATAAAAAGACATAGTCGGGGACAAAACGACTTTTATATTTGATGATGGGAATGCATAAAGCAAAAAAAGCCCTACAAAAGTTCACTTTCATCTCGGGCGGAACGAAAGGATTTTTTTTCGAAAAGACAAGACAACAAAAAAAACACATTACTTGGACCCATGAGTAACTGAGGGAATGTCAACAGCGACCCTGTAACACCCATACTAAATTGTCTAGAATATTTAGCATGTGTATTAATCTAATACTGGATACATTAAAATTTTCAATAATAATAATACATTACAACTGAATGAATACTGCTTCTATATACAACCAATTAAGTACCATAATAATACACTTATATAATTGTGTGACAACCTCCTGAACTGGTACAAGACGAGCATCTGCACTCCTTTCAGCGTCTCCCTGAAGGACTTCATCGTGAACCTCTTGCTTACCTGAAAACCTGCACTAGAAGGATTGGGATGAGACATAATATCTCAGTGAGCTCCGACCCAACCTACTGTTGGCAACCTCGGGGAAACCTAGGGTCGCCATGCACTAACTTTGGCAATCTTGGGGATACCTATGATCGTCGTCATTCTCTACATAATTTGCGATCAAGGGATAAACTAGGATCGCTATAAGTCTTTATCTTATGTTGAACTTATGTTTAATCTCATACTTAGTGATCTAGGGACATCCTACGATCACTTTCTGTTCACTGGTGACTACTTTGTCTTTTCTCTTATTATATATATAATATATATACATATTCATATTTTCATAACATAAAGTTAGAAGTTAGCGTTGAACAATCAATACATTATCTTGGTTCATTTTACGGAGTGCATCCGGGTGGAGTAACCCCGAAGTACATCTCCCATCATACCGGTGAAAATATCATATCAGGCTAACACTGGACTCCTCTTACTTTTGTGTGGCTGCCCTAGCAGACGGTAACTTCACCATTCCAGCTTAGACTGGAACCCCCTGTATTCTAACTAACGAGAATAGAGGAGACACATTTAACTTTAATTGACTCTGATGTGCAGTTGTCCTCGCGGACGGTAACTTCACCATTCCAGCTTTATCCGGAACCCCTTGTATTCTAACTAACGAGAATAGAGGAGACACATAGAATCTTTTACTTGACTTTGATGTGTAGCTGTCCTCGCGGACGGTAACTTCACCATTCCAGCTTAGTCTGGAACCCCCTGTATTCTAACTAACGAGAATACAGAAGACACATCTAGTCCTTTTATTAACTTGTTCTTATTCTTCTTTATATATATATATATATATATATATATATACATATAACTTATAAACTTATGCATGTACTTAACCTATAATAACAGGTTCTGAAAACTTTAAACATTGAATCATTCCTTGTGCTTACGCACACTTAATTGAGTGCATCTTAAACTTGCTATCCTAGGTACATTCTCATTCTCATTAACTCTTTGTTGGGAACTAAGCCCCTTATCTTACTTGATAACTTAGGGATAATTCTACCCATTGTCATAATTGACTCTTGATTCTTTTGAGGTTAAACCTCAATGATATATAAAGTATCTAACCCCACTCTCATGCTAATACAAGATAGTCTATGACCTCTTCTTTCATTTCTAGGTGTACAAAGACATACTGGCGCTGTGAGGATAGTTTTCTGGCCTTAAAACACATTTCAAAAATGGGGTGGCATGTTGCTTTTGTCGTGGCACGACAAGCTTCTCTCGTGGCACGATGGTGCCCAGATCTTCATGATCATGGCACGACGGGTGCCATCGTGGCACGACAAAACCAGAGTGGCCAGGCCCTGTAGCTCTTTCAGAAGTTCAAATACGAATTTTAACAAAACCACAACACCAGTCAATCATCATACATCAAAATTGAGGGTTTTCAACTAGGAAGATCATAACATATCAAGTATTAACAAAGGGAAACTAACAAACTAGGAATTATACATAATCATTCAAGTTTTTCCTTTCCTCTCTAAACCACAAAAACTACCCAAAAGGGGTATATATCTAATGGAGCTCACCTTGATTTCATAATTGGTGTCGTGTCAAGCTTCCTAATCCAAAACCCTAACTTGATTCCTCTTCTTTCCTTGATTCTTGCCAAAACCCTAGCTTGCCCCTTTTCCGTTTCCCTCTTCCTTTCTCCTTTTACTTCCAAAATAGCTCAAGGATCACACAATAGGCGCTTGCATGTGGTTTAACATTCAAATGGAATAATGATTAGTTGAAGATTAAGATGGGAAGGAGGAAAATCGGGTGAGAGGGTAAAGAGAAGGGAGAGATTTGAATTTTAGAGAGAGAAAGAGTGTTAGAAAATGAGGGAAAGAATGACTTTTGCCATAAATGAAGCCATTAATTGGCAATTACCAAATTGCCCTTTTCTTAAAACATCTCTGGTACATCGTCTTGACACTGATAACTATTCGAGTCTTAAGCGGGATGTTACAGACCCAATTGCGGCAAACCCCTCCTTGTGTTTGCACGACCACATCCATTTTCTCTCTTCTGTTTGCATGAGTGTTGTAGGTGCGAGTCGGTTTGCAATGAATGCGCCGACCACTTTCTTTGACTGCGGCAGATTAACCTTTTGTGATGAAACAAAGGATGAGACTCGATTCGGAAACTTATGAATGCAGTATGATCCCTGATTTATGGTTATGCAAAAAAAAAGAATGATTTGTTATCGAAGGACTTTGTTGAAGTAATTGTAAACATCATAGTTTAAACATTTCATTTAAGCATTAAAACAATACAAAATAGTTCTCTTTAACAAATTAAAAAACTTTGGGAGCTAGAATCTAAAAATCCTAAAGACTTCAACTCAAGCTCCTGAAGTAGGTGGATCCTCGGAATCTGAATATGCACCGGAGAACGAATCCATAAACCTCTTCTTCCTCTTAGAATCCTAGCTGTGCAATGCATCTGTTTGCCGAAGTAAGTCATCCTTCTCGATCATCTGTTGATTTTGAATGAAAAGTTCATGATCTTTCTGTGCTAACTTTCCCTTCAAGGTCTCGTGTTCACGCTCGAGCTCTTAGTATCTCCTCTTCCAAGTTTCCTTTTCAAGCCTTTCCTTGGTCAATTGTTCGTGGAATTCTTCCTTGGTGTCAAAGGGTATGGGTAAAGATGGTGGTGGGATGGTGGAGGACAAGTATCTGGATAAATGGTATGGTAAACCAAAGCTCATAGTTCTATCAATAACCCACTGAGTATAAGATCTGTGCACATAGTCTGATTTATTTCCCAACTGGCTTCTGTTGAGTCTACGGATGGCATTCCAAGCTTGTGCGAATCTTTCTCTTTTGCCTGAGTAGTCTTCATGATTAAGGTAGAACTCACTAGTTAAGGTAAGGTTGTTCGGCTTAGTTTTCACCGGCTAACCAAATTGTCGTTGGGCAAGAAAGGAGTTGTAGCTAATTCCACCATGCATACCAAGAAGAGGTACATTGGGGTATTCGCCACAACTAACAATGATCTTTCCAACGTCATTGGCTGCCTGGTACCAAACTATGTCGGATGGGTTGAGGGCCATGATTATGTGAGACCAAGGGAGATCTTCAAGGTTAGCTTTGAAGGCATGGGATTGAGGTAGATGGGAGGTAAACCATTTGTAGAGTAAGGGTGCACAACAAAGGATAGTTCCACGGCCGGCTTGGGTTCGGTCATGGATGGAGTGGTATGTATCGGCTAGTAGTGTAGGCACATGGTTTTTGGTGACGAAAATTTTGATGGCATTAATGTCGACGAAACTGTCAACATTTGGGAAAAGTATGAGGCCATATATGAGAAGGGCTAGGATGGAATCGAATGCACGAGTACTGGCTACTTCAGCAAATGTGGAGGCTTGTTGGTAAAGGAAATGGGTGGGTAGTCCTTGGAGGCCTCCTTTGAAGGTGAGGTTTGTTTTGATGAGGGAAGTTTCGAGGTGAAGGGTGGTTGCAATGCCGGAGGGTCTAGGGACAGGTTCAAGGCCATGGAACGGTATCTTGTCGGGCACCGGTTGTAACGACCCTATTTTCGTATGTTATATTTTTATATATTTTATTTTATTGTTTGGCTTTTAAAATTATTTTCTCGTAATCGATAAATAATTATGTGGCGCGAGGATAAGTTCGTGATCGAGTTTTAAGGTTTTGAGCGAATTGGGCCAAGAAGATGAATAGTATTGGGCTTGGTCATGAATAAGTGGTAATGATCAAGTGGATGAGATTTAGTGAGCTTGGATTGGATTGGAGGGCTAGGATTGATCATGAGAGAGTTAGTAAGAATGGATGGCCATGATTAATTGGATTGGGTTATAAAGATAACCACAAAGACTTTTCACAGTCACTATTCACTATCTTTTGAGAAGCAGAAAACGTGAAGGAGAAGGGAGAAGAGCAAGAGAAAGAAAACGTGAGAAGCAAGAGGAGCTAGGGCACGAGAAAGAGAAGAGAAGGCTTGGAACTTTCGTTGGTTCATCGATTGCTAGGTAAGAGAGGTAGTATTACTTATTCACAAGTGATAGAGAAGGGGAGAATGTCTATTTCTCCATCCCAAACTTCCTTTCACTTTGTCTAGGTTTTGATAGAAATGCTGTTAATGATTATATTATGTTCATTTGATGCTTAGTGATGTTGATGGTATGTTTAATTGAAGTTATATGATGTTATCTATGTTTGGGTATTCGAAAATGTTGTTGTTGTTCAAGAAAAGCTTGCGGGAACCCTAACAATGGTGGTTTTTGTTAAGGTCATTATGTTGTGTGAGTATGAGTTATATAATGTTTGAAATGGCTGTTAAGAACTAATAGAGTGTGTCTAAGGCTTTGAAAGTGGATTTGGACTTAGTAATATTAAAGACTAAGGTATGAGAAGTGATGAATATGTTGAAATGGATAAGTTATTGAAGTGTGTGGGTGTTCCTTTGAAACCCTTATGTGTTTGAGATTGTGGTGTGATTGCTTGGTTTATTTGAGATTGTTGAACATGGTTGGGTATATACATGTTGTGTCTTATGATATGGCCATGAGAGCCTAGTGTTTGTGTTTGTTGTTGTTGTGATAATTATCAGAGAGCTGATAATTAGTTGTGTTATTTGTGTTTGTTGATGTTGTGATAATTATCAGAGTACTGATAATTTAGTGGTTGTGTTTGTTGATGATGTTGTGAGTTTTGGTTTAGTATGATGTTGTTGATGATGTTGTGAGTTTGACTTAGTAGATGAAATGATGAAACCCAATTATTATTGGTCATACGCACGACCGAGGTGCAGTCGATGAAAGGAGAAATCCATGAGAGCGTGGTTATCAAGGAGAGCTTG
This sequence comes from Medicago ruthenica, assembly GCA_018208015.1. Taxonomy (NCBI): domain Eukaryota; kingdom Viridiplantae; phylum Streptophyta; class Magnoliopsida; order Fabales; family Fabaceae; genus Medicago; species Medicago ruthenica. Next base: position 89,314,828 of record CM031371.1, on the reverse strand, counting down.
GTAAGGATATAAGTTTATCCGAATGAAATCCATGAGAGCGTGGTTATCAAGGAGAGCTTGGTAAGGATATAAGTTTATCCGAATGAAATCCATGAGAGCGTGGTTATCAAGGAGAGCTTGGTAAGGATATAAGTTTATCCGAATGAAATCCATGAGAGCGTGGTTATCAAGGAGAGCTTGGTAAGGATATAAGTTTATCCGAATGAAATCCATGAGAGCGTGGTTATCAAGGAGAGCTTGGTAAGGATATAAGTTTATCCGAATGAAATTGGTACCACATGCATTTGAGGTATGCATCCTTTGTGACATTAGGTGTGCATAATGGTTGCTAAGTGATATTTCCTGAGTTCGTGTGTGGTTGATGAGTTTCGTGTGTGGTTGATGAGTTTCGTGTGTGGTTGATGAGTTTCGTGTGTGGTTGATGAGTTTCGTGTGTGGATGATGAGTTTCGTGTGTGGTTGATGAGTTTCGTGTGTGGTTGATGAGTTTCGTGTGTGGTTGACGAGTTTCGTGTGGGGTTGATGAATTTTGTGTTTTGTCGATTATGTGTTGTGTTTCAGTTATGTATAATAATGCGTTATTTATACATGTTTATTGGTTGTGATACTAACACTCTCTGTTTTGTGTTATGTGCTGGATCTTTGGGGATCCAGATTTTCAGGAAGACGAGCCTATCGTCGAGGAGTAGCTTTTGCTGTTTAGAAGCTTGCGTAGTGGTGAGGACATAGCTTAGCTATCCTTACTTTTTGGTACTAGGTGTTGTATCCTAGTTAGAGTTTAGGGCTCTGATAGTTGTAACACCACTTTGGGTATCTGAACGTGTATGTATAACTTTGGTAATGATCTCTATTGTAGATCTGGATGTTAGTTTTCTAATGCCGTTGGTTTGATGTCAAGATGATTTAAAGTACTTGAGTTATGGTCAAATTACTGTTGAATGTCACAGTGAATTTTTATGAATTTTCTGCATAACTTTCTGCACAATTTTTCCGTATTTGAAACAAAAACTGTACCGATCAGTACAGAATTGGCTTTGGGTGTAAACATGAAAGTTTTAGATAATTTTGTTAGCTTTCCAGTGGCTTTGGTTTGACGTGAAAATGACTTTTAGTTTTTGAGTTATGATGAAAATACTCAGAGGAGGTTTTAGTGGATTTGTGCTGTGACAGCATTTTCAGATTTATGTTTTTACGTCTTTTTCACTCGTCTTTGTTTTAGATTGGTCTTTGATATAAACATGTGGAACGTTGTATTGTGTTTTGAAAACGGAAAGGAAATGATGCAATCGATATTTGTGAATATTGATATAGAAGGGGTATGAGCTGTTTGATATAGAAGGGGTATGAGCTGTTTGATATAGAAGGGGTATGAGCATAGGAGGGGTATCCTGTTAGAAGGGGTATCGTCTCTGTTTTGTTATTTTTGTTATTTTCCGCTGCTGAATGTGAATCAAACATGTTTTGATCTGTTGTTGTTTATGAAATGCGTTTTCATTATGTTGTAACTTCCTATGTCCTTAACGTTTTGTTTATTTAAGTTAATAATCGGCGGTTAAGGGTTAGGGTGTTACAATTGGTGGTATCAGAGCAGGTCGATCCATTGGATCAATTAGGTGTAGATTACCCTTTGTGTAACATGTGTTGGGAAAACACTGTTATACTGTTTTGAGGAAACGAAGTGTATCCTCGCTCGTGGTGCGTGGTGTTGGTTCAGGTTATGGCGCAAAAAGCATTTGCCGATGCGATGGAATTGATGGCGAATGCCATGGTTCAGAAGGCTGTGAGTAGGACGGCTGATAGAGCTGCACAGGAAGCCAAGACCAACTACTACAAGGCTGTGAATGAGAAGAGGAGGAGAGCCTTCGGAAGAGGAAAGCCTTATGATAACCGGGGAAAGAAGCCGGATGGAGGTGGAAGCAGTGGTGGTAAAACTGGAGGTGGTAAGAATTGTTTTAAGTGTGGACAGCTGGGACATCGTTTCTTTGAGTGCCCGAAGAATGATGGAAAATGTTTCAAGTGTGGTGATCCTAACCACAAAGCTGATCAGTGCAAGAAGGGTATTGTGTGCTTCAACTGCGAAGAAGCGGGTCACAAGAGCAACGTGTGTAAGAAGCCTAGAGCGGCTGGAGGAAAAGTGTTTGCTTTAGATGGTGGTGATGCGAAGGCTGACAACTTGATCAGAGGTACATGCTTTGTCAATAATACTCCTTTGTCTGCTATTATTGATACGGGTGCTACCCATTCGTTTATTTCTGAGGATTGTGTTAAGAGGTTGGGTCTTAGAGTAGAGAATATGATGGGATGCATGGTTATAGAAACGCCTGCGAGTGGTTCGGTATCGACTACTCTAGTCTGTGTTGACTGTTCAGTCACTATGTATGGACGACATTTTGGAATGGATTTAGTCTGCATTCCGTTGAGCGGAATAGACGTTGTCTTTGGTATGAACTGGTTAGAATTTAATCGTGTTCATATCAACTGCGGTAAGAGGACGGTTATGTTTCCAAGACCGGAGTAAGAGTTGTGTTCGAAGCTCATGTGTTGTCGAGAAGTGGTAAGATCAGTGAAGGCTCAAGAGGACGTGTTTGCTATGTTTGCTTCGCTGAGAGCGGAAGTGAAGAATGAGATTGATGCGTTGCCAGTGGTGCGTGATTTTGCAGATGTATTTCCAGATGATATTTTGGATTTACCACCCGAGAGAGAGGTTGAATTCTTAATTGACGTAGTACTTGGTACTAGTCCAATTTCGATGGCACCGTATCGTATGTCAGCTGCAGAGCTTGAAAAGTTGAAAGAACAATTGGAAGGATTGTTAGAGAAAAAGTTTGTAAGACCGAGTGTATCGCCGTGGGGTGCGCCGGTTCTGTTGGTAAAGAAGAAAGATGGTAGTAGGCGTCTGTGCATTGACTATCGTCAGTTGGATAAGCAACTATCAAGAACAAGTATCCACTTCCGAGGATGGATGATTTGATGGATCAGTTAGTGGGAGCCTGTGTGTTCAGCAAGATTGATTTGAGATCGGGATATCACCAGATAAGAGTTAAGGCGGAGGATATACCGAAGACTGCATTCAGGACAAGGTATGGTCACTACGAGTACGCTGTTATGCCTTTTGGAGTTACTAATGCACCTGGAGTGTTTATGGAATCTATGAATCGTATATTTCATTCCTTTTTGGATCGATTCGTGGTGGTCTTCATAGACGATATTTTGGTATACTCGAAGACGGAAGAGGAACATGCCGAGCATTTGAGGATTGTGTTGGAGGTGTTGCGCGAGAAGAAGCTTTATGCAAAATTTTCTAAGTGTGAATTTTGGTTGCATAAAGTTAGCTTTTTGGGTCACGTCATTTCAAGTGGTGGTATAGCAGTGGATCCTGCTAAGGTGGAGGCCGTGCAAGATTGGGGAACGCCGGAGTCTGTTACTGAGATCCGAAGTTTTCTTGGTTTGGCCGGTTACTATCGGAGGTTCATCGAAGAATTTTCAAAGTTGGCGTTGCCGTTGACACAGTTGACTAGGAAGAGTCAAGCTTTCGTTTGGGATGACAAGTGTGAGCAGAGTTTCCAAGAGCTGAAGAGGAGGTTGACATCTGCACCTGTGCTAATTCTGCCAAATCCGAAGGAACCGTTCGTGGTTTTTTTTTGTGATGCGTCGAAGATGGGTCTAGGTGGTATGCTGATGCAGAAGGGACAAGTTGTTGCTTATGCATCAAGACAGCTGAAGATTCATAAGAGGAACTATCCTACGCATGATTTGGAGCTAGCTGCTGTCGTGTTTGTTCTCAAGATTTGGAGGCACTACTTGTATGGGTCAAGGTTCGAGGTTTTCAGCGATCACAAGAGTCTGATGTGAGATTGACGAAGCTTAAGACGCTCATCGAGCAAGGGAAAAAGGTAAACGTTGAGATCGATGAGAAAGGCGTGATGAGGTGTCAGGGAAGGTTATGTGTACCTGATGTGCCTGAGTTGAAGCGGATGATCTTGGAGGAAGGTCACAGAAGCAACTTAAGTATTCATCCTGGTGTTACTAAGATGTATCGAGATCTGAGGAAAATGTTTTAGTGGCAAGGGATGAAGAAAGAGATCGCCGAGTTTGTTTTCGCATGTTTGACTTGTCAGAAGTCCAAGGTGGAGCATCAGAAGCCGTCGGGGCTATTGCAACCTATGTTTATTCCAGAGTGGAAATGGGATAGTATTGCGATGGATTTTGTAAGCGGTTTGCCGAAGACGTCGAAAGGTAACAATATGATTTGGGTAGTTGTCGACAGGTTAACAAAGTCTGCTCATTTCATAGCTATCAAGACCGGTATGCTAATACCGAAGTTGGCTGAGATTTATGTCGAGCAAATCGTGAGATTGCATGGAATTCCGTCGAGTATCGTATCAGATCGAGATTCCCGTTTTACTTCAAGGTTTTGGAAGAGTTTGCAAGAGGCGTTGGGGACTAAGTTGAAGATGAGTTCTGTTTATCACCCGCAGACGGATGGTCAATCGGAGAGGACGATTCAATCATTGGAGGATTTGTTAAGATCATGTATTTTGGAGCAAGGAGTAAGTTGGGAAACTTGCTTACCATTGATTGAGTTTACGTATGACAACAGTTTTCATTCGAGCATTGGTATGGCACCTTTTGAAGCATTGTATGGGAGAAGATGTAGAACACCTTTGTGTTGGTTTAGATCGAGAGCAAGATGCGGGACTCCTATCCAGAGTTGTTTTCGGGTATTTTCGAGGGCGAAAATTCTTTTTAGGGGGGTAGAGTTGTAACGACCCTATTTTCGTATGTTATATTTTTATATATTTTATTTTATTGTTTGGCTTTTAAAATTATTTTCTCGTAATCGATAAATAATTATGTGGCGCGAGGATAAGTTCGTGATCGAGTTTTAAGGTTTTGAGCGAATTGGGCCAAGAAGATGAATAGTATTGGGCTTGGTCATGAATAAGTGGTAATGATCAAGTGGATGAGATTTAGTGAGCTTGGATTGGATTGGAGGGCTAGGATTGATCATGAGAGAGTTAGTAAGAATGGATGGCCATGATTAATTGGATTGGGTTATAAAGATAACCACAAAGACTTTTCACAGTCACTATTCACTATCTTTTGAGAAGCAGAAAACGTGAAGGAGAAGGGAGAAGAGCAAGAGAAAGAAAACGTGAGAAGCAAGAGGAGCTAGGGCACGAGAAAGAGAAGAGAAGGCTTGGAACTTTCGTTGGTTCATCGATTGCTAGGTAAGAGAGGTAGTATTACTTATTCACAAGTGATAGAGAAGGGGAGAATGTCTATTTCTCCATCCCAAACTTCCTTTCACTTTGTCTAGGTTTTGATAGAAATGCTGTTAATGATTATATTATGTTCATTTGATGCTTAGTGATGTTGATGGTATGTTTAATTGAAGTTATATGATGTTATCTATGTTTGGGTATTCGAAAATGTTGTTGTTGTTCAAGAAAAGCTTGCGGGAACCCTAACAATGGTGGTTTTTGTTAAGGTCATTATGTTGTGTGAGTATGAGTTATATAATGTTTGAAATGGCTGTTAAGAACTAATAGAGTGTGTCTAAGGCTTTGAAAGTGGATTTGGACTTAGTAATATTAAAGACTAAGGTATGAGAAGTGATGAATATGTTGAAATGGATAAGTTATTGAAGTGTGTGGGTGTTCCTTTGAAACCCTTATGTGTTTGAGATTGTGGTGTGATTGCTTGGTTTATTTGAGATTGTTGAACATGGTTGGGTATATACATGTTGTGTCTTATGATATGGCCATGAGAGCCTAGTGTTTGTGTTTGTTGTTGTTGTGATAATTATCAGAGAGCTGATAATTAGTTGTGTTATTTGTGTTTGTTGATGTTGTGATAATTATCAGAGTACTGATAATTTAGTGGTTGTGTTTGTTGATGATGTTGTGAGTTTTGGTTTAGTATGATGTTGTTGATGATGTTGTGAGTTTGATTTAGTAGATGAAATGATGAAACCCAATTATTATTGGTCATATGCACGACCGAGGTGCAGTCGATGAAAGGAGAAATCCATGAGAGCGTGGTTATCAAGGAGAGCTTGGTAAGGATATAAGTTTATCCGAATGAAATCCATGAGAGCGTGGTTATCAAGGAGAGCTTGGTAAGGATATAAGTTTATCCGAATGAAATCCATGAGAGCGTGGTTATCAAGGAGAGCTTGGTAAGGATATAAGTTTATCCGAATGAAATCCATGAGAGCGTGGTTATCAAGGAGAGCTTGGTAAGGATATAAGTTTATCCGAATGAAATCCATGAGAGCGTGGTTATCAAGGAGAGCTTGGTAAGGATATAAGTTTATCCGAATGAAATCCATGAGAGCGTGGTTATCAAGGAGAGCTTGGTAAGGATATAAGTTTATCCGAATGAAATTGGTACCACATGCATTTGAGGTATGCATCCTTTGTGACATTAGGTGTGCATAATGGTTGCTAAGTGATATTTCCTGAGTTCGTGTGTGGTTGATGAGTTTCGTGTGTGGTTGATGAGTTTCGTGTGTGGTTGATGAGTTTCGTGTGTGGTTGATGAGTTTCGTGTGTGGATGATGAGTTTCGTGTGTGGTTGATGAGTTTCGTGTGTGGTTGATGAGTTTCGTGTGTGGTTGATGAGTTTCGTGTGTGGTTGACGAGTTTCGTGTGGGGTTGATGAATTTTGTGTTTTGTCGATTATGTGTTGTGTTTCAGTTATGTATAATAATGCGTTATTTATACATGTTTATTGGTTGTGATACTAACACTCTCTGTTTTGTGTTATGTGCTGGATCTTTGGGGATCCAGATTTTCAGGAAGACGAGCCTATCGTCGAGGAGTAGCTTTTGCTGTTTAGAAGCTTGCGTAGTGGTGAGGACATAGCTTAGCTATCCTTACTTTTTGGTACTAGGTGTTGTATCCTAGTTAGAGTTTAGGGCTCTGATAGTTGTAACACCACTTTGGGTATCTGAACGTGTATGTATAACTTTGGTAATGATCTCTATTGTAGATCTGGATGTTAGTTTTCTAATGCCGTTGGTTTGATGTCAAGATGATTTAAAGTACTTGAGTTATGGTCAAATTACTGTTGAATGTCACAGTGAATTTTTATGAATTTTCTGCATAACTTTCTGCACAATTTTTCCGTATTTGAAACAAAAACTGTACCGATCAGTACAGAATTGGCTTTGGGTGTAAACATGAAAGTTTTAGATAATTTTGTTAGCTTTCCAGTGGCTTTGGTTTGACGTGAAAATGACTTTTAGTTTTTGAGTTATGATGAAAATACTCAGAGGAGGTTTTAGTGGATTTGTGCTGTGACAGCATTTTCAGATTTATGTTTTTACGTCTTTTTCACTCGTCTTTGTTTTAGATTGGTCTTTGATATAAACATGTGGAACGTTGTATTGTGTTTTGAAAACGGAAAGGAAATGATGCAATCGATATTTGTGAATATTGATATAGAAGGGGTATGAGCTGTTTGATATAGAAGGGGTATGAGCTGTTTGATATAGAAGGGGTATGAGCATAGGAGGGGTATCCTGTTAGAAGGGGTATCGTCTCTGTTTTGTTATTTTTGTTATTTTCCGCTGCTGAATGTGAATCAAACATGTTTTGATCTGTTGTTGTTTATGAAATGCGTTTTCATTATGTTGTAACTTCCTATGTCCTTAACGTTTTGTTTATTTAAGTTAATAATCGGCGGTTAAGGGTTAGGGTGTTACACCGGTAAACCAACCAGTAAGAATATTCCTCAAGAGTAGGGACGAGCTGGTAGTCGGGAAATGTGAAGCAGTGATAGAGAGGGTCATAGAATTGGACCAAGGTTTCCAAGCATCCTTCCTCAACATCTACTCTAAGAATATTAAGCAGCTTTCCATGATGAGCTTGAAAGTTAGTTGGATCACTTACTAAAGACCCTAGCTCCCTTAATCTTGACAAATCTGGCTTTTTGAAAAGATACTTATTAGTGCTTCTCCTTGGAATGTCCATATCTATGATGTTTACAAAAAAACTTGTTTCAGTCCTTCGATAAATTGGATGAAAAAGAAAAAAATGAGTTTATGCATGGATGCATGTATGCATGATTATGCTAAAGAGCGAAGAAAACATGGTGAGGTTAAGTCCAAAATGTTGGAGTCAAGGGTAAACACGCCATTTGGTAAGGACTATGGTTTCACATGTACATGTATCACGGGTTCTACCAAGTTCCCAAAGCCCTCAACCTATTCTAAATATTACCCGGTTACGAGATTGACTCCCGGTCCAACAACATTTGTAAGAAAGTCTCGTTTGAGTGTAGTATCACGTATCAACTAATTCAAAATTACTCTTGGTTAGCCACCGCACTACGTCCTAAAAGGCCAAGATGGGTTAAGTGTAACTAAAGGTCCTCAACTTCATAGATCGCTTGAAAATAACAACGCCGAACACGACTACTCATGCCGACATAGTAATACTTCCAAGATTCCTCCATTGAGTGGGGTTATCAAATGTGCCACATCCAAAATTTACTCTCGAAAAGACACTTTGATTATACCCCATCCTATCTTATGTTTCCCTCAAGTCCGGGTGTAGGACTTATCTCACCACTTACGCGAAATGATAAACACTTAAGCACATATTTACAATAGGAATAAAGCATAAAAATAAAGAAAAACAAGATAGGTTTAACCCACCAAGTGTCATCCCCAGTGAAGTCGTCATTTTTCTGTCACGGTGATTTTTGGATATCAAGCTATTAGTTAGCGTTGACTCGCAATTTCAAGTCCACCACCTATCTTTTATTTTTTCCGAGGAAAAGGGAGAAAGTTCGAAAAACCCTATTTTTAGAGATCAAGGTCCAAGGGTTGGTTACGCAAAGGGAAGGTATTAGCACCCTAAACGTCTATAGTACTCTATAGGAACCTCTTGTTTTTTAATTATCTTTATGCTAAATTAATTATTTGTAAATAAATGCCTAAGTGTAAAAAGACTAAAGTGATGATTAAAAAAAGAGATAAAAATGTTTTTGTTATTTTGCTGATTTGGAAAGACAAAGTCTTTTGCCTACGTACCCGAGCGGGATCAAAATCACGTAGTTCGGGGTAAAAAGCCGAGTGAAAATGTTTTGGAGAAGATAAGATGCCGAAAAGGCATAGTAGTAAAAATTGTGAGTTTGATTGATTTTAATTGGAGAAAAAGTTTAAGTAATTAAAGATTGATTAATGTTTGATTAAGAAAGAAAAGTCACTTGGTTTGAAATCCAAGGTTAATTTTTTTTGGGATTTTTGATGATATGAAATGTTTTTTGATTTTGACTATTTGACTTTTTTTTAAAAATTTTGATTAATTCCTAAGGTCCAAAGACTAAGTGTGCTGAGATAATCTAAATCGCGCAGGATCCCTCAAAGTGACGTTGGATCAAGTGAAGGTCCTTTTCCTCGGATACGGTCAGTATTTGCATTTTATCGTTTGAACATAAAGCGGAATAAATAAATGTGAGTGTCGGTGCAATATTCTCATTTATATTTTACATTGTTCCTAAATACATTCTAATAAAATAAAATAAAAACAAAATAATAAATAAAAATAAAATTGCAAATGAACTAAAATAAATATGCTAAAAATAAATAAAGAAATAAAAATGCATGAAATGCATGAAATGCAAGACAATAAACAAATATGTTGCATAAAATAAATAAATTAAATAAAAAAATGCATGAAATGCAAGACATAAAATAAATATGTTGCATAAAATAAAGAAAGAAAATAAAAAATGCATGAAATGCAAGACATAAAATAAATATGTTGCATAAAATAAATAAAGAAAATAAAAAAATGCAAGACATAAAATAAATATGTTGCATAAAATAAATAAATAAAATAAAAAATGCATGAAATGCAAGACATAAAATAAATATGTTTCATAAAATAAATAAAAAAATAAAAAAATGCAAGACATAAAATAAATATGTTGCATAAAATAAATAAAGAAAATAAAAAATGCATGAAATGCAAGACATAAAATAAATATGTTGCATAAAAATAAAAAAAATAAAAAATGCATGAAAGATAAATAAAGGCTTAAGAAATAAAAATAAAAAAAAGCAAAAAAATGAAATAAAAAGAAATAGAGAAAAGGGGGTGCAGGAGTAGGAAAGGGGGTGTAGAAAGCAAACAGAGAGAGATAAACGGGCCAAGGGTAAAACATTGTGGACTTTCCAGATTGAATCTGGACCGTTGATTGAACAACGCTCCAGATTCAATCTGGAGGACAGGCTATAAATAGCCTTTCTTACCAAAAAAATTCATTTTTTACAAAACATTTCTCTCTCTTCTCTTCATTCCTCACCCAAACTTATCTCTCTACCCTCCTCCTCCTCTCTTAAAACTTCGGCCGAAGAAAGGTTTCCGGCGCGGTGGTCGGCCGGCCCAGGGGAAGACGCCACCGCGCCGGAGTAAAAAACTCCTCCTTTTTTTCAAAATTTTTACTTTTTTAAAATTCCTTTTTCTTCTTCTCTTCAAATCCAAACTTATTTTCTTCAAAAACTTTAACAAAAAGCCTAGATCTAAAATTCTTTTAAGAAAAAGAGATGAACTACCTCTTGCTTGGTTTGGATTTACTGTTTTTGTGGTTTGATTTTTGAGGATTTGACAGTTGTTTGTATGATTTTGGTTCGGTTTTGAGGATTTGATGGTTGTTTGTATGATTTTGGTTCGGTTTTGAGGATTTTACGGTTTTTTATATGATTTTGATTCGGTTTTGAGGATTTGATGGTTGTTTATATGATTTTGATTCAGTTTTGGCTTATTGTTTGTTTTCGAAAAGGAAAGGGAAAGGAGGAAAAAATTAGGGTTTTTTTTTTTTTTATTCTGGATCTTGGTGGTTTTGGTGGTGATTGGTGGTGGACTGTTGGTGGTTGTGATGGTTGTGATTCTGACTGCTCTGACTGATTTCTTGGTACCTGTGAACAGTACATTTAATGTACTATTTATAGTACAAAAAAATTAGGGTTTTGAAAATTTTGGACAAAAATGCCCCTGGACAGTATAGGACCAAAAAAACGACTAAAATAATCTAACAAATAAAACAATAAAAAGGAAAAACGAAAATAAAAATAAAAATAGTTAAAATAAAAATAAAAAAAAAATATACTAATAAAAGATAATTTAAAAAGTAACAAATAATAATATAAAAATAAAAATTAATAATAAAAAATCGTTGCTATCGGAACAAAAATGAGGTATTTTAAAATACCTCTCTGCTGAAATTTTGTCTGAAACGACGAAAAATCTCAGCTTAAAAAGACGAGAAAAACAAATTGAAAAAGGGTAAAAAATGGGGTATGACAGCAGTTGACTATGTGTCCAAATGGATCGAGGTCGTTGGCTCTCCTACAAATGATGCAAATGTGGTTATCAAGCTTTTCAAAAAGGTTATGTTTCCTAGGTTTGGAGCACCAAGGGTGGTAATAAGCGATGGAAGGTCTCACTTCATATCTAAACATTTTGAAAAACTTCTAGAAAAGTTTGGAGTGAGACCCAAAGTTGCGACACCATACCACCCCTAAACAAGTGGCCAAGTTGAGGTCTCAAATAGAGAGATCAAATCAATTTTATGAAAAAATGTTTCAACCTCTCGAAAAGATTGGTCAATCAAGCTTGATGATGCTCTATGGGCTTACCGGACTGCATACAAGACTCCCATTGGAATGACTCCTTTTAAACTTATTTATGGGAAGTCTTGTCATCTTCCGGTAGAACTCGAGCATAAAGCCTATTGGGCAATCAAAAATCTCAACTTGGATTTGAAATCAGCCGGTGTGAAAAGGAAGTTTCAATTGAGTGAATTAGAAGAACTTAGGATGGACGATTAAGAGAATGCAAAAATTTACAAAGAAAGAACCAAAAATTGGCATGATAAGCGTATCAACCGGAGGGATTTCAAGAGTGGAGATCTTGTTCTACTTTTTAATTCTAGATTGAAACTTTTTCCTAGAAAACTAAAATCAAAATGGTCTGGACCATTTCAAATCCGCAAGGTTTATCCTTTTAGGATGATTGAAATTTGGTCCGAAAAGACCGGGACATTCAAAGTGAATGGTCAAAGGCTGAAAATCTATAATGCAAATGAGAGTATTGAGCAAGAAACCATTCTAACTCTCAACAGCCTCGTTTAAGGTTTTTGTTACTCTTATTCGTCAAGCTAGTGACGTTAAAAAAGCACTGCGTGGGAGGCAACCCACGATTTTATATGCTTTGTTAGTTTTGTTTTATGCAGGTCAAGGTAGAAATAAATATCTAAAAATGCTTGAAAGAGATATGGCTAGAGTGTGGGAAAGTTCTGATCCACGAGTAATTGCAAAAAGTTGAGAAAATTACACTTTCCATAACCAGCAAAACACGCACGGCCGTGCCATAAAAGCGCACGACCGTGCGCCCTACCAGAACAAAAATATCTTCCCAAACAGAAACAACACGCACGACCGTGCCAGATGAGCGCACAACCGTGCGCATGCCCAGCCATCATAAAACAGAATTTTTTAGGTTTTCTCCCATTCCCAACATCAAACCTTCATCTTCTCAAAACCTAAAACTCCCAACCTCAATAAATCCATCAAAAACTTCACAAAAATAAACCAATTGCAACCCAATTCCACCAATTCTCATGTAACATCCCGCCTAAGGCTCGAATATTTATTAATATTGAGGCGATGTATCAGAAATGTTTTAAGCAAAGGACAATTTGGTAAATTGTCAGTTAATGGGTTATCCATGTGGCAAGGGTAATATTCCGCTTGGATGTAACGGTTAACAGTGTTAGAAACTTGTGAAACAAGCGTGGCAATTTAGTAAATAAGTGGTAATGGCTTTTTGGTAATATTGGTGGTTTGGGAGGGAAAGATTTATAAAAAGGAAATGAGATATTTTCTTCTCATTTTTCCTCTCATCTTCCTCCCTCTCCCTCTCCCAAAATCGGTTCCCCTTCTCTCTTCTCTACTCTCCACGCCACCTCCTCCCCTCTCCTCCAAGATTCATCAATCTTCATCTATGATTCTCAAGCTTTATGCTAGCCCTCAATTTTGGGAAGATTGGAGCAAAGAAAAGCAAGTAAAGATCAAGAATCAAGCTTGGGTTTGAGAAGAGATCAAGCTAGGGAAATGAAAGGGAACTTGGCAAGGAAGCAAGCTAGTGATTCAGGTGAGTTCCCTAGGGGTTTTAGAACCCACCATGTTGAGTTTAATGAATATTTGTATAATGATCAAAGTTATGAACATTTGAGCATAATCCTATCTTGCTAGCAATTCTTGATTATTACATGTTGTATTCTGTTGATAAGCATTAGAAATTATCCCTTTAAAGTTGTGTGATGCTTGGGCATGATTGGATAGACCAAAAATGGTGGAAAACATGTTTTGAACTAGCCCTATGTTGTCCAACTGCAGGTAAAATCGTGTCACGATTTTACCAGCGTGTCACGATTTTACAGGCAGAAACCAACACGATTTCTGGGCATGAAATCGTGACACGATTGCCAAATCGTGTCACGATTTTGAAGGGGACAGGATTATGTTGTTTTTCAACTTTACTTGCACCGTTTCGGCTATCCAATACTGCTTCGGGCTCAAGGAACAACATGTAATGGTTAAGCATTGCTATTAAGCATCTAAAGACCTATCCTTGAGAATGCTTAGATGATTATTATAGAGCACAAGTTTGAGAGGATGGATGCCTTAATCCACAAGATATTATAGAGAAGAATAAGAGCTAGTATAGAGCTTATCCCTTACTAGGCATTTCTCAAACACTCAGTTAAGTATGAGCAAGCTAAGAACGATATAGTATTCAAGTTTAGAAACCTACTATAGGTTAAAGAGAATTAAGATGGTACTTATCGTGTACCAAGCACAAGAATGATACTATGCTTATAGTTAAGAACCTCTAATAGGTTAAGCTTTACAGAATGCATTAGATATGCACAAGAAATATGAAACGTAATAGATATGCTTATGAACGAAAGTTAAGAATTTAATGATAAAGATTATACGTGTGCATCAGACTCCGGATTATGCCGGATGGGATTTCTCCGAAAGGGCTATCCACACGTAAGTTATAAGACTATTATTTTAATGAATGAGAATTAATTATAAGATGGGCTTGATGTGTCTCTCGTATGCTCGCCAGTTAGTATACGAGGGGTTCCTGTGAAGTTACCGCTTTAAATGGCAGCCAGAACGGTGAAGTTACCGCTCGTGAGGGCAGCTACACATCCAAGTCTATAAAGTTAATGTGTCTCCTGTCTGCTCGTCAGTTAGAATACAGGGGGTCCCCGTGAAGTTACCGCCTTAAATGGCAGCTGGGACGGTGAAGTTACCGCTCGCGAGAGCAGCCACACAAAAGATAAGAGGAGTCCGGTGTTAGCCTGATATGATAGGAATTTTCACCGGTAAGAAGGGAGATGTACTTCGGGGTTACTCCACCCGGATGCACTCCGTAAAACGAACCAAGATAATGTATTGTTTGTTCAACGCTAACTTATAACTTTATGATATGAAAAGATGAATACGAATATGTATATTTTATATGTAATTACGAGACATGATGATTAGTTCCTAGTGAACGAGATGTGATCATAGGATGTCCCCAAGATCACTACGTATAAGTCTAAGTTTTAGAAAGGAACATATTATGCATGAGTTAAGACATGACGCGATCCTAGGTCCTAGGTTTCCCCTTGATCGCGATAGATGTTAAAGAATGACAGCGATCGTAGGTATCCCCAAGATCGCTAAAAGTAGGCACGGCGACCCTAGGTTTCCCCCGTGGTTGCCAACAGTAGGTTTGGTTGGAGCTCACTGAGACGTATGTCTCACCCCAATCCTTCTGGTGCAGGTTCATAGGTTAACAAGAGATGTTCATGAAGATCTTCAGGAAGGCGCTAGATGGAGTGCAGATGCTCGTCATGGCAAGCTCAGGAGGTTGATAGATTTTATATATGTAAATGAACATGTATTATATGGCATTTGGACATTTATGTAAACGAGCAAATTGTACTCATTCAGTGATTTGTATATATTAATTATTGTAAATTTTAATGTATCCGATATCAGATTAATACGCATGCTAAATATTCTAGATAATTTAGTATGGGTGTTACAATTGGTATCAGAGTAGGTCGATTCAGACCGTGCCTTGGGTCATTAAAGTTTCAATAAAAGTAGTGGGACCATTGGGTTCCGGATATTGTTCTAAAGGTCACATCTAGTTGAGCCTGATCAACTCATTCTAGTATATGACAGTTAGGATAAATGTCTGAGAGCTGAATGTGACCAAGGAGGAATGAAGTGTGTGAATGGCGAAGATTAAGGTGCCAGAATTTTAAGACGGAATTGGCGAAGAAGTATTCACGCCAATGGTGGCCATCAAACTGTAAAGTGACGAAGCCTGATAGTGGCAAGGTCTTAGAGACATAAAGGATATTTAACAGTGAGGTGAAGCGCCTCAACCCGGATGGACGCATCGTTGGACGATGCCTCGTCTGCGGAAGACATAAGGATTAAGGAATCATGGAATGCTCGAGGGAATGACGTAGAACCTTGACGGGAACCGCAGTTTGAGAATTCAAAGTGAAGTGTGGACTAAGTAACAATTCTGAGTACAGAGTTGAAGAATCGAACTTGAATCGGATGAGATTTTAATGTCCGGACAGTTAAGAGAATTACTTATGGATTACGTGAGTTATTTGGACAGATGAAACTAACCACTCAAGTGAGGTTATTGAGTATGAATCACAAGTAAGTTTAACCCCATCAGATCAGCCACGTCTCCAGAACCAGATTTGTGAAATAAGAAGAGGAGATGATATGTAGCCGAAGAACTAAGATGGATGAATAAGTGGTAACAATAGGACTCGTTGCATGTCAAAGCGTGAATCAAACTTTTGGATGTATCCTGATGGTAAGAAGATTAGAAGTAAGAGAAGCTAGATTGGAATTTTACTTAATGAAGGGTTGATAATAAATAATAAGTTGCTGGAATTTATTATACTGATGGACGAATTAAGTTGAACACTCTTGGTTAGACGAACAGTATTGAATTTCCTTGATTGGTTAAAGAAGGCAAGTTCGAGATAACACAAGGTTATAGTAGACCAGTGTTGAAGGATGATCGGGATTTCAGCCGAGAAATTATGTTGAGATTTTATACGGCGGACCGTCTTGAACATGAAATTTTAGGATTGAGGTAAATGCTAAGGAGTTGTATGCACCCCATTGAAGAGGTTCCTTCCACAAATCTTATAGAACAGAAAGAGATCACCTCGTGTTGATAAATTTCCGAGGGCAGTAATAAGGTATAGATTTGAATTGCGAATACAATAACGAGTTACTGGAGGAATCCAATAGATCATGATAATGTGCAAAAGTTTAAGATCGGTTAATCGGGCACTCGAAGAAACGCAACCTATGTTGGGCGTTCTAGAGAACCGGTAAGAATTTGGAACTTTCAGGACGGATTGTTCTGTAGGAACTCAAGGGTAACTTAAGGAACATGATAGTACTAAGGAGACCAAAATTGTCCCGGGAAGATTATGGATATGAAATCATTACGGATAAAGAAAGAGCGAATAGTAACAAGACTCAAATGAAAGGTATGAACCGTCAGAAGCTATAAGTGTTTTTAGAAGTTGTCACAAATGGATGTACATGAATATAAGCTGCCTCAGATATATTTACAGTCGGGTTTCTGCAATGTTTAATGATTCTACATGAAGAGTTGACCTAGAGAAATGGTAACGTCAGATAAATTTGTTACAGTGATACGAAGTGATAGAGTAAAATGATTGATCGATGGAATTTTATATGACAATAGTGAAGTCTTCCTCCGATGCTAACTCGAGTGTTAAAAATCAGAGTGGCGCAGCGGAGTGGTAATCCAAGGATGATATAATGATCAACGCTAAGCTGAGGCTTAGAGTATGAGGAGATGTTAAGTGCTTAATTCCTATTATACGGGATAGTAGTAAGTACAAGCAATTTGGATATATCATGAGTTCTAATGGAAAGTTATGGAAGTTAAGTTGAGGAATACCTTAAACCTCGAAATCCATGAGGAATGAAATATTTGAATAGAGGCCTTGATCAGATACTACAATGCAATGGCGAGTGAGTTTATTTTCATGTTGTAACCATGTCATGTTAACCTAAATTAGCCGAAGATTTCGGAAGTCTTGAACTTGATGTTCACCAGTAAAGGAAGGAGAACTTTTACGTAGATTAAAAGTTATTCGTAGTCCACAGTAAAGGGCTGCGTAATTTCAGGTTATGACTAAGGGATTAAGGACTGAGTGTGCTATTTGGGTAGCAATCAAGTAGAGTTTTCTGTTGAAAATAAGGATTTTGAATTCGACGTCCAGAACGAGAAATAAGTTTGTGAAACCGGTGAATTGTAACCGTAAATTTACATTATAGCTTGTTGTATACTTAAGAATACACCTGAGTAACATTGGCGGGGCAAACCTGGCAAGCCAGTCGAAAGGCAAATCCCAGATGTTACGAAATGAGTTAAGAGTAAGAAAAGATTCCCAATTGATGTGTTAAGATTAAGAATGATGCCCCGTTAGTCGGACAAAGATGAGGTAATGTAAAGTGTACACGTGCTCGCTTATGTATGTAAGTTGTATGTTATGAAATATACTATATAATGAAATGTGAGACGACTTAAGCCACTCATCACTTGGGCTAAACTCCTATGAGTTTGGGATTATCGGTGTAACAAACATTATGCTACGACAAGAAAACGAGAATAAGTTGTGACAAGAACGATGGGAGATTGGCAAACTCCTAGTATGAAGAATGATTTCTAAGTTATCAAGATGAGTAACGTCGTAGATCAGTCGAAGCAGAACGCGAGTAATCAGTAAGATTACGCGAGTCCTTGAGGAATTCCGTGATGGAAGCAATGAATAAGATTATGGAAAGTAACACACCAGGATGCCTCCTCCTTGTATTTGTATAATGGAGGTAGTGCGGTAGTTTTACTCTCATTAAAGAATGGTATAATTATGGAAAAACCATATATGTAGGATGTCGTTGTTTAAGGCAAAGATCGAATATAAGAATTCAATGGAATCGTCGAGGATAATAAGAACGTCCATTATCATCAAGGTAAGATTACGCGGACTATGACGAGATTATAAGAATTCAGCACAAGTGTTAGGATAGGATAACTCTAGTTTGGGTTACAAGAAGTGTATGAACAAGGATATAGTCAGCAAGTTAGATGCGATGGTTCGGATAACCTCATATTCTACTACGCAAGAAAAGTGTAATGCATATCAAGCGCTGTAGATAACGAAAAGATGGTTGAATACATTCGACTTATAGAGTTGAAATCTAAGGAATTCCGATAAGTAAGATGAACTGGAGTCTTGGCTAATGAAGGAAGTAATACGGGAGATTAATTCATATATGATAGTGGATTCTAAATTTCGAGGACGAAATTTCTTTAAGGGGGGTAGATTGTAACATCCGGCCTAAGGCTCGAATATTTATTAATATTGAGGCGATGTATCAGAAATGTTTTAAGCAAAGGACAATTTGGTAAATTGTCAGTTAATGGGTTATCCATGTGGCAAGGGTAATATTCCGCTTGGATGTAACGGTTAACAGTGTTAGAAACTTGTGAAACAAGCGTGGCAATTTAGTAAATAAGTGGTAATGGCTTTTTGGTAATATTGGTGGTTTGGGAGGGAAAGATTTATAAAAAGGAAATGAGATATTTTCTTCTCATTTTTCCTTTCATCTTCCTCCCTCTCCCTCTCCCAAAATCGGTTCCCCTTCTCTCTTCTCTACTCTCCACGCCACCTCCTCCCCTCTCCTCCAAGATTCATCAATCTTCATCTATGATTCTCAAGCTTTATGCTAGCCTTCAATTTTGGGAAGATTGGAGCAAAGAAAAGCAAGTAAAGATCAAGAATCAAGCTTGGGTTTGAGAAGAGATCAAGCTAGGGAAATGAAAGGGAACTTGGCAAGGAAGCAAGCTAGTGATTCAGGTGAGTTCCCTAGGGGTTTTAGAACCCACCATGTTGAGTTTAATGAATATTTGTATAATGATCAAAGTTATGAACATTTGAGCATAATCCTATCTTGCTAGCAATTCTTGATTATTACATGTTGTATTCTGTTGATAAGCATTAGAAATTATCCCTTTAAAGTTGTGTGATGCTTGGGCATGATTGGATAGACCAAAAATGGTGGAAAACATGTTTTGAACTAGCCCTATGCTGTCCAACTGCAGGTAAAATCGTGTCACGATTTTACCAGCGTGTCACGATTTTACAGGCAGAAACCAACACGATTTCTGGGCATGAAATCGTGACACGATTGCCAAATCGTGTCACGATTTTGAAGGGGACAGGATTATGTTGTTTTTTCAACTTTACTTGCACCGTTTCGGCTATCCAATACTGCTTCGGGCTCAAGGAACAACATGTAATGGTTAAGCATTGCTATTAAGCATCTAAAGACCTATCCTTGAGAATGCTTAGATGATTATTATAGAGCACAAGTTTGAGAGGATGGATGCCTTAATCCACAAGATATTATAGAGAAGAATAAGAGCTAGTATAGAGCTTATCCCTTACTAGGCATTTCTCAAACACTCAGTTAAGTATGAGCAAGCTAAGAACGATATAGTATTCAAGTTTAGAAACCTACTATAGGTTAAAGAGAATTAAGATGGTACTTATCGTGTACCAAGCACAAGAATGATACTATGCTTATAGTTAAGAACCTCTAATAGGTTAAGCTTTACAGAATGCATTAGATATGCACAAGAAATATGAAACGTAATAGATATGCTTATGAACGAAAGTTAAGAATTTAATGATAAAGATTATACGTGTTCATCAGACTCCAGATTATGCCGGATGGGATTTCTCCGAAAGGGTTATCCACACGTAAGTTATAAGACTATTATTTTAATGAATGAGAATTAATTATAAGATGGGCTTGATGTGTCTCTCGTATGCTCGCCAGTTAGTATACGAGGGGTTCCTGTGAAGTGTAGTACCCTAATTTTGTCCTAAGCATTTTAAAACAAAAAACCAAAAAAATCAAAGAGGGGAAAAAGTCAAAAGTCAACAAAAGTCAACAGAAAAGTCAACATTTCAAAAATGCTGACTTCGCACTGCGAAGCTCACTTCGCACTGCGAAGTCTGCGATTTCTGCAGATTTTTGGTTTCTTTGATTTAATTCCAGAATTTGTTGCATATCATTTCCATAATTATTTTAAGTAGCATTCATGGCTAATTGGGCCAAGCAAAACCAGATTTGAAGGACTTGCCATTAATGCCAAGGTTGGAAGCTTTTTCTTCCAACCTAGCATGTGACAAGCAAGTGGGCTTGCCCTTGGGCAGCTCTAGTCCCTCCCATGTGACCTGTTAACCACCCCAAGGTTGCCAGCCACCTGCTTAAGGACTTTCCTCCTGCTTGCTCCCCCAAAACCAGTCAAACTAGCTGGATTTTCTCACTTGAAAAGCCATGAGTGCCTACCCTGTTTTTGCAGCAGCTTTTCACCCCTCACACCAGCCATAAGTAGCCTTTTTCATCCCTCAATCTCTGCACATCACAGTGCACGTTTTTATTGATCAACCATTGAGATTGCAAGGATTGATCCCCAAGCATTAGCCAATTGCAATTCAGCTTTGTTCTTCATCATTACCTTCTAGAATTGGTTGAATTTGTGGCTGAAATCAGGCTGAGTCTTGCCCCTTGGTACAAGGCAAGGTTGCCTCTATCCATTAGCATTTAATGCAAAGGGATTCAGCTTGATCCTAGCCACAAATCAGCTGAATTTTGGGATTTGCTAATGATGAAATAGATTTGATTTTGGCCTATAAATAGAAGGCAATGCCCAAGGTTCAAAGAACAACTAAGAACAGCATTTTCAAGAGCAGAAACTCTACTCATTTCAACTTACAAACACTCACAAACAACCAGAAAAAAACCAATCCAACACAAAGCATCACAAAGTTCAAGTTCATCACCAATATCAAAAACCTTTGTGAAAGCCTTCAACCAATTCAAATCCATTGCAGCTGGAGCTTTGCTAAGGAGTTCTGTAAGTTTCTAAGGCTTTGTATTGCATTTTCAATTGTGTTTGCATAGCAATTTTGGTTCAAAACCATTTGGTTCTAAAAAAACCCTTTTGAATTTCAAAGAAATCCCAAGGTTTTAAAACATCAAAACTGGTTTGTCCAGCCTTTTTCATCCCAAAAACTCAAAGTTTTTCACCCACCTAAAAGGTCCTGAGTGTGTTCAGAAGTTGTTTCTGAACAAAAGTTCAGAAACAGCTTCTGAACTCAAAAATTCGCATGCTTCGCAGTGCGAAGTCATGGTCGCAGTGCGACCATGACAGAACTCAGAATCTGAGTTTTTGTGTCCAAATGACCAATTTTT
This sequence comes from Medicago ruthenica, assembly GCA_018208015.1. Classification (NCBI taxonomy): domain Eukaryota; kingdom Viridiplantae; phylum Streptophyta; class Magnoliopsida; order Fabales; family Fabaceae; genus Medicago; species Medicago ruthenica. Next base: position 89,293,402 of record CM031371.1, on the reverse strand, counting down.
GAGGTTCTAGCCCAAGAGCTCAGAACCTAAGAGTTTTTAAACCCATGTTTTTCAAACTATAACAAGGATTTTGCACAATTTTGACAAAATTCGCAAGTTCGTACAACATTTTGTGGATAACTTGTAAAACAAGTTATGTTCTCAAACTTTCAAAACAATATGAACAAACCAGCTATGTTCATCATTTCAAATCAAAACTTGAACAATAAATATTGTTCATGATGTTCAAAGCTCAAACATGAACATACGCCAAATGCGTTCGCTTTTCGCAAAATAAGACGAACTTAGGTGTTTTCTAGCAAAATTGCTAAATCTTCCCATTTTGGGTTTTCAAACCAAATGTTTTGACATACCTTGGGATTTCTAAAGGATTCAACCCAAAAACACGAATGAAAAAGGGATGGTGTGACGTATGTCTCTCCATCGCCCCGATTGTACGAATGCGTGACGTATGTCTCGTCGTTCGGACAATCGTCATTCCATTTTCAATATGTACAACCCTAACCAAACCAAATCTTGGCCCCTTGTGGTCAATCCAAACCTTTTGGTCCCCCGTGGCCATTAGACTCAATCCCTCGACTCGTTAGAGTCCACTCGGTCAATGTTCGACTCGTTCGAGTCCATTGTACCTGTTCTTGATCTCAGTGGATCAATTGAACAATCGCCCGACTCGTTGGAGTCCACTCGGTCAATGATTGACTTGTATGAGTCCATTGCACCTCTCTCGGTCCCATAGCGACCAATTCGAACCTTTCACCCTAACGGACGTACCTTTTAACAATTCTAATGCGATTCACGAACAAACAGCTTAATAAGTCTCCCAAGCGCGAGCATACAAGCTACGTTTTAATCGCAAGAATTCGGTTAAAACATCGTCCATTTAAAATTAACCAACACATGTACGTTTTTCTACCAAAGAACTACGTACGCTTTGAATTCTCCGACTACCGGGAGATACGTAGGAGCAAGATCGACATCTTGTCAAGCGCAATAATAAAAAAAACTTTTTTTTCTTTCGTTTGTTTTTATCTCTTTCTTTTCCCCCCCTTTTATTATATTTCGACATAAATAAACATGCGCGCAAAACATTTAAAAACAATTTAAGCTTTAGCCAAATAGAAGGTTCCCGTTGAGTACAACGGACGTGAGGGGTGCTAATACCTTCCCCTTGCGTAATCGACTCCCGAACCCGACAATGGTTGCGATGACCATCCTTTCCTCATCGTCAAAGGGTTTTATTATCGTTTCCCTTTAAACAAAAAAAAAACTTAAGGGTTTATCAACGTTCCCTTTACACAAAAACTTTGGTGGCGGCTTCACAAAGGCCCTCCGAGCGTTCACGAACGACCTCGGAGGATTTGCGCGTCTTTTTCTCAGGAAAAAAACGAGGTGCGCACATGAAGTTACCGCCTTAAATGGCAGCCGGAACGGTGAAGTTACCGCTCGTGAGGGCAGCTACACATCCAAGTCTATAAAGTTAATGTGTCTCCTAACTGCTCGTCAGTTAGTATACAGGGGGTCCCCGTGAAGTTACCGCCTTAAATGGCAGCTGGGACGGTGAAGTTACCGCTCGCGAGAGCAGCCACACAAAAGATAAGAGGAGTCCGGTGTTAGCCTGATATGATAGGAATTTTCACCGGTAAGAAGGGAGATGTACTTCGGGGTTACTCCACCCGGATGCACTCCGTAAAACGAACCAAGATAATGTATTGTTTGTTCAACGCTAACTTCTAACTTTATGATATGAAAAGATGAATACGAATATGTATATTTTATATGTAATTACGAGACATGATGATTAGTTCCTAGTGAACGAGATGTGATCATAGGATGTCCCCAAGATCACTACGTATAAGTCTAAGTTTTAGAAAGGAACATATTATGCATGAGTTAAGACATGACGCGATCCTAGGTTTCCCCTTGATCGCGATAGATGTTAAAGAATGACAGCGATCGTAGGTATCCCCAAGATCGCTAAAAGTAGGCACGGCGACCCTAGGTTTCCCCCGTGGTTGCCAACAGTAGGTTGGGTTGGAGCTCACTGAGACGTATGTCTCACCCCAATCCTTCTGGTGCAGGTTCATAGGTTAACAAGAGATGTTCATGAAGATCTTCAGGAAGGCGCTGGATGGAGTGCAGATGCTCGTCATGGCAAGCTCAGGAGGTTGATAGATTTTATATATGTAAATGAACATGTATTATATGGCATTTGGACATTTATGTAAACGAGCAAATTGTACTCATTCAGTGATTTGTATATATTAATTATTGTAAATTTTAATGTATCTGATATCAGATTAATACGCATGCTAAATATTCTAGATAATTTAGTATGGGTGTTACATCTCATCATCCTCAACACATCCCAAACACCAAAAAATCAAAAATCATTCATCAACCATAAAACCCCCAAACCCTAAAACCAACAAAAATTCCATAAAACTCTACCCAAACAACAAAGTCAAGAATAAACCACAATGACCAACACCAAAAACAACATCTTCCATAACAAATTCAAACCCAATTTGATCAACTCGAGCAATAACTTTCAAAAGCCAAATAAGCGGGATTCTCAAGCAAATAAAAATTCGGGAGTTTCGGGCTGTGACGACAAACACATGTTTTTATTTGCTTGAGCATCTAGCTTCTATGGCTAAGCGAAAGAAAGGGGAAGAAACCCACACTTTACAGCCATTTTCTTTTTTGTGTTTTGCAGATTAACAAAAGAAAAGCCACACGAAGAATAAATTCCAGATTCAACAAAAAAGTATCAATGTGAGCTTTCCTACTCCCTTCTCTGTTGTTTTCTTTAATTTTGAATCATTGAGGACAATGCTTGTTTCAAGCATTGGGGGGGGGGGGGGGGGGGGGGGGGGGGGGGTAAATAAATTAGTTGTTTTTATGTTGTTGTTTTTCAATTCCCTTTTTTGAATAATTGTTTGTTTTGTTAAGGGAAAGACATTTAAGCTACAAAGTCTTAGTGTATGTAAAAAAAAATCATTTTAAAAAGGCTAAAGTTCTTGTGTTGTGTTTGTAAATAAACCCTTTTTGCTTCAAAATCATCCACTAAACCCATACTTGTTTCATTTTGAAAATTTTTCTCTTTGAGAAACGCACAAAGTTGCAGTCTTTGGGTAAGTGTGCGAAGTGATATTTTAAGGAACAACCGTCTAACTTTAAATGGTAAATTTGTCCTCAAAAATTTCAAACAAAAAGTAGTATAAGTCTGTGTGATGAATAAAAAGGTCAAATATAAGGTGTAAATAAATAAAAAGGGGTCAGAGCACAAAAATAAGCGACATCGACTTGGGTTGGCACCATCACTAACTTCCCGGGAATGATACGGTTATCCTCAAAATGAATTAAAACGCTTCTGCAGTTCCCCAAAAATCAAATAAACACCAAAGTAACAAAGTGACCTAGAAAAATTCCCACCTAGCTTATATGAAATGGAAGTGAAATTTTGTCGATTTGTTTTCTTTTAGAGTTAGAACATGTTTTCCTCATAATACCTCTTTGCACAGGAGCAATAAAAAGTTGGACTCGACACACACACACACACACACTCACATGAAGCTTGTTGTTGGGTTAAAAAATTTTAATTGAGCATTACGGTAGAAATAATGAGCACTATGAGAACAAAGCCTTTAAAAGAACAAAAACTTGCAAAAAATTGTTTTTACTTTGACTTGTGTTGCTGAAGTACTTTGTCTTTTGCTTGAGGACAAGCAACGATTCAAGCTTGGGGGAGTTTGATAAGTAGTATTTTATAGGTTTTTAAGGGTTTCATCTTATGCAAATTTAATCGTTTTTCTTTATTTTCTTGAACTATTTTACTTCAAAGCATTTTTTTTCTTTCTAGGTAAAAAATATGAAGAGCAACCACTTTGGAGCAAAATCAAAAAGAGCCAAGCAAGAAAAGTCAAGTTTCAAGGCAAATTTTAGATGGCATGGCCGTGCCACCATTTACACTGGTCGTGCGCCCATCCTGAGCAGACCGTGCCAAGCCAAACAGTTTGATCACGCACGACCGTGCACCCATATGGCACGGCTGTGCCCATTATGCAGTCAGATTTTATGATTGAAAACTCTTGGAATTTGCCAATTATTGCTATGTAATCCGTGTTTAATGCTTTGTCTATGGCTTTAGGCTATAAATAGGGCCCTAATCAGACTTGTTTCTCATCTTGGAATGAGTGTAAAGTTACTATAGTGAGATTGCAACTCTACCTTGTTCTAAGTTCACTTTCTTATAAAATTTCTGCACTTTTATAATTCTTTGCAATTTACATTCTTGTTCTTTATTTTCCTGCACCTTTACTATTCCCGCTCTTTACTTTTCTGCACATTTACAATTCTTGTTCTTTACTTTCTTGCTTTTATAATTTATGCAATTTATAATTTGTCAAGTGTCTACAATGAACTCTTGTGAGAATAAGTGTGATTGTTATTGGGATACATTCATGTATTTCGAAAGGAAACATGAATTACCTTAGTGAATCTTGCCTTTGGAAAATGGATTCAATATAGAATAGAGATATAGGCTTGACTATTTAAGATTCAGTCATTAGATATACAAATAATCCCAAGATGCCTTTTATTTTATAAAACTTAATCAAAGATATTTTCCAACTTTAAAACTTAATTCGTTTAGCTAACGTATTCTGAAAAACTTAGTCGGTACTTACTAAACTCCATGTGGATCGATATTTTTACTACTCGATAATAATTGTGCACTTGCGGTGACGTATCAATCATATCATTATATAATCAATTCATTATATAACATATCCAATTATTACATCATTAACAATTCACCATTTACATTTAGCCAAATAATTCATCATTTATGCTTCGTCACATAACTCAACAATTACTCATCACATTCTCATCTGTTGTACCCTAATTTTGCCCCAAGCTTTTCAAAACAAATTTCAAAATTTAAAAAAAAAAAGAGAAAAGTCAAAGTCAACAAAAGTCAACAAAAAAGTCAACATTTCAGAAATGAGGACTTCGCAGAGCAAAGTCCCCTTCGCTCTGCGAAGTCTGCGAATTTTTTGCAGATTTTTAACCTCTTTGATTTATTTTCATTTTTGTTATTATTATTATTACCTATCATTTTTATTATTGTTTTTATCATCAATTGTGGTTAATTGAGCTCAGCAAAGCAAGAATTGAAGCATATGCCATTAAAGCCAAGGTGAGAAGCTTTTTCTTCCAACCAAGCATGTGCCAAGCAAGTTGGCTTGCCCTTGGGAAGCTTTTGTCCCTCCCAATGGACCTGCTACTAACCCTAAGCTTGCCAGCCACCAGCTTGTGTGATTTTCTTCCTGCTTTCTCCCCCAAAACCAGTCAAACCCAGCTGGTTTTGCTTGCCCAAAAGCCATGAGCGCTGCCCTGTTTTCAGCAGCTTTTCTTCCTCCTCACACCAGCCCACATGTTCCTTTTTGTTTCCCCCAACCTCTGCACATTACAGTGCACGTTTTTATTGCTTAACCCTCAAGATTGCAAGGACCAATCCCAAGGGACAGCCAATTGCAAACCAGCCCTGTTTTCATCATCATTTCTATCCAAAATCCATTGAATTAATGGCTGGATTTGGCTAAGTCTTGACCATTGCAGCAAGGCAAGGTCACCTCTTCACTTTTGCATTAAATGCAAAGCAAGATAGCCTGATCCTAGCCCACAAATCAGCTGGATTTTGGGGATTTCTCATGATGACAATTGATTTGGTTTTGGCCTATAAAAAGGATGCAATGCATAACCATAAAAAAAAACCATAAAAAACCAGCAATTGAACACAATTGAAAAACTTGAAACAGCACTAAACACATAGCAAAAACCAGTTCAAACACAGATCATTACACAAATTCATTGCTCTTATTCAACAACATTCCAACTCTTTGCAAAAAACTTCAACCATTCAAGTTCCATTCATTTCCTTGCAACAAAAGCTTTGCTAGGAGTTCTGTAAGTACTCTAAAATCCTTATCTTTCATTTAGAGTTGTTGCTTGCATCTTAATTTTGTTTAAATCCATTTTGCTCTAAAAAACCCCTTTTGAATTTCAAAAGAATCCCAAAGTTTTGCAAAACATTTAAACTGAGTTGTTGCACTCCTTTTATTGCTGATTTCAAAAGATTTTTAATCCCCTAAAGGTTCTGAGATTGTTCAGAAGTTGCTTCTAAACAACAGTTCAGAAGCAGCTTCTGAACTCAAAATTTCGCAGTGTTCGCAATGCGAAGCTCTGGTCGCAGTGCGACCATGACAGAACTCAGAATCTGAGTTTAGGCTTCAAGAAGCCAATTTTTGAGGTTCTAGTCCAAGAACTCAGAACCTAAGTGGATTGAAACTCATTTTATCCAAACCATATCAAGGATTTTGCATAATATTGAAGGATTCACAAGTTTGAGCAACACTTTTTGAATAACTTGCGAAACAAGTTACGTTTATAAACTTTCAAAATAAACTTGAGCAATAAGCTAAGTTCATCATTTTCAAAACTAAACTTGAACAAAAACCTTGTTCATGATTTTCAATCAAACGTGAACTTAAGCCGAACTTGTTCACTTTTCAAAACCTTTTTCAAACTTGAGCCGAACTTGTGCGTTTTTTACAAATTGGTGCAAAACTTGCTCATTTTTCAATGCATAAACAAGGCAAACTTGTTCATTAGGTTGCAACAACTAATTTGAACATTAAAACCTTTTCATATGAGTTTTAAACCAAGTGTTTTGATAAACTTTGGGATTTCTTAAAATTCGAACAAAACTTGAATGAAAAAGGGGTGGTTTGACGTATGTCTCTCCATTGCCCCGATTGAACGAATGCGTGACGTATGTCTCGACGTTCGGACGATCGTCATTCTATTTTCAACGCATCCGACCACACCAAACCAATTCTTGGCCCTTTGTGGTCAATTTGAACCTTTTGGTCCCCCGTGACCATTTGATTCATTCCTCGACTCGGTTGAGTCACTTTGGTCAATGTTCGACTCGGTTGAGTCCATTGCACCCTTTCTTGATCTCGTTGGATCAATCGAACCCTTTTTCGACTCGGTTGAGTCACTATGGTCAATGTTCGACTCGGTTGAGTCCATTGCACCCTTTCTTGATCCCGTCAGATCAATCGAACCTTTTTCCCTCAACGGCCATGTTTTTATCAATTCTAGCGCAATTTTAAACAAACGCTTAAGCCTCCCATGCGCGAGCATACAAGCTACGTTTAATCGTAAGAATTCGATCAAAGCATCGTTCATTAAAAATAACCAACATATACGTTTTTCTACCAAAGAACTACGTAGCTTTGAATTCCCCATCGCACCAGGGGATACGTAGGAGCAAGATCATCATCTTGTCAAGCACAATAATAAAAAACAAACTTTTTCCCCTTTCATCATATTTTCTTTTTCCCTTTTACATATCCAAGCATGCAAGCAAAACATTTAAAAACATTCTAGCCTTAGCTAAATAGAAGGTTCCCGTTGAGTACAACGGACGTGAGAGGTGCTAATACCTTCCCCTTGCCTAATCGACTCCCGAACCCGATAATGGTTGCGATGACCAATCCTTTCCTCATCGTCAAGGGTTTTATTATCGTTTCCCTTTAAAATAAAAAACTTAAGGGTTTATCAACGTTCCCTTTAAACAAAAACTTTGGTGGCGACTTCACCTAACCTTTCGAGCGTTCGTACACGTCTCGGAAGTTTGCGTTTTTTTAACGAGAGCGCACATCATCATTAAAAGCTCATCATCATATAACCATCACAACTCATCATTCACTAATTCATTAATTCAATTCATCAAATAGTTTCCAACATTCAAGCTTATCAAGGTTACATGCTTATACATACTCATTAGCCATATACATATTCCTATGTCCAACATCATGCTAAAGTTATTCGTTTTGTTTCACTAGTTCAATCCTTCAAAATCAAGTTCATTTTCATGTTTCGAAATGATACTCATTTTACTTCAGAGTGATCACATATGATCAATTCATTGCAAGCATTCATCATTCATCACTAAGTCATGAAAAAAGTAGAAAAATCAAGTTCATTAATTCTCATAGGCCACTATAAAGGTTATGCTGAAATTACATGAAAAACATAGCATGACATATGTGTAGTATTTTTATGATAACTCAAGTTCTAGAAATCCAATTGGAGTCAAACCAAAGGCAAATGAAAGTTAACATTCATATCTACAACTTTCATGAAGACACCTAAACCCAATTCGGAACAGAATTTTAAAAATTTGAGACAACAAGAAATGGGCAGAGAAAAACGCACGGTCCGTGTGTTTTGGACGCACGATCGTGTTTTACCCAAGACAACAAAAATGCAATTTTTCAGCTTATTTCAAACGCGATTTTCACCATTTAAGCTTCTCTAAGGCTCTTAAATTAACCCAAATCATCCAAAAACATTTCCCATGGTCAAAACACTTTAAATAAGCACTTACAACACATCAAAACACTAATCATGAATCTATTTCATGAGTTTCACTCATTTTAACATAAAACTTAAAACCACAACATTAACATTATCAAATCATAGATTTAGCATATCAACATCATGGATTCACAAATAATCATATACTCATAATCACAACAACCTACTAGAACACAATTTCATCATTAATTTATCATTAGAACATGAATTTAAGGAGAATCACACAAAATCCTTAATCTACCCATTTGCTCATAAATTTCCAAATGAGAATAGAACTCACACCCTTACCTCTTGACCTTCAATTCTAGCCTCCCTCTAGCTTGGGTCTCCCTCTCCTCTAAGCTTCCTTGAGCTCTCATATTCTTTCTCTAGATTTCCTTTTTTCTTCTCCTCTTGCCTCTTTTCTCAAAATGTTACAAGTGAGTTCTAACCCCAATTCACAAAGACTACAACCTATTTATATTCACTTGTTTTGGGCTTGGTTCTAACAACACTTAATGAGCTTAGTTTCTATTCATTCTCTACAAATAAAACACTACACAATTACTTCACTTAAACCTCTTATTTACTCAAACACCTCTACTCTCTTAATTCCTCATAATCTCTTATTTCCAATAACTTCACAAAAATACCCTTCACTCCTAAATTGTCAAAAATACCCTTTACTCCTCAATTTCTAATAAAAATCAACTAACCCATCAATTCAACCACATTAAATAAAAGTAACAAACAAATAATTTATATATAATACTAATATTACTAATATCACATACTAATAATATTAATAAACTAATATTAAAAATTGGGATGTTACAACTCTCCTCCACTTAAAGAAGTTTTGTTCTCGAAAATTACCTGAAGGAAACAACTCCAGATATGATTCCTTCATCTGATCATCTAACTCTCAAGTTATGCTCTCTCTGGTAGGTCCTCCCCAAATCACTTTCACCAAGACAATCTCTTTCCCTCTCAGCCGCTTAACTTCTCGCTCCTTAACTCTCAACGACACAGTCTCAGCAGTAAGTTATCCCTTACTTACATGCGACTGGTCATAGACATACTTCCGAAGTTGTGAGACATGAAACACACTATGAAGATTCGACAACGACAGTGGTAACACAATCTGATAAGCCATTTCTCCTACCTCTCTATAATCTTATACGGACCAATAAGACGTGGCGTCAACTTCTTGGACTTCAAAGCACGCCTTTCCTGAAACTCAATGTCCTTCCTCCGCTTATCATGATAGCTCTTTTGTCTACTCTGCAATGATTTCATCGTCTCCTGAATCATCTTAACCTTCTCAGTAGTCTGTTGAACAACTTCTGGTCCAAGCATAGCACTCTCCCCCGACTCATGCCAACACAAAGGCGTCATACATCTCCTTCCATACAATGCTTCAAAAGGTGTCATACCAATACTCGAATGAAAACTGTTGTTGTAAGTGAACTTAATCAACGGTAAAGATTCACTCCAACTCACTCCTTGTTCCAAAACACACGCCCTCAACAAATCTTCTAATGATTGGATGGTCCTCTCTGTCTGACCGTCAGTTTAAGGATGGTAAGCAGAACTCAACCTCAACTTCGTTCCCAAAGCTTCATGCATACTTTCCCAAAACTTCGATGTAAGCCTCGGATCCCTGTCTGACACAATGCTAGACGGAATACCATATAATCTGATAATTTGTTCAATGTAAATCTCTGCCAACTTCACTATAGACATACTAGTCTTAATAGGAATAAAATGCGTTGACTTTGTCAACCGATCCCAAATCACCCAAATTGAATCACTTCCCTTCACAGTCCTCGACAAACCACTTACAAAATTCATCAAAATATTATCCCACTTCCATTCGGGAACAAACAACGGTTGCATCACTCCTGATGGCTTCTGATGCTCAATCTTAGACTTCTGACAAATTAGGCAAGCAAACACAAACTCAACAATATCCCTCTTCATTCCTGGCCACCAAAACAACTTCTTTAGGTCCTAATACTTCTTCATTGCTTCGGGATGAATACTCAAACTGCTCCTGTGACCTTCCCCTAAGATCCTCCTCTTAAGTTCGGGTACATCTGGCACACAAACTCCATCACAAAACTTCATAACTCTGTGCTCATCCACTCTAAAGTCTTTCTCCTTACCTTGATTAATTAGCACCAACCGATCCACTAGTCCCAAGTCCACTTTATGTCCTTCTTTGATTTCCTCCATAATATTACTTGTCAACTTCAGCATTCCCGACGTCACACTACTAGGTGTCAACTCACATACCAAACTTAGGTCTCTGAACTTCTCAATCAACTCCAATTCCTTTACCATAAGTGCCGACATATGCAACGACTTCCTACTCAACGCATCTGCTACCACATTCGCCTTACCCGGATAATAATTCAACTCAAAATCATAATTCTTAAGAAATTTCAACCATCTCCTCTACCTCATATTCAACTCCTTCTGATCAAAAAAATACTTCAAACTCTTGTGGTCGCTGAAAACTTCAAACTTCGAACCATACAAATAGTGCCTCGACACTTTAAGCACAAACACTACTGCTGCCAATTCCAAATCACGGGTTGGGTAATTCCTCTCATGTACCTTTAACTTCCTTGAAGCATACGATACAATTTGTCCATTCTGCATAAGCACTCATTCGCATCTTAGATGCATCACAATACACCACAAAAGACTCATTCGCATTCGGCAAAATCAAAACTGACGTTGATGTTAACCTCTTCTTCAGCACTTGAAAGCTTTTCTCAAATTGATCATCCCAAACATACGCTTGTCCTTTACGAGTTAACTGCATCAACGACAAAACCAACTTTGAAAAACCTTCTATAAACCTCCTGTAATAACCAACCAAACCTAGAAAACTTCTGATCTCAGTAACTGACTTAGGCGTCTCCCACTGCAACACTGCATCTACCTTAGACGAATCAACTGCTATCCCACCTATAAATATCACATGACCAATGAAGCTTACTTCTCGCAACCAGAACTCACACTTCGACAACTTAGCATACAACTTCTTCTCCTTCAAGGTCTGCAACACAATCATCAAACCAGAACAACTAAAAACAGGAAAAAAGAAAACGAGAATGGTGAAGAAGGCATACATGTTTAGATGTTGAAGATTACGTGAACTGAACTTGAGGGTGTAAGGGACCAAAGTGCACCAAAAACTCTCTGAACACATGAAAAAGATTCTGGAAAATCAGATCTTGCAAAGGACGAAAACGGTAAAAGTGTTTCCAAATAACACTTAAAGCTATTTATACTTCCTTCGCAACCTTTCAGAAAACAGCGAGTTCGATCCGGTGTAGCCCTTCACCTGCAACTTTGTTAAAACAAAACAAAGAAACGGTTCAGATCATATCTCTTCGTACATCTAACAGCCCTGATCAAACCTGTTGAGTTCCCAAACGTCAGGAACAAATCAACGGTGATGATGAAACCTCGAGAACAGATATCGAAGCACACTCAAGGGCCTATGTAGTCAAATACATTACTAGCCTATACACGTGGCAATCAAAACCCAAGTGTTATGTCTCATTAGTCCCGTCCTCGAGACGTGGGCATTAAATGCAGATGGACAGACGACCAACTCTCTGACGAGGGAATCTCTCGATCGTATCATTACACTGGTCGGTGTGGTCGCCAATAACACGTTTGGTGACATTCCAGACACGATCGGTGTGGTCGCCAATAACACGTTTAGTGACATTCTAGACACGGCCGGTTCGACCATAGAAAGTACGCTCGATGCGATCATGGTAGAACTTGTGAGGCATACCCTTGTGAACAGCTCTGTTCCTATGTGTGGCATACCTTTGTGAACAGCTCTGTTCCCATATGTGACATACCCTTATGAACAGCACCGTTCCAAGACAGGTCATCCCCTTATTACGAGCATAAATTCACCATCCGAACAAGTTCCTCGCGAACATATTCACTTCTAACATTAGGGGTTATAACCTCTCAAGCTTCCCACAAGCAAAGCCTTTGCACTTTCGAAGTCACCACTCTTTATCAAGAGCAACGACTTGGGGGGCTTCTGTTCGGGATCGAGTAAACTCAACAAGGCCCATTTACTTAGGCCCAATATAAAAACTCATAGATCCAACATGTGTCAAATTACTCGTAACACACCTCCTCCCCGCGAGGGGGTGCTCGGAGCAACAGAGACTCGTTCAAACTGAACGGTAACGTCTCCCCCTCGCTCCCACGAATCTTGCTCGACGGTTACGATTCCCACAAATTCGTAAACGCGAAACCACATGTGTGCCCTGCAACGGCACCTGCAACACCCATCTCTATATAAAGGGGACTCTATACGGTCCCCAAGGTTAGATTCTCTCTACTCAAAAAACCCTTCACTTCTACTCAATACTGACTAGAGCGTCGGAGTGTCTACAAGTATACACTCCCCCGTCGTTCCAGTCAATTGCAAGAAGCCTACAACCTCCACATACAACTGCACTGGTAGTCCATTTCTGATCAGGTACGATCAATTTCTAATAAAGAAATAGGGGTAATAGTCATTTTAGTCTCTAAAAGTGTAACAAGTAGCCACAATAGTCCTTAATATATCGAAATTTCAAATTAGTCTCTGATTGTGCACTTCGTTAGTCAAAATAGTTCATGCAATTAAAATACTTCATTAATATTGTCATATTAGTCCTTCAATATACTTACTTATTCTCATATCAGTCCTTATAAGTACTTGTTGTCATTTTAGTCCCTATATGGAAAAAAATTATTGTGAGTATTAAAAGATTATTTTAACATCAAAGACTATTTTGATTAACAAAATGTATAATCATAAACTAATTTAAAATTTTAATACATTAAAGGATTAGTGTAACTAATTCTTGAACATTCACGGATCAAAAAAAGAAATATTAGTCTCCCATGTTCCTAAAAAGAGCCGTTTTATCCTGTGAAGTGTGATCTGTCATCCACATCCCTCCATCCAAAGCAAACACCCAAAAAAGAAAAAACAACAACAATAATAATAATAAAATAAAAACAAAAATAAAAACAAATAAACCATGATTCCTCACTCAAATCCCTTCACCAACCACCAACACACTCAGCGAGAGAGCAGCAACAATGCTGCTTCAGTTTCCTCTTCTACTCCTAATAATAACACTAACAGCTTCCATTTCCTTTCCAACACCACTTTCTCACTTCCAACATCTAAATGTTGAAAACGCAATCTCAGAAACAAAACTAAAACCACTCAAACAACCAAACCATAATACCCAAGACAAAAAACAACAACCTCAATGGAAAACAAAACTGTTTCACAGAGACAACATAAATCTTATAAACACCAAAACCACCCACAAAACACGTTTCAACTCACGTATCAACCGAGACATAAAAAGAGTAACATTCCTCCTTAACCGTCTCAACAAAAACACACAAGAACAAACAACAACAGCAACAGAAGCTAGTTTTGGATCTGATGTTGTTTCAGGTACAGAAGAAGGAAGTGGTGAATATTTTGTTAGAATAGGAATTGGTAGTCCTCCAATTTATCAGTATATGGTGATAGATTCAGGAAGTGATATTGTTTGGATTCAATGTGAACCTTGTGATCAATGCTATAACCAGACTGATCCTATTTTTAACCCTGCTACTTCTGCTTCGTTTATTGGGGTGTCTTGTTCTTCTTCTGTTTGTAATCAGCTTGATGATGATGCTGCTTGCCGGAAAGGGAGGTGTGGGTATCAAGTTGCATATGGTGATGGGTCGTATACCAAAGGTATGTACTGTGTAATGTGTGAACACGTGACAATCACCACACATTTCTTGCTTTGCTTTTTGCTTTTTTGACTTCACTTTCTTTCTTGAAAAATTCAAAACACTTTTCATTTTACTTTTAGATGATATGTACTCCTTTCTTCCCTTGTTTATAAGATTAGTCTAAAAAATTGTTATAGATGTATTGATTATCATTTTTAAATATATCCTTTATTAATATTATCAATTTGTCTTGATATATAAAAAATTAACCTTAAATATATATTTAATTAAGGGTAATCTAATAATAGTCAGACACATTTGAGACAACTTTATTATTTCAATAATTTTTTTTAATACATGTGATTTTTGTAAACCTGTAAAAAAGGATGAAGGAAGTATATTAGGTTTCACTTTTAGGAGAGAAAATTGATTCTATAAGTGTTTGAAATTAATTTGAGATGTTTAGTTCTTTTAGAGGAGAATTGATCTTGCCTAAGAATTAATTGTTATATTTAAATTAACTGTTCAACTCACTTTTATGTCTAAACATAAATGATTTTACTTTGAAGTCAATTTTAGCTAGAATAGATTTACAAAATTAATTCATTGAAAATTAATTTTTATCACTGACCAAACATACCCCGAAAAATGGAAAATGATAATTAAATTTCTCAAGTAATCAAAATGTAGTTGATATTCACAATGAGTGTAAGTTTGGTTTCATGTTTGGATGATACAAAATTAATTTTAAAGATTTAAAATTAATTTTGATATATTTGGTTGTTCTTGAGTATAATTGATTTTGTTTACAAACTTAATTTTAATTGAAAGCTAGAATTTTTAGATTTTGGCTAAGGACATTGTTTAAGAAATCAAAATATAGGAATTTTGCATAGGAAAATCTGTATCTATGACTTTGACTAGTATTTATCTTATCTTTTAAAGATTCCTTAAACAATGTCCTTAAATTACTTGTTAGCATGGCATAATTTATCCAAACATAACTCACTATATTCAACTTTTTTGAGTTAAAATCAATTTTATAGAATCAAGCTAATTTTACTAATTGATTTTAAAATTTTCTAATTTTACTCATATTACCAGTGCAATATTAATTAAATTTGATTGTAATGTGATCTAAAAGAATAGAATAAAATTCACGGTGTCTTTATTTAATTTAATTATTTGTTTCCAATGTTGATAAAGGGACGCTTGCCCTTGAAACCATAACCATAGGGCGTACCGTTATCCGGGACACTGCAATTGGGTGCGGACATTGGAACGAGGGAATGTTTGTTGGAGCAGCTGGGTTGTTAGGCCTCGGAGGCGGACCTATGTCCTTCGTGGGCCAATTGGGAGCCCAAACCGGCGGAGCCTTTGGATACTGTCTCATCTCTCGAGGCACTGGATCATCCGGTTCACTCGAATTCGGACGCCAAGCAATGCCCGTAGGTGCAATGTGGGTTCCTCTCATTCATAACCCATTCTACCCTAGCTTCTACTACGTCTCACTTTCGGGTCTTGCAGTTGGAGGTATTCGAGTCCCTATATCCGAAGGAATTTTTCAGTTAACTGATATAGGAACCGGAGGAGTTGTCATGGACACCGGCACAGCCATTACCCGGTTACCTACTGTTGCCTACAATGCTTTTCGCGATGCATTTATTGCTCAGACAACAAATTTGCCACGCGCTACTGCAGTTTCTATTTTTGACACGTGTTATGACTTGAACGGTTTTGTGACCGTTCGAGTTCCAACAGTGTCGTTTTATTTTTCAGGTGGTCAAATCTTGACCTTTCCTGCCAGGAATTTTTTGATCCCGGCCGATGATGTTGGAACTTTCTGTTTTGCATTTGCTCCTTCACCTTCTGGACTTTCCATTATAGGGAATATTCAGCAAGAAGGGATTCAGGTTTCTATCGATGGAACTAATGGTTTTGTAGGATTTGGACCCAATGTGTGTTGAAGCAAACAATGTATGTATACCAACAAAACAAATTCGAATTTTGGTATTGTATTAACACATTTATTATATATTATATATATATTTGCATGTAGGAGAAATATAATTGCTCTTAGTGTTGTTCTTTATTTGCTTGCTTTATGTAAGTCATTATAAATTTGGGCCAATCAATATTGTAGGAAACAGGTTTAATTTATAGTTACCTTTTTCTATGGAAGTCTATTTTATAGTGTTGCTCGTGCGATGGATGATTCAAAGTGAAGAAAAGTATAGTGGGGGGCAGGATCCGACAATGTTGTTGTAGTAATCCACTAATTCTGACTATAGTTAAAAGAATCATAGAAAAATATTTATTGAAACGTGGTCTCTATGATCTTTGGTCCAACGAGCATATATATATGCTGACTTCGTGAATTAGTAAAACTTCTGATTGAAGCATAGTTCAAAAATGTCATTTGATTAGGTTGCTTTGATATTAGAATAACATTTTCTTTCTTCTACTCTTGCTTTGTATATCAGACTTGGAACTTCTAAGTTCTAGTGCTAGAATTTAATAGGAGATAATATTAATGATTTCACAATTAAATTTGTTAGCAAGATCATCAATATAAGTCTTTGATACTGATTTCAAATTTGAGAAGATCTAATTTTAAAATTATCTTTAGCATTGTGTAAAGTTGGGACAACTATTGAGTCATGAAGAAGGAGGAGCCACCATAATTGCAGTGCGTTACTGAAATGTGAAACCACTCGAAGGGGTTATGGTCTCTTTGTGACCTAAGTTGCAGTGCGTGCGTTATTCAAATGATGACTTCTCGCTCTTCAGATATTTTAATATTAAATAAACTAGTATGATACAGTACCAAGCACGACAAATTAATGTACCAATAAAATTTTAATAAAAAAGTATTAGTTTAAATTAAATTGAAAATTAGTTTACACGAAAAAAAAATCTCACACAAAATTAGTGTATATTTAAGTTTCAGATATTTTAATATTAAACAAACAAGTATGATACCGTACCAAGCACAAGAAATTAATGTACCGATAAAATTTTAATAAAAAAAATACATCTCACACAAAAGTAGTGTATATTAAATTTATATGGCATATAAGTCAGCATAATTTTAAAGTAAATTTGGTGTGAATATTATAAAGTTAATTATAATATTGTATAGTTTTAATAAAAAAAAAAAACTATACTATATAGTTAGTTGTATTAACATATGTTGATGAATGTTGACTTAGTTGGTAAGGATTTGACCTACGCGCAAGGTTGTGGGTTCAACTTTCGTTGTCAAAGTGAGTACCTCTTTGGTGGATGGTCTGTAAATACCCATGTAACTGCTCTTTAAGTCTTTTAGGAGCAGAGATAGTTACTAGGTTTCGAGGACTAGTGGCCTCCTAAGCAAATAGAAAGAGAAGAGAAAATTGATTATTTTGATTGATTCTTATCCTTGATATTACACCAGTACTTATAGGCCATAATACAGACAAAAATACAATCACTGGGATAGATATTATTCCCACGTTTCATGCTACTGCTAGTGAAATTATGTTAGCATCCTTGTAATACAATATTCTAGAACTTTGGTTCAGCTGGCTTGGTAATGACATAGTCTTGTAGGTACTTTGGTGCTGCAGTCTTCCTCTTGAGCCTCTCAATGATGGGCTTCGAAGGTTGTTCCACTTCCTTGCTTAGGGCACTCGTCCCAACATCCCCCATGCCATCAAAGACCACCTTGTCCTCAAGGTGATACTTTGCTTTCAATTGCTCCCAATCTTCCCAAGTACTATCATCTGAAGACAATCCTTCCCATTGAACTAGTGCCTCCAAACGAGGTGCATCCCCTTCAGTCCACCTTGGGTTGAAGATAACCAATGATTGTGGTCTCTGATTCCGAACAGCTAGTATGTCAGGTACCCCCAGGTTGTTAGCATCACCATGAAATGGTTTGAGGATCGAGCAGTGGAAAACCGGATGGATACGCGATTCATCTGGTAATTTCAACTTTGAAAGCTACCTTACCAATATGATCTATTATCTGAAAGGGGCCAAAAAAGTGTTTGGCTAGCTTAGATAAGGTGCGTCTTTCACAATAATTTGGCGATGGGAACGAAGCTTAACCATCACCCAATCACCCACCTTAAAATTAGCATCCATATGATGGTTATCAGCAAAAGTATTCATGGTCTCATGCGCCTTCAAGAGCTTCTTGCGCAAACTGTTAAGCATCAGCTCCCTATTATGCAGAAAGTCATCCACTACTTCAATGGTTGAAGAACCCTGCAAATATTGGGGAATGCTTGGAAGGGGTTTTTCAAATGTGATCTCAAATGGTGTCTTTCCCGTACCAGAGTGTTTCAAAGTATTGTAAGACCATTTTGCCCACATCAGAAATTTTCCCCAAGTTGTAGGTTTGTTATGCACAAATGCCTGCATAAAATGTTCAATGACTCAGTTGATGACCTTTGTTTGACTGTCAGAATGTGGGTGATAAGAACTCATCATAAGTTTCGTACCACTTAACTTGAAAAGCTCCTGCCAAAATCTGCTAATAAATAAGGGATCTGTGTTAGACACCAAACTCTTTGGTATCCCATGAATTTTACCCGTGATTTTCATGAAAAGTGTCGCAACCTTGTAAGCAGTGTAACTAGGTTGCAGCATGCCTAAATGCAATCCTTTTGAAAACCGATTCACCACTACCAGAATTGTAGTGTATCCCAAGTAAGGGGGAAGTCCCACAATGAAGTCAAGGGAAAGGTCTTCCCAAGGAGCATGAGGGACTGGTAACAGGCAAAGAAGGCTAGCCGGTTTCCGTGCCTCATACTTAGAGTGCTGACAGTCAATACAAGCTGCCACAAAGTTGTGTACATCATCACGCATGCCAGTCCACACAAAATTTTCCCCCAAATGTGCCAATGTTTTACTGATGCCCATATGATCTCCTGTAGGTGTTTTGTGAAATTCTTCTAGTAACACATGAGAGAAAGGCATGCCTTTTGGAAGCCAAATGATGTTCTTGTGATAAAGTAACCCATCATGACTTCGAAAATCAAGGTGAGCTTATGGATTATCTAAGATGGCTTGCTGCTTCGCGACTAATTCAGGATGGTGAAGTAGTTCCTGCTCTAGAGTCGCCAGAAAGGTGAAGTGTGGTACTGATAGAATCAAATAATCTACCATGGTGTGTTCTGGAATTCGAGACAGTACGTCTGCTACAACATTGGTTTTGCCAAAACGATATTGAATAGTATAATCATAGCCAATTAATCTAGCCCAATAGAGCTGTTGTTCCGGAGTCTGTACCACTTGCGACATTAATTCCTTCAACCTACGGTGGTCGGTAAGGATAACAAAAGAGTGCCCCAATAGGTACTGTCGACATTTCTTCACTGTAATTGTGATAGTAAATAGCTCCCTGACATAAGTGGATGTATTGAGCAGTTTGGGACAAAAAGGTTTGCTAAAAAACGATATGGGATGATTCTGCTGAGATAATACGACACCCATTCCAACTCTAGAGGCATCTGTTTATACAGTGAAAGGTAAAGAGAAATTGGGAAGAATTAGCACCAGAGCCTAACTAACCACATGTTTAAGAGTGTTAAATGCAAGTTGAGCGTCCTCATTTCACCCAAAACTATCCTTATTTAGCAAGTGAGTGATGGGAGCTGCAATTGATGCGTAACCTTAAATGAAGCGCCGGTAAAAACCCGTTAATCCCAAGAACCCACGTAGTGCTTCAAGAGTTTTTTGGAATTGGTCACTGTTGAATCACCTCCACTTTCACTTGGACCGGTTCAACCCCTTTTTCCGAAACGATGTGACCCAAATACTTAACTTGTCGTATAGAAAACAAACACTTGGACTGTTTGAGGAAGAACTGACCCTCCTGAAGTGCTTGAAAGGTTTTCTCCAAATGGATCAAGTGATCAGAGAAGTTGGTACTGTAAATTAGGATGTCATCAAAAAAGACAATAAAAAACTTCCGCAAATAAGGCATAAATAAGTTATTCATTATTGCTTGAAAGGATGAAGGTGCGTTACATAAGCCAAAAGGCATGACTATGAATTCATGATGGTCCTGATGTGTACAGAAGGTTGTTTTGCTGATATCGGCTTCATTCATCAAGATCTGATGATACCCTTGTAGTAGGTCCAATTTAGAGAACCAAATCGCACCTCCCAACTCATCTAAGAGCTCATCAATGGTTGGAATTGGGAAGTGATCCTTCACCATAACCATGTTGAGAGCTCGATAATCCATGCATAATCTCCATGAGCCATCCTTCTTCTTGACCAAAAGAATCGGAGAGGAAAAAGGGCTTGTGTTGGGGCGTAAGGTGAGAGAGGTCTAGTAGGGCATACAACCGCAAAGGGTAGCTTGATTACTTTGACCCTTTCCTTCACCCATTGAGTGTAGGGAGGTTTGGCTACACAATTCTTTTTGCCAACCTTTCTCTTGTGTATTTGACTCCAAGCTCTTTGGATCTCTCCTAGCAGTGCTGAGTCCTTATCCCCCTCCTTTAGGAAGAAAGCTTCCAACAAGAGAACATCGGGTTTATCCTCCATTGGATAACCCAATTGGCGGAGAGAGATGGCTGGGTTATAGTTGATGCATCCCCTAGTACCAATGAGGGGCACATTAGGGAATTCACCGCAGCTAAGAATGACTTCCGGATCCTCTAACTCTCGAGAGTACCAATGGATATCCCCCTCGGTGAGAGCCGTCATCCTTTGTGACCACTTGAGCTTAGCTTGGTTTTCCACAAAATCCCGATTTCTTGGCATGTGGGACATTAACCATATTTGCACTAAAGGAGTACAGCAGGAAATCGTGCCTCCTCTCCCTTTTTCATGCCTAGTATAGAGGGAGTGATAGAAATCAGCTAAAAGTGTAGGAACCGAATTTTTAGTCATGAATAACCCTATAGCTGGAAGATCTATGAAGTCCTCCATATTAGGGAACAGAACTATCCCATATACCAAAAGAGCTAGGATTGCATTGAACGTCTTCCCATCTTTGTTGGCCAACAAGTCTTGAGCCTTAGCCTCCAAAACCCTTCTTGTGAATCCCTTAGTGTTTCCAAGTGTGGTGCTATCTCTTGGACACTAAGGTGTAAAGATTCGGCGATGACTTCTAAAGTAGGGTCTTATCCCAAACCGAGGTAAGGCCCATGATCCTTCAAACTACATCCCAAAATCTTCTCGAATTCTTCTAAGGTTGGGGCTAACTGGAAGTCCTGGAATGTGAAGCATCGGAGAGGTGGGTCATAGAATTGAGCCAATGTAGTTAAAGCCATTGTATCTACCTTCACGTGCAGGAGGTCAAGTATCAATCCATAACTTGTTTGGAAGTTACTCTTGTTGATCAAAGTGAGTTGATTACTCAAAACTAGTAGGCTTTCTACTTTGGGAGCCCTGACTTTGAAAGCAAGCGTGTTTCTCTTTCCGGAAGCCATATTTCTTTTGTTGATTACTGATTGCCTTTTTAATTCCCTATAAAGCAAAATGTATATGCAAAAATTATTTTCATGAATGCAAATGTTATGGCATGCAGGGGTATGATATAGGAACGTTCAATACTTCCCCCCATTCTCTCTTGTAGGTTCTAGAGATTTTCCAAAAGGTCCCTAGAGTCACCGATCCCACAAGGAACTATTGCCGCCATTGCAAATACTCACAAGACCTCAATAACTTCCAAGTGAAATCTACTCTAGGCGGGGTTTTCATGCCATCCCTACAAGACATACGTCAGGAAGGCCAACACTACACAACCACCATCTTATCTTAAGTTTTTCTCAAAAACTCGGGTATAGAGCTTCACTCATGTGACAACCCACAGTTGACATATCAATATGAACATAAAGCATAATGAAGCATATAAATATAGAGGTAAGAGAAAAAAGAAGATAAAGACATAAAACAAAAACATGCAAGCAAACAAAAAACAATTAGCCTAAAAGCTAACTAGGATAGGCTTGACTCGCTAGTGAGAAATTTATCCCCAGCGGAGTCGCCAGCTGTGCGCTCTCTAAAAAAACGCTCGAGCTTAATGACGCTCGGAAAGACTGCGGAGTCGCCACCAAAGTTTTATTTTTAAAGGGAAACGTTGATAAAACCCTTGACGATGTGGAAAGGATGGTCATCGCAACCATTAACGGGTTCGGGAGTCGATTATGCAAGGGGAAGGTATTAGCACCCCTCACATCCGTTGTACTCAACGAGAACCTCCTAGTTAGGTTAGGGTTAAAAGTGTTTTAAAGGTTTGCTTGCTATGTTTTTATATTTTAAAGGGCAAAAAGAAAAGGGGAAAAAGGTATTTTTTTATTAGTGTGCTTGACAAGAGTGGGATCTTGCTCCTACGTATCTCCTGGTGCGATGGAGAATTCAAAGCTACGTAGTTCTTTGGTAGAAAACGTTTGTTTGTTGGTTGATTTTAAAGAACGATGTATTTGATCGTATTCTAGCGGTTAAACGTAGCTTGTATGCTCGCGCGTGGGAGACTTAAGCGTTTGTTTGTATTGCGTTAGAATTGATAAAACATCGTGCTTTTGTGAAAAAAGGTTTGAGTTTTAATTGACCACGGGGGGCCAAAAATTAGTTCAATTGACCACGGGGGGCCAAAAATTTGTTCAATTTACCACGGGGGGCCAAAAATTTGTTTGATGTGTTGGATTTGTTTTATGTTTTTGTAAATAGAATGACGATTGTCCGAACAACGAGACAGACGTCAACTATTCGTGCAACCGGGGGATGGAAAGACATACGTCAAACCACTCCTTTTTCATTCAAGTTTAGTATTGAAATTTATGAAATTACAAATAAAAGTAAAAACACTTGTTATACTTTTTGAATAAAATGAGTAAAACAACCCCTTCTCAGACTCTGAAACCTC
Organism: Medicago ruthenica; assembly: GCA_018208015.1. Classification (NCBI taxonomy): domain Eukaryota; kingdom Viridiplantae; phylum Streptophyta; class Magnoliopsida; order Fabales; family Fabaceae; genus Medicago; species Medicago ruthenica. The sequence continues at coordinate 89,270,325 of CM031371.1, read as the reverse complement.
ACTTCAGAACCTCAGAAGTTAGCTTCAGAAGTGTAAACTCAGAAGCTGAGTTCTGCTATGGTCGCAGAGCGACCAGAACTTCGCCCTGCGACACCTTCAGAAGCTGACTTCAGACTCTGAAGTTCAAGAGTACTGTCGCAGAGCGAACAGAACTTCGCTCAGCGAAACCTTCAGAAGCTGACTTCAGACTCTGAAGTTCAGACACACTGTCACAGAGCGAACAGAACTTCGCTCAATGAAGCCTTCAGAAGCTGACTTCAGACTCTGGGGTTCAGAAGCATTGTCGCAGAGCGAACAGAACTTCGCTCAGCAAAGCCTTCAGAAGCTGACTTCAGACTCTGGGGTTCAGAAGCACTGTTCAGAAGCTGCTTCTGAACTACTGTTCATACTGCTTCTGATTTCTGATTTCAGGACCTCAGGGGGGTAAAAACGTTCTAAAACAGTAAGAAAAAGAAGTAAATCACTTTTGTTTTGGTGTTTTGTAAACTTTGAGATTTTTTTTGGGGTTTTTTTAAAAGATGTTTTTAGTGCAAAAATGCAGAAAAATGATGCTGAAACAGCAGGAACAGCAGAAATAATGCAAACAGAAATGCAAATAAGAGATGAGAATGTTCAGGATACTTACAAACTCCTAGCTAAAGCTTTGAATGCAAGAAAATGAAAGAGGCCTTTGAGTGGCTGTAGCTTTTGCAAAGATGGAAGTGATGAAGAATAAGAACAGCAACAACAATGGTGTTTGGCTGTTATTTTTCACTCTGGGTATGATGTTTCTGGTGATTTAGTGGTTGTTTTGATTGTTTGATTGGTTTGTGATGGTTTGTAAAGAATGAAACAGAAAACAGAGCTTTTCTTTTCAAAGATTGTGGTGAATTCTTGCTGTTTCTTTTGATTCTGAGTTTGCTCTAAAAATTCCTCTAATTCTTCTCTGAAATTCCTCTAAAATTGCTCAAAGATCAGATCCTTATTCTCTGATTTAGTGTTCCTTATATAGGCAAAATGTGATCATTTGTAATCATGAAAATCCCTTGAAAGCTGGGCTGCTTTGTGTGCTATGACCAAGACTTTGGTTAGCATTTAATGCAAAAGGAAGGAAGTGACCTTGCCTTGTGATCATGGTGAAGACTTTGGTTAATTTCAGAACAAATTGGGGCTGAGTTCTGACAGAAGTTGCTGAAAAAATGGGAAAACAGGGTGTTGTTTGCAACTTGTGGTGCTTTTGGGATTGATCTTTGAAGATTTGGGGAGACAAACAGGAAAAGTAGGGTGCTGTATGTGCAGAGGTTGGGAGAAAACATGGAAAAAGGGTGCTGTACACAGGGGCAGCAGCAAAGAAAATGGAAAGGGTGAAGTGCTGGAACATGGCAGCAGTTTTGGAAACAGGGGCAGCAGTTTTGCAGCTCACCTTGACTGGTTTTGATAAAGAAGAGAGGAAGAAAAAAGGCAAGGTGGTTGCTGGAAAGCCAAGGTCAGCAGCAGGAAAAAAGGAAGGGGAGAAGTGCTGCCCAGGGGCAACAACTTGCATCTTGTTCCTTTGGCTTGGCACACGTTTTTCTTTCTTTTTTCTTCTTCTTTTCTTTTTGAAATCAAACAGTAAAAAATAATAATAAAAGTAATAATAATAATGATAATAATAATAATAATAATAAATAGAAAAAAGAAAGATAAATAAATAATCATAAACTTCATTGTTCGCAGAGCGGACATAACATCGCTCTGCGAAACCTTCTTTTTTTTTTATTTTTAAAAGGAGAAAAATAAAAGTTGACTTTTTTTTGTGTTGACTTTGACTTTCTTTTTTTGTTGACTTTTTTCTGAAAAAGCTTGGACAAAATTAGGGTACAACACAGCTTTCTCGATTACCAAAGCATTATAGTGCTCTTTGGGATTGTCTTTTGTATTAGCACTGAAGATTGTTGTTTGATTGTCAGCAATTTGCTTGACGATTCGTCTGATTTGTACCTCTAAACCTTTGATCGAGGCTTCCGTGTTCTTTTCATAGTTCATGGACATCTTGATGAACTGGTTGAAGGTGTCTTCAAGCTTCTGTGCTCTATCGACTTGAGGGTTTTGCTTGCTGAATAAGCTTTGATAGTATGGTGCTTGTCGTTGATAATTGTTGTTTCCCCTTTGAAAGGTGTTACCATACTGATTTTGATTTTGATTTGGTGGTCATTTCTATTCGAATTAGTTGATGTAGTTCACTACTTCATCAGGCAGACAATATTCAGTTTGGTGTGGTCCAGCACATAGCTCGCATTTAATCACTTGTTTAGAGTGACCCTAACGAATGCATTCACTTGTTGTGGGATCTTTGCAATTTTCTATTTTAATTCTTCCACACACTACTAGTTAGGAGTTTGCTTTGTGCAAATAGACCATCATTCTTCTTGAGCTCTACGATATCAACCATCTTTGCACGATGACCTTTGTTATACACTCTGGCTTCTGATGATTGACAACTATTGATTCTATTATCTTTATGGCATTATCATGACTCTTTTACATCAGTGCACATCATATTGTTGCATCAAACAGGAGTTTATGTGGCTGTTGAATACCGTTTCTGAAGATATGAATTTGAGTGATATCATCAAATCCATGACTTGGACATTTGCAAAGCATGGATTTGAACCGTTCTCATGCTTCACACAACGTCTCATTAGAACCTTAAGTGAAAACATCGATTGTTGTCTTGGCATCTTGAATTCTGCTCTAAGGGAAGTATCGTTTTATGAACTTGTCCTCTATAGTGATCCAATTTGTTTGTGTTATGGACGGTCGGTCCAAATACCAACCTTTGGTGCGTCCAATGAGGGAATGAGGAAATAACCTTAAGTATAGGTTTTTCTCTTCACTAACTGACGTTCCTAATCTTTTGGCAGTTTCATAAAGTTTCGACAGATGGTTGATGGCATCTTCATGGTCGATTCCGATGAACGGATTTACGTGCAGAAGTTCGATAACTCCTATCGTGATCTCCATATGTCGCTGATTGTTTCCAGGCTTGGCTGATCGGGCGAATCTCCTTGGATTGCTGCTATTTATCACTGATGTTGGTGTTTCTTCGTTGCTCACCGTGTTTGTTGTGATGATTTTCTTCATTTCTTTCCATGGCGTCGGTTTTTCCTTCCAGTCCTTTCAATCTCACGATCGTAAAGCAGCTGACTTTTCAGTGTTTTACCTCGCATAAACAGTAATCAAACAACTAAACCAACAATTAATAGTTAGGTGCGTTAGGAAAAATAAAATAAAGAAAAATGAAAAACTGAGAAAACAAAAATATTCACAAGTTCTATTTGGTTCGCTGAGCAGAATATGTGTGGCTAGCCAAAATCAATGAATAGAACACAAACTCTATTTTACTAAACCAAAATCAACTTAATTGGACACAGTTGCTAACAACAACACCATTTTGATAAAAGTGGATTTTAGTTTTCCTTAGCACAATGGTGAGTATGCCGATTTTTATGAAAAAATAAAATCTCAAATCCACAGAGACCGCACTTAGATTAATTTAAGTTTGTAACACAGATTTTCTAAAAAAGTGTTTATGAAAGTATTTTAGTGACGTGAATCAAAGTAAACTGGAACAAAATACATAAGTTGTGCTGGGATTGAATTTCAATAACTATTCCTCGTATATTTCCTCTTAATCGATTGTATACTTTTTATGCTTCAGACATAACTCCACCTATCCCTCAGCGTACGTCTTCTGCTAAGGTTAACAACGTGAGATCCATAGAAACAACTGTCTTATGTTGCATCTATGGTAAAATAGTTGATTGTCTCTATGGCATAAGCTCGGATAGTTATACATGAATATACACCTATCTGCTATCTCTATGGTGATAGCACCTATACATAATTTGAACCATGTCAATTGTCTCTAGGCCAGTGAAATACTACTCCGATTTATTATGGTTATGATTACAATGATCATGCTACTACCTCCGTCCCTGATTATAAGACCCTTTTGAGAATTTTTTTTTTTGTCCCTTTTTATAAGATTTCTTTGTTATTTCCAACTACATTAATTATTTCTTTACATATATACCCCAATTTATTATACATCTTTTTTTTAATCAGCAATAAATAGCATGTTGAAAACATAAACTAACTCTCTCTTAAACGATAAAATTGTAAAAACAATATTGATTACAAACAACTTTAATACAAATATCATCTTTCTTAATTCCCATGATTTTTGACGGAGGTAGTATTTAACGTGGGCTTGTTCCACAAAGCATAAAGACAGGGTTGCAGAACAATTAGGCTCTCTCTCTTTGTAAGATCTATGAAAATAACAATGGTGCAGAGGAACTTGTTTCTTGAGTGTAGTTTACATGCTTTCTAGTTTGCTAATTAAAGGACTATACTTTTGATTTTCGTTGCACTTCTATATGTTAGTTAACTAGTGTGTGACTAAACAATAATAATGTCTAATGCATTCTTTGGTCATGTTTGTATTTAGTTAATTTATGCCCTTCCAACAGATAGGTATCTAGGTTTCTTGTTTTATGCTCTTTGATTATGGCTGTGATTGTCATGATTTAAAATTACAAGGATGATTTGCTACATTGGTTTATGATATAATTTACAACTATTATTTAACACTGATGTCTTAACAGACCCCATATCTTGCAAGATCATCTAGGTATTTTATATCATCCCTCATTTTTTTTTCTTTTCATTGATGATAATGCATGCATTCCTCTCTTTCTACGGGTTGCACTACTCTCTCTTGTTTGATGTCTAAGGCCTCTTTAACAACCTGTTGGAGATCATGTTAAGGCAAAAAAGTATTTCTTAAAATTGAATATGACCCTAAATAGATTAGGTGTGACACAACAATTGGAATGTAAATGAATGTAATGCTGGCCATATATGTATAACACCTTACTTTGCAATGAGAATGAAGTGGTACAGTTTGGAAATGCATTCCCTATAGTTGCTAATTGATGCAGTTGCAAATCTCAGTCATCCGATGAAAGTTACACTTCAAAGCTGATTTGTTGGAGTTTAAATTGGAGCTATCCAATCTTCATTGGACAGTCGAAATCGGACGATTTCATTACTGCAGTATTTTCTTGACATTGGAAAATCGTTCTCCCTTTTGCCATAAGTTCAGCTTGTTGATAGATAGACGAGTATAAAAGGATTAATTAAATGATATAACCAAAGTATACCTAGAAATGAGTTCATCTGTGTCGAACATGGTTCATCTCGGCTCGACTTGAAACTTAACTCGAATCCGTCACCAACTTTTTTCAGCTGGAACTTGGCTCAATTAAAGTTCACAAGCAACTCAGTTTAGCTCAATAACTCGAATCAAATGAACCAAAAGATTTATATTCTAAAATGATTGTTAAGAAGAAGATCATGCGTAGTTGTATTACATGTCATATTCTAATCTATGGCTATTGCCTTATCTAGAGAATCGGAAGCATCAAATACATGGATCCAAGTGTTTATGTTCCTACTTTAGCCGTCGAAGGAGAGGTGAAAGCCACTAAAAGTGCAGCCGTTCTTATGATGAACTATACAATGGTGAAAGGAAGAGTAAATAAGATTGCACAAATGGTTGAAACAATGCTCTCTAGTTTGCTAATTAAAGGACTGCTTTTGCTTTTAGTTACACCTCTATAGGTTAGTTGCCAAGTGAGTGGACACTAATAATGTATAATATATTTGGCTAATATATGTTTTTCAAAAAGATAGGTACCTATGTTTCTTGTTTTATGCTATTGGATTGTGCCTATGATGGTCTTATCTTGTTACATTTTCTTTAGGCCACTAACTAATCAACCTCACTAAGTTGCCACTTGCCACAATAGTGATTATTGTAGGGAAGAATGCCAAAAAGTATGTAATATGACCGCTTGCTTGGTAGCATATTCAAACAAACATTACACACAAATAAAAGTTGTACAAAAACACGTTTGGTGCAGCAAGCATTTAAGGAATCCCTTTGAGCTCATTGTGGAATTATCATGGATTTTCGGATTGTTGTTTTTGGTTCTAGCTCACAATTCACATGGTACTTCTCAATTAGTATCTCAAAATATTTCTTTAAGATTTGTTTACTTTGTCAAATAATGTAACTGTCCCAGACAAAGCAATTAGCACTATCAGATTAATTGTCTCTGGATATATATAAAATTTTTTCGTTCTGTTTAAAAAAATAATAATAATTCTCCCTTGATCTACTTTTTTTTTTTCCTTACAAAATGACATGTCTGTTCCACAATTTTTACTCAATTTATCATCTTTCCACAATATTTTGGGGTGCTTAAATTCTTGAGAACTTTATCACATTATTTATCTTCTTCATGTCATATTCTCCTCTTGGAAAATTTAATTAGAAGGTTATCTTTTATGTCACATAATCAATTGTCTAAACCTACCTTTGATAGCATTGTGATATAAATCGGGGACCGTAAGGACACTCACATGCAATAAATTAAAACTAGTTCAAAATGAACATAATTAAAATGACTTGTAATAAAAAGCAGGTTCGAAGGAAATTGACCAATACAAATAGAAAAGACAAGTAGTGGTATTATTTTTAAAGCAATATAATATGACTTCACAATACAAATCAGATAAGTAATGGTATTATTATTAAAGACGCTAAAATGAGTAAACCAACTCATACAACAAAGCTACTCCAAAAGAGCTAGACATTCTCTACCCCCAAATATCTGAACGAAAGCAAGCAAAACATTGACACTTAGTTATAATTTATTCTCAAGATAAAACTATTATCATGTAATAAAAAGGGGCTGGAAATTTGTCTAAATCAATAGATAAAATCACCCATTAGCTATATCATGTACATAATTAACTCCTTGAAATGACTTTGGCATCACAATCTCCTTGCAAACTTGCTCCATTGTAGGGCGACTATGTGGGCTCTCAGTTAAGCAATGAAATGCAATCCTTATAATTGATACCACCTCTTTCTTGATATCATTAGTAGGAAAAGGGAGGCGTTGATCCAACATATCAGTCAATAACATAGCATCAATTGTTTGGCCATCAGTACTTGATTGCAACAACTTAGATACAATGTCTCCAGGATGCTTTCCAAATAGTATTTCCAAGGTTAATACCCCAAAACTATACACATCACACTTCTCATTTACTTCCATTGTATATGCAAGTTCTGTAGCAAACAATAAGATTTATCACATGAAAGTAGGGTTCCAAAAAAAACAAAAGATATATATACAATTATAAAGTAGTTACGTTTTGCATGTAACTACAAAGGATAAACTGCAAACTCATTATATTATTAACTAATACAAAGAGAGGAAATTAACCTGGAGCAGTGTATCCAAAGGTACCTACAAGAGAGGTCCAGTTGGAAGAATTTGGATTAAGAAACTTAGCTGTTCCAAAATCTGAGACATGAGCTACATATTCCAAATCCAAAACAACATTTTTGCTGGATATATCGCGATGAACAATAGAAGGTGAGCAATCATGATGCATATAGCGTAAAGCATTAGCTACATCTTTAATGGAGCTCACCCTCTTATTCAAATCAAACATAGTTGCTTGTTCATCGTCTTTCAAAATCTTGTCCACACTACCCTTCTCCAAGAACTCATAAACCAAAAATGAGTGCAACCGATGTGAACAATACCCATATAGCTTCACAATGTTTCGATGTCGGATTTCTGTTAAAGCTTGGATCTCACTTTCAAAAGCCTTTAGATTGGACAATTCTCCACTTTGTAATGAATGAAGTTTCTTCACAGCTACAATTTCTCCTGTAGGCAACTCTGCTTTGTAAACACTTCCATGTCCTCCCACCCCAATAATATGGTTGTTGTCAAAATTTTCTGTGGCTTGGATGATATTTTCATACACCATTTTTCCATCAAAACTCCATATTTCAAATAGATTTTCAGCGTGTGATTCTTCTGCAGCCTTGTATTCTTTTGTGCTTGAGGTTCGACAAAGACGATATGAGATCTCATAAAAGAATAATGCTAACAATAGAATGCCTAGAGTGATAGTGAGGGGTAAAACTACCGCCAAAATGGTTTTTGTCTTATGATTTTGAAAGTTGCTACCTGATGTTGAGCAAGGCTCTAGTCCAAAGACATTACCACACAAGCCTTTGTTATTTCTGAGTGCTTCAATTGGAGCTTTCTGGAAGGCTGAAATGCTTGGAATCGGACCCTCAAACCGGTTGTATGATATATCAACAGTTGTCAAGCTTAACATATCAACAGAGCTGAAGGGAATGGTACCAGAAAGATCATTATGTGAGAGATTCAATGTTTCTAAGTGATTTAATTGTCCAAACATTGCTGGAATGGTTCCATTCAAAAAATTCTCACTAAGATCAAGATCTTCAATAACATTTAATTGGCCAAACTCAACAGGAATGTTTCCTTCAAACTTATTTTTGCTTAAATTCAAGTGAAATAACGATGACAAACTTCCAAGTTGTTTTGGGATTAAACCACTTAAATTATTTGTTGAAAGCTCCAAGGTATCTAGCTTTTGCAATGATGCAACTTGTGCAGGAACTTCTCCTGAAAGATGATTGTTACTTACCCTGAGTTGGATCAACAAAGATAAGCTTTCTAGCTCCTTTGGAATTTTTCCTGTAAGTTGGTTCGAAGACAAGTGAAGTATATGTAAATTAGTTGCCTCGGCCAATTCTGGTGGTATGCTTCCTGTTAAATTATTATTGGAGATTTTAAGGCTTGTGAGATTCTTGCACTTTCCCCAATTTGGTGATAGATGGCCATGCAAATTATTGTCACTCAACTCCATGTAGTCCAAAATTGGATACACACCAAAAGCATTTGTTATATTTCCAGTTAATTGATTTTTATGAAGCCTAACTCTAAAAAGGCTGGAGCAATTCTTCAAACTCATTGGAACTAGTCCTGTGAAATGATTATTGGATGCGGTGAAGTGATAAAACTTTCCACTAACACAAATGTTGTGTGGTAATTGTCCTGTGAAATTATTATCATCTAACCCCAACATTCTAAAATTGGTAAGCCTATTCATTCCAGTTGGAATATTGCCACTTAATGCATTTGAGAAAAGTTGTAACCTACTTAGTTTTGTCAAATTTCCAATAGTGGAAGGAATTGGGCCAGAGAGATTATTTATTTGAAGGAGAATATTATCCAAATTGACCAAGTTACCAATGGATGAAGGGATTGGTCCGGAGAGGTTGTTTCTTAACAGCTGGAATGAGTGAAGGGAATAGAGGTTTCCGACTTCAGTGGGAATGTTACCAGTTAGATAGCTGCTATGAAGGTAAAGATGTTGTAAATTGCTCAAGTTTCCAATTGTAGAAGGGATTGGGCCTGAGAGATGGTTCACAGACAAATCAAGTACACTGACTTGTTTTAGAAAGCCAATTTCTTGAGGAATGAAGCCATAAAGACTATTCATTCCAAAATATAGCTTCTTGACATTGACCAACTTGCCAATTTCACGAGGAATATGGCCTGTAAGTGTGTTGCCATATAACATTAGAATTGATAAATTGGCCAACATTCCTATTGATATTGGTATAGTCCCTGTGAGATTGCAGCTATTAAAATCAAGTATTGTCAGATTCCTCACACTACCTATCTCAAATGGAATAATTCCAGAGATATCATAATTTTCACTAAGATTAATATAAGAGAGTTTTGACAGGTTACCAATGCTATTAGGAATATTACCAAAGAGCTTGTTTTGTGAAAAATCAAGAGTGTTTAGATTGGACATTACTCCGATATGGTGTGGAACAACTCCATGGAATGAGTTGTTTCTTAAAACTAAACTATGGATTTTTGGAAGTGATGAGAAATTGAGACTTTGAAGCGTACCTCTTAGTCCAAAACTGGTGAGATCTATCTTGTAGATAGATTTGGAGTTATTATCACATGTGATTCCTTCCCAGCTACTACAAGGATTATTACCAATCCATGAAGAGAGTAATGCTTTGCTTTGGTTGTCAAAGCTTGCTTTCCACTTCAATAGAGCATCTGCCTCGTTGCCTTGGTTTTCTGCATTAGCATGAGGTGATGTGACCATTACAAACACACAAAAGAACACAAGAAGACACTGCTTTGGTAAATGCCTCATCCTCTCAAGCATTTTTTAAATTTAAACACGGATAAAAGTATATTCAATCACTCAGAAGTATATATGTAATAGAACAAGAGACTTGTTATGAATGCATGCATGTTAACGAAAGATGTGGATGATATTTATACACGCTCAGCTAGGGTGATTAAAGTCATTTGTTATTCTACTTGGATAAAATTTATTATTGTGTTAAATAAGTTTTTCATCCCTATAAATATAACAGATTTTAATTTTAGTCCTTATAAAATAAAACGAAGTGTTTTCATCCTCACAAAATTTTTTGTTTTGTTTTTGGTCTCTAAACGAAAATAATTTTGATGTGTTCTTGACATTTTTTAAACATACGTTGAACATAATAAACAAACATAACATGAACACATTTTGAACATAAAAGAATCATAATTTTGACATTCATATTAACATAAATTGGTCATTAGGGACATAAAAAATTTTGTGAGGACGAAAACATTCTGTTTAATTTTTTAGAGACTAAAATCAAAATTCGTTATATTTTTAGGGACGAAAAACTTATTTAACACTTTATTATTAGATGTGGATGAAATTTATTCACCTGCCCCGCTGTTTTGAATAAATTTCGGAATTAATGATACAAGTAATTGTTTAAGATGTTAAAAAAAAGGTTCACACATTTCTCAAAAGAGGAATGGATGCCCCACGTTTTTTTTCTATCAGCTGAAAATGGATGTCCACGTTGCTTCATGAAACCATCGTGAGTTATTCCCTCGCAATAGATACATAGCTCAAAAATGTCATCTTAACGGGTGTTCATGGACATTTTTTAAGGTCCTAAAATAATAAATTATTTTATACAAAAGTCAAATATTTCAATTTTTAATATAGTGATTACACATATTTTCATAAAAAGTTATCATTTTAAGGTTTTAACAAGTATGGTACTCATTAACATTTCCTTTTTTACGATGAAAAATGCTAAAAGGTACGAAACATTTTTTCGTCGGTAACGCACGACTGTATTGCTTGCCATTATGTGTTGATAATTAATTAACTTCCTCTCTTATTAAGTTATCTAAAATACCAATTTTGCTTACGGTTGGTGGCAATCTTTTTTTTTTTTGTCAAGTAGCCTAATGGTTAGAACTCACACATTTTAAATGTGGAGAAGTGGGGTGTCCGCAGTTCAAACCTCAGCCCATACATATAATATACAATATCCCTACCAACTGAGGTAAGCTCATGGGGATGGTGGCAATCTCTTTATATATTATCATTTTTGTTGTCAATTTTATTTTATTATTTAATTGAAAATAACTAAACATATTAAAATTAACTTGGTTCAAACGCTATAATATTTCAACTAACATTGCAGTCCAATGTAGAGAAGATCTTGTGACTCATAAAATATTTATAGAGATGGATCATTGTTTTGGGAAGAGATTCTTATAATATTCTAATTATTTTTGTAAAAACTCATTCAAAAATTTAAAGGATACACATGACTTAACTTAAAAGCAGTGACCCAAAGCGTGGTCCTAAAGCTTTTAGGAACTAAAAGTTGAAACAACATTTTAGAGACTAAAATAAAAAGTTAAAATATTTATAGGGACCAAAAAACATATTTGATCATTTTTATATCAATTTTAAATAAAAAAAATAAAGAAGCAAACAATTTTTCAAAGGAAAAAAAAAACGTAAGATCCCACATCTCCCATATATATATATATATATATATATATATGAGATATACACACTTCCTTGAAAATAAATAAAAAATATACACGCTCGTGCAAATCCAACGAATTTCCTTTCGAGCCATATAGCATAACTGTTTTACGATACCTAATTACCTAGAATTTTAACTACAATAAACATTCTTGTCAAAAAAAAAAACTACAATAAACATCAAATCGGAACAAATTTAGTTTTTTTCGTACAGATTTTGAAATAAGAATATAGACTACAATATTGCTATAATGCTTCCATAGAATGGGATTAACTACATTGAAACCATACAATATAGTGGAAAATGAATTGTATTTTCCACTTAATGAAAACCACATTACAATGAGTAAATAAATAAAACTAAAGGGAAGACTTGCACATCAATCTTGGCCTAAGAATCATGGTAAAATAATTCTCCACATTATTGCTGCAACTAAAAAGGAAAGAAATATCATCAAAGAAACACCATCAATATAGGAATCAGATTACCTATAATTTTACTATTGTTTCAAATTATCTAGAATTTTAACTACGATAAACATCAAAGAGGAACAAATTTTGGTTTTTAACCCATATTATGAAAAACCAAACAGTTATCTGGAACAAAATTTGATTTTCGTCACTATAAATCATGTAAGAAAAACCAACTAAGAGTGAAAAAACAACTTCAATACGATATGCAGAACTAGAATTGAGGTGGTCTGATTGTGAGAAAGGCATTAAGTTTGCGGTACAATTCCAAATTTTAAGAAAAATCTTACTCATAGAGTTCGTTCTTTGTAAGAAAAATCTGTACAAAGAATTTTCCACTAATGGTTATATTAAGTTTCTGAGGGACACTTATTCACTATGTGACCTTTGGTTGAAAAGGTTTAATGAGAAAAGGAACAAATTACATCGGCAGACATTATGTATTGGGAAACGAATTTTTTTAGTGTGATGATAATTAATGTTACGTGGGTGATGGAAAAATAGATTAGAGGTAATATGACGGTTTGACCCTTAAAATTAGAGATTAAGTGAGAATTAAAAGGGTAATTAAGGATTATTGGTGGTAATTACTTAAAGAACTCATGGTAATATATATAGGGAAATGTTAACGAGTGCTTCCGGAGTACTCTTTAAGAACTCAAAGTGGTAAGATTTTATGCAAGTTTGTGCATTTATTGTATTGGAAATTGAAGTCTTTACTTTTTTTAAAAGAATAATTTCTTCATTAGGAATGCTTAAAGAGTGTTTCAGATGCACTTGTTAACAATACTCATATATAGTTGATGCAAAGCAAATATAATAATAGCACATAGTATTATTCAGATGGTACACTTGGAGAATTTTTTAGGGGATGTAACTTAGTTCATTTCATTATTTGATAATAGTATGAAAACAAATGAGTATATCAATGAAAATATGGAAACTTGGCATAAAATAGGGTCACATGTGCTAACAAGTGACCCGTTTTATTGATTTGTCTCCTACTAAACTCAACACAAGAGTTTGTAGAAAAAAAACTATACATATGTTTGTAGTCAAATATGATAGCTTCAAGCTCCAATGCGTCGTTCCCTTAGCTTTTTTACTATAGGGAATTGACTAATAATAAATATTCATCATCAGTGTCACTCTAAAAAAAATACTCCCTACTTCCCATAATAAGTGAGTCATTTGCAAAAATTGTCCCAGTATAAGTGATCTATTTCACTTTTCAATACAATTAATTACTTTTTTCCAATTATAACTCTAATTAATACTAGTTTTATCACTCCCAATTAAATATATTCTATTTTGCATTTATGATAGTGAAAAATGCACCAATACTTGACAAGACACTTAAAAACATTTATCTCTCTCTTTCACTTGTACATTTTTTTCGTAATATGTCTCACTTATAATGGGACGGAGGGAGTATGGAGAATGCTAGTTTTCCATATCATTAATTAAAAGTTCACCAAGTCTAGAAATCTACTTCATCGGTCAAAAATGTTAAAATTGTTAGGGTGAATGTTGTTACCGGAGTTTGAACTTTAACTATTCTAATAAATTTTCAACGAGTATTGTCATTTCATCTATCTATTAAATTAAAATTTCACAAAATTCACTCCAAAATTATATTTGAGAGAGATTGTTGAATGATTATAATATTTATATTTTTAATGAAAAAAAATTCACATAATTCACTCTACAAAATATTATCATTTAAAATTTGTATATTTTTAAAAATCAAGAGACATTTTTTTAAGGAACCAAGAGACATATTAGAAGCTGTGAAAAATTTCAATTGAATAATATCAATTTTTTATAAGCTAGAAGTTCAATTATGAAAAAAGAGCACTTCACAAAGCATAGAGTTTATTAGGGATGCCAACCTAATTAACATGCTTTTTATTACGTCATTATGCTCTTAACTTACCTAAACAAATTTTGAAAAAACAAAACACTAAGGGACATAATTCCAACTCAGTATAATAAAAAGAGAGAAAAAAAAAAGCGAAAATAAAAGACTCCTCAATCCTCATCTATTCTATAATACTCCCTCTGGTCCTATATATAAGAAAATTTTCAAAAAAATTATTGATCCTATTTATAAGAAAATATCACAACTTTTAAGATGTAGTTATTGTTTAAAAGACTTTTATACCCCTTATTTAATGTTTGTCTTTTTAAAATTAGTGAGTGTATTTAATGCTTCACAATTTTTTATGAGGGTATATTTGTAAAAATATTCAAAAAGTTACACTAATTAATGAGTGTATTGGTTTTGATGTTTTTTGGTTTTTCTTCTTATAATAAGGACCGGAGGGAGTATAATCAAAGAAAATGGTAACAAGTGCTCTAAGGATATTGTTTAAAAATTCAAAAGAAGTAACTTTTGTTTAGAAAATGATGTAATTATGAGTTTGATATATGTTTGACTTATATTTCCAAGACAAAATTTCATTTTAAGTAACAGTATTTCGTCTGTCCCTATATATAAGCACACATTTGTAATAACCCACTTATGCGAGGCATTTAACAGTGTTACGGGAATTAAACGTATTGGAATGGCAAAGTCGTAAATAAGGAGGCAATGTATATAAATGGATAATTATGAATATTTTCACAATTATCACATTTCCCTTCTCTCTAAAAATCAGATTTTTCCCCTCCTTCTCTCTAGAAATTCGACCCACCCTATCCTTCCTCCTTAATCCATCTTTTCATCCTCAAACACTTGGGTTTCAAGCAATCAAGGCTTTGTAGAAACTTGGAGCAAGAAAAACTAGAGAAAAATCAAGAAAAGGGAAGTTACAAGTTGGAGTTTTGGATTGAAGCCAAGCAAGCTTGCTACCAGTTATTAGGTGAGCTCATCTTGGGTTTTAGAACCCTCATAGAGTGAGTTTTATGTGTTTTACTTCATAGGAAGAATTATAGAAAGTTAGTGTTTTAACCCTAATTTCCTTGCTAGTCTTAATCCTTGCTTGTAAATGTTTTCAACTGATGTTTTAAGATGGAAAGTCATTTTTAACATGTCTTGGAAGCTTGGGTAACCTTGAATGGGTGAAAATGGTGGAAAATCACATTTTTACATGATTTTGTACTGATACGGTCGCTGTAGCGACGGGCTGTCGCTTGTAGCGATCAGGCAGGATGGATCCCTGCCTACCCGCGCTTCAAGCGACCACACTGGCGCTTGTAGCGACCAGGGGCGCTTGTAGCGACCAAGGCGTCGCTTGTAGCGACCAACCCTGTACAGCCCAACTTCGTTGAGCTGTTCTGAGGGTCCTGGTGCGCGCGAGCATGGCTTTTGGCAATTGATTTTATATATTTATTTTGGAAACTTAGCCCACCATTTTAACTCATTCTAAATGCTTCCCAAAGGTCATAAAAATATAGAGGTAAGGATTATGCAAAGCTTGGAAATGTAGAGTTGAGGTTTAATGAATAGGCAAACTTCTTATAGTGGCATATGACAACGATATGCCTAATTCCTTGATAGGAAAACAGGAGTTATAGAATGAGAGCAAGATCATAGTTATATCCACTTTAGGATACAAAGTAATAGAAATGGTTCAACAATTGTAGGTGGCTTATGAGAACGATAAGCCGAGATTCAATGGTTACAGATTATAGGTCACAGAATTGTTATAGAATTACAGAGACAATTTATATGCTTATATGTTATAGTTAAAGAATTAAAGATTAAAGGCATTGGCGTGCTTGCACGTTTTATAGTGGCGTGTTCATCAGACTCCGGGATTCGCCGGATGGGACTTCTCCGAGAGGGTTGTCCACACGTTTTATAGGGAGTTGTTAGTACTGCGAATGCAAGTATTAGTTTTTATATCGTTCCACAGGGATTAATGTGATATCATATTCCGTTCAACTTCGATTATCGTCTTAAGTTAGGGTTTAATCGTTTGTTTTACTACACTACTCAATATTTTAAAACATAATAAATAAATGGTAGAGTAATAGGACATAGAAGGTGTTAGGATTAACTTTCATCAATCAAAACAT
This sequence comes from Medicago ruthenica, assembly GCA_018208015.1. Taxonomy (NCBI): domain Eukaryota; kingdom Viridiplantae; phylum Streptophyta; class Magnoliopsida; order Fabales; family Fabaceae; genus Medicago; species Medicago ruthenica. The sequence continues at coordinate 89,254,017 of CM031371.1, read as the reverse complement.
CATTTGTATTCGATTGATCATAAATACGAATTCTAGCGTTTTCTTATATATTGCATTATTACGTATTGCTCAATAACATCATTGATTTCCCAAATGACGTCGAGATATCGATTGTATCGTTTAATCGATGATTTCTCAATCTATTAAACGATCCAAAAGCATTATGATCCAATACTATAATGTAATTATCAAAACCAAATCCCATTTCTAGAATTTCTTATCTTGATAGAAAATCATTCTAAACCTAGATTCAAAAGCCTTTTTCAACAACATTTAAATCAAACATAAGATTGAAAAGCAAGAAGAAATTCAATGGTATATAAAAATAGCTAGAATCATATATTGAATAATCAAAAGTTTACAACATGAGTGATTGATTACCTATCAATCCCAACAAAGGAGATTGGTTGATCATTTTCATGACAACTCTTGCAAAATAGGAAAGAAAGATGAAGATAGTTGAGAGCTTGATGTCTCAAAGCTTCTAAAGATCTTCTTCAATCCAAATCTAGTTGCTATATGAAGTTTTCCTCCTTCTAAGCCTATTCTCTCTCAAAGATTATAAGTTTTCTAAGCTCTGGAAAAATAAATATTCTGATAAAAAGCTATATATCAAGAAATGAGCTTAAAAATCTATTTATATGCTGAGAAAATGTTCGCTCGCTACAAGCGACCAGCCTATCGCTTGTAGCGATGGCATCAAGAAAACCTTCAATCTTTTGCATCAATCAGGTTCAAGCATGTATTTCCTGCATAATCAAATGGGGTAAGGCTTAGGATTACATTTATTGCATTTTTAACACATTTATGCCCTAATCCTAAGATAACTTGTACAACAAGTAAACATAAGTGCCTAAATTTGTACCAAAATATAACAACATTTAAGCACTTATCAAACTCTCCCCAACTTACATTTTGGTTTGTCCTCAAACCAAAGAACAAAAGGAAATTTTTCATAGCTTTGAAAACCACAGTATTGAGCAATTTAGCAAAGGATTCAAAAGTGTGAAGAATTAAACATCCAAAGAGTGATTCAAATGTGATTGCGCAAGCTTAAGTCCAGTTTCTCATTAAACAAGATACATTCTACAAATGTGAACTAGTTCTAAACACAAGGAATTAAATCATACAATCCTAAACAAGCAACATGTTTAAATTTGAACCAAACCTAACACACTTCTATATAAAGTATATGAACAATTGAAATCATTTGTGAGGGTTATGAACACTCATCCAATAAACATGATAACATACAATCAAATTATGTGTCTATCTAATTATCATTTCCACAAGCATAAAAGGCATTGATCAAAAGGACTTTAAGGGTTGTAATTGGGCTAGGCTACAAAAGAATTGTCATATGTGGGATATTTGAATTCAAATGGCCAAGCAAAAGGAAACATTCAATTCTAATTACAACTTCCTTCTTTCTCCAATACAATACTTGGTGAATTTCTTTCTTTTCTATTCTTGATTGATTCTTGACAACTTTTCTTTTTCTTTGAAATCTTGCAAACCTTTTCATTTTTCTCTTTTCTTTTTCTTGGTTTGCTTTTCTTTCTTTTTTTCATTTCTTTTTCTTTTCTTGTTGTCAAGATCAATTAACATCATTCACCATACATTGACTTAAATAAAACCTTCCTTTCTCCCCAACTTATTCCAATGATACCCTAATCGAATGTTCCTTTGTTATTATGGCAAAGGTCAATAAAAACGACGGATAAGGGTTCAAAAGAAAACAACAATCAGAATTTAATAAAGAGTTAACTGTGACTGAAATTTTTTTACAAACTCCGGCAATTTAAATAAGCAGATGAGCTTATTAAATTGACAGTCCACAGTTAACAATTCTGATTCCATTAGGTTCAGCTGGGTTAACAGATACTCACACATCTCACAGGGTAGGTTCATTTGGTCAAGTATTTCTCTCAAATTCAAAAAATTGCCTTGATCATTTCAATGCTCTTATACAAATTAAAACAACAACAGATTTAACATAATCTAACTGAGTTAAACATGGTATTGGTCTCCTGCATATATATACATTGGTTGAGGATTCCTCACATTTTTGGCTAGTTCTACATTGGTTCAAAACTAAACACATGCTTGCTTAAAAACTGAATAAATTAACTTGTGCGTGTAAAGAACTTATTAACATTAAAGAATATACCTAGAAAAACGAGAAAACGAGTACCTTAGCTGCGCGCTTTAACACTCATTCTTATCATTATCACTCAGATGATTCACAGTTCAAGCATTGCTTTTGAATCAATCATCTTTCTTTCAAAATTTGTTGGGATTTTCAAAAAATTTTAACATAAATACTAAAGCATAAATAAAATAGAAACTATACTAACATGTTATACCCAAAATATAAATAACATAAACATAAACATAATATTATCCAAGGTACAACAGAAATACCCAAAGTACAAAACATAAATCAAAATGTTAAAATACAAAGCAGAATAAATAAAACGAAAGAAAACAAATCAAGATCTGCTGCTCTGCATCAATCTGAATCTGTGGCCATGTCGTCCTCAGAGTCAGTCAAGTCAGCTGCCATGCGATCAATAGAGTTTGTAGCAAATGAAGAATCATCCCCCAGATCAGCATCGACATCAGCGTCATCATCACCATCGTCACCAGCATCCTGATCATCACCAGCACCAGCTGCCTCTGCCCCTCCTGGAAAGAATGGCCTGTCCCCAGGCCAAGCAATGTGCTCGGAGAAGAATGCAGGTGTCCACGGGCTCTGGCCACTGTCGTGCAAATGGCTCTGAAGCGTAGTAAGTGCCCTATGATTTGACGCATTCTGCGCCAATAGAAGAGAGCCCACAGTAGCTGAATCCCAACCGGAAAAGTCCAAAGGTGGAATGGTCGGATGGCTAGGGTGGCTAGTAGTCTGAGGTGGTGGTGGTGGCATGTGAGAAGGTCCTGCTGAGGATGACGGTCCGGCTGAGGTATGATGTGGTGATGGTGGGGCAACAGGTGCAGGTGCAGAGCAATACCTATTGATGTATCTATCATCAATAGGATTTTTAATCTCCTCATCAACTTGTGATGGCATATGAACTCTAGCTCTCCTACATAGACCCATAATCAACCCGGGAAAAGTCAAAGGACATTTAGGTTTGGCCGGGGGTAATAGTCCACTTTCAGCAACTATCCTCATCTCATTAGCAATGAGCCTAGCTACGTCCACTTGACGCTGAGTGAGGATGTAATGGACTAGGGGGGTCACATCTAAAGTGGTGGAGGAGGTGTGAGATTTGGGGCGAATGTTATATAAAATCAAGGTAAGGATTACCTGAGCCTCAGTGGTCATGTGCTCACGGAATGCTCTGAAAGGCTTACCCGAAGCCCTACTCACGTCATAACTCTTCCCCGCTTGGAAGATGTCCTGTGCTATGCTGTCGTGGTCCCAGTCACCACTCCTCTGACGCTCACCGAAATCACAAAGTGCAGTGGGTGCAAGCGGATTATCTTCTTCATCATCAACTAGCTCCAACGGCTTGCCCAGATATGCGTTGATGGACATGCGGTCGAATGTGACGGTGCGCCCACGCACGTAAGTCGTCCAGGTAAACTCATCTGAAGGATCGGAGGGGATCGCGTTCGCATAAAACTCGCGCACGATCTCATAGTTGATCCTCCTAGGTGGTGTGCAAAGGATTCCCCACTTCCTCTCGTTTATTATGGCTGCCAAGCCTGCATAATCCCCTTCTTCTGAAATCTCGAACCTCTTCTCGGACCAGATGCGTCTTGTCCTCAGCTCCTCGTATCTCTCTTGGTTCCTCCAGCTGAGGAAACGAGCTGCATCGTGTTGCGGAATATTGACCCTTGGTCTTGACGAGGAACTTTCCACGTTCCTTTGACGTTTTGAAGATGTTTTAGGTGCCATTCCTACACAATGAGTTAAAACAGATAAAAGTCAGGTAGGACACAAGTCATATATCAATCAAAACAAAAATAAAACAAATTCTGGGTACGCTCGCTACAAGCGACAGCTTGGTCGCTGTAGCGACGAAACCCAGAAAATGCCTCTTTTCCTCGCTACAAGCGTACTGTAGCGAGGAAGACCTTTTTCAGATTTTCATGTTTTTCTTGATTTTGACTTGGTTGTAGCATGCGAAATCAACATCAAAGCTAAAATAAATGAGAAACAATCACTCAAACTTCCTAAATCCTCAAAAACCCTAATTTATTTAAAAATTTTACAAAAGGTTTTTCCAAAATACGATTCCTAAGAACAAGAGGATTAGAGGGAAGTTTTCTAGGTGATTCTCGTTCATTTACAACAACTTAAACTATGTATAACAATGGGTAATCAATCAGGGCATGTTTAATTTCAAAATTCGTAAACCCTAAACCCTAAAATGTAAAATCAGCATGCCAGCACCAAAAAGCAGTATAAAGCTTATAAATAGCAACAGAAATGAACGAATTACATACCTGAAGGTTGTTAGGATGCAAGTTTGCACAGGTACAGAGTGAAGTGCAAGATTTGTGCAGAAATGACAAAGTGAAAAAATGCAGAAATGTAATGGAATGGAAAGGAGTATGTTCAGATGTATTAAGATGCGAAAATATGAGTTTAAAACGGCTAAAACATTAAATGGGTGGTTGGATAGTAGCTGAAGCGACAGGACTGGCCTGGGTATTATAAAACTGTTTTCTGATACGCTCGCTACAAGCGCGCGATTCGTCGCTACAGCGACAGGCAAAAAGCCCATCGCTACAAGCGTACTGTTGCGCTACAAGCGCAAGTGCAAAAACTGTCGCTACAAGCGACAAGTGCGTCGCTACAAGCGACAAGTGTAAATTCCATCGCTACAGCGATGAGTTGGTCGCTGTAGCGACCATGACAGAAAACAGAAAAATAAATTTTGGAGTTCTTGCTACTATCCCAACATGCATAAATATTTGTACAGAAGTAAACTAATACTAAAAACACAACATACTTACAAAATTGGGGTGCCTCCCAACAAGCTCTTGTTTAACGTCATTAGATCGACGCCTGTTTCGCTTATGCATATGAATCGATGAGTGAAATCGTCGTCGTGTGTCGAACGACTTCACCTCCGAAATATGGCTTCAGCCTTTGTCCATTCACTGTCCACGTCGACTTGGTGATAGGATCCTCAAGTTCCACAGCTCCATAAGGTTTCACTTCCTTTATCATGAATGGACCGGACCACTTGGACTTCAATTTACCCGGAAATAATCGCAGTCTTGCATTGAACAGCAACACCATCTGACCAGGCTTGAATTCCCTCTTCATGATCTTCTTGTCATGATATCGTTTAACCTTTTCCTTATAGAGCTTGCTTGACTGATAGGCTTGGTCACGCATCTCCTCTAACTCATGCATTTGAAGTTTCCTCTTCTCCCCAGCTTGCTCTTGATCAAAGTTCAAAAACTTGAGCGCCCAAAACGCTTTGTGCTCCAACTCGACCGGCAAGTGGCATGCCTTCCCATACACCAACTGGAATGGGGTGAAACCCGTAGGAGCTTTGTATGCGGTCCTATAGGCCCACAACGCTTCGTCCAGTTTCATCGCCCAATCCTTCCTTGAAGATGACACGGTCTTCTCAAGTATCCGTTTAATTTCTCGGTTGGATACTTCGGCTTGACCGTTCGTCTGTGGATGGTATGGTGAAGCTACCTTGTGCTTTACTCCGTAGTGCTCAAGTGCTTTTGCTAACTGCTGATTGCAGAAGTGTGAACCTCCATCACTTATTAGCACTCTTGGAGTTCCAAATCGGGAGAAGATGTTTCTTTTCAGAAACTTGACCACTGTTTTGCTGTCGGCTTTCTGAGATGCTATTGCTTCAACCCACTTTGAAACGTAATCAACAGCCACCAGAATATACTCGTTGTTCAAAGAAGATGGAAATGGCCCTACAAAGTCAATACCCCAACAATCGAAGACTTCGACTTCAAGGATACTTTGTAGAGGCATTTCATTCCTCTTTGAAATCCCTCCGGTCTTCTGGCAACTCTCGCATTCTTTCACATGTTCATAACAATCTTTGAACAACGAGGGCCAATAAAAGCCAGCTTGAAGAACTTTAGCTGCAGTTCTTTCTCCACTGTAGTGACCACCATATGGCGAGTTGTGACAATGCCACATGATGTCCTTGGCTTCTTCTCTAGCAACACATCTTCTTATTAAGTGGTCTACTCCAATCTTGAATAAGTATGGGTCATCCCAAATGAATTGAGTGGCGTCTCTCAACAACCTCTTCTTCATTTGCCATGTGTAATCCTCCGGTATGAAACCCGTTGCTTTGTAGTTGGCCATGTCCGCGAACCATGGTCTTTCTTGCACCGTAAGCAACTGCTCATCCGGGAACTCTTCAAGGATGTCCCTCTCATTCTTCGTTATCTCTTTGTTCACCAATCTGGACAGATGATCAGCTACTAGGTTTTCAGTCCCCTTCTTGTCCTTAATCTCCAAATCAAACTCTTGGAGTAGCAACATCCAACGGATGAGTCTCGGCTTTGAGTCGGGTTTGGTAATCAAGTACTTGATAGCTGCATGGTCAGTCCAAATAACAATTTTCGAACCTATGAGATACGAACGAAATTTTTCTAATGCGAACACTATGGCAAGTAATTCTTTTTCAGTGGTAGCATAATTGACTTGTGCGTCATTTAAAACTTTACTTGCGTAGTGTATAGCATGAAAAATTTTGTTTTTGCGTTGACCTAACACCGCGCCTACCGCATAATCACTAGCATCGCACATAAGTTCAAAATCGTATATCCAGTTTGGTGCGGTGATTATGGGTGCGGATGTTAAGCTATCCTTTAAACTATTAAATGCATTTAAACAGTCAATATCAAAATCAAAAGACTTATCTTTGTTGAGCAAGTTGCTCAATGGCTTTGCGATTTTTGAGAAGTCTTTGATGAATCTCCGATAGAACCCGGCATGGCCTAGGAAGCTTCGGATTCCTTTGACATTGACTGGTGGTGGAAGTTTCCCTATCACGTCGACCTTAGCTTTATCAACTTCGATACCCTTGGAGGAGATCTTGTGACCAAGGACAATACCCTCGGTTACCATGAAGTGACACTTCTCCCAATTGAGCACCAAGTTGGTTTCCTTGCACCTTTTCAGTACCGTATCCAGATTTTCCAAGCATAAATCGTACGATGACCCGAAAACTGAGAAGTCGTCCATGAACACTTCAATGCTTTTCTCTATCAAGTCGGCAAAAATGGCTTGCATGCATCTTTGAAATGTTGCTGGAGCGTTACATAAACCGAACGGCATGCGTCGATATGCGAATACTCCAAAAGGACATGTGAAAGCAGTCTTCTCGTGATCGTCTGGATTCACTGATATCTGATTGTAGCCTGAATACCCGTCAAGGAAACAGTAAAAAGCTTGTCCTGACAGCCTCTCTAGCATTTGATCCATAAATGGTAGAGGAAAATGATCTTTTCTCGTTGCTTTGTTCAACCTCCGGTAGTCGATACACATCCTCCAACCGGTCACGGTTCTCGTCGGTATGAGCTCATTCTTCTCATTTGTGATAACCGTCATACCTCCCTTCCTAGGGACAACTTGAACCGGACTAACCCAAGTGCTATCCGAGATCGGATATATCATGCCGGCTTCTCGTAGCTTCACTACTTCTTTCCGGACTACTTCTTTCATGTTTGGGTTTAGCCGTCTTTGAGGTTGTGCCACCGGCTTATAATCCTCTTCCATCATGATCTTGTGCATACAATAGGAAGGACTTATCCCTTTTAAGTCGGATAGTGTCCAACCTATTGCTTCCTTGTTGGACTTCAAAACTTCGACCAATCTTGTTTCTTCATGGTTTGATAGGGAGCTACTAATGATCACCGGTTTGGTACCCTCTTGATCAAGAAACACATACTTCAAATGTGAGGGTAATATCTTCATCTCCGGTTTCACTTCTTCTACTTTAGCATCATTCGTCAATTCCTCGATTTTGGCTTTGTGAGGAGGAATTTCCTTTAACGAATCAAGCTCCTTCAAACACTCTTCAAGCTCTAGCTCATCTTCTTCTCCTAGGATATTTAGTGCGTTTGTCAAAACTCTCTCAAGATGCGTCAAATCATGCAACTGGTTTCTCGTATCAACTATCAATTCTTCCGTTGCATCCATCTTGAGACACGCAGCTTTATCACTAGGGAACCTCATGGCTTCATGGATGTTGAAATTGACTTCTTCATCGTCCACACGGACTTTCATTAAGCCTCCGTCAAGATCAATCATCATCCGTGCCGTTTGCATGAAAGTTCTTCCAAGAAGTAGTGGTACGTCATCATCCTCCGGAATGTCCATCACTACAAAGTCGACGGGAAACAAGAACTTGTCGACTTTCACCAACACGTCTTCAGCAATTCCCAATGGACGAGTGTAGGATTTGTCGGCTAATTGCAAGGTTAAGTTGGTTCTCTTCACAACCATATGACCTATCCTTTTGACAACGGATAGTGGTATTAAGTTGATGCTTGAACCCAAATCAATAAGTGCCTTGCCGACATCCACATTGCCAATGGACACGAGCAATGTAACTTTGCCCGGATCTCTCTTCTTTCTTGCCAATGTGTTTTGGATGATCTCACTACAATTTGCATCTAGCAAAATTGTTTCTTCTTCATTGAACCTTCTCTTCTTGGAAAGGATTTCCTTCATGAACTTGGCATAGGTAGGCATTTGCTCTAAGGCTTCCGAGAATGGTATGTTGATTTGTAATCTCTTGAAAACTTCAAGGAACCTAGCAAACTGCCTCTCCTTCTCTTTTTTGGCTGGTGTAGTTGGGTAAGGTAGGTGCGGTGTTGGTGCATTCTTCACTATATCTTGCTTCTTGCTCTTCTCCTTCACCACATCCTTCTTCCATACAATGTTTTCATTTTCAACTACATCCTTATTATTTTTTTCTACTTCTACATCCTCTATATGTACATCATCTATTTCTTCCTCATGCCCTTCATCTTCATCCTTCTCTTTCACCTCATTCTCAACAACCCTTCTTTCTACTTCTAAATTGTCCCCGATACCTTGGCCAATTACCTTCCCGCTCCTTGTAGCTATTGCCTTGCAATTTTCTTTGTCTCTTGTTGCAAGGACTTCCTCATCAAAATGACTTAATTGTCATTTCGATGATGATGCATGATCCTTCGGGTTGGTTTGTGTGTTGGCGGTAAAGGTTCCGCCTTGTTGAGTAGCTTGTGAAAGTTGTTGTGCCAATTGACCCACCTGCGTCTCCAGATTTTTAATGGACGCATCAGTGTTTTTCTGGTTGGCCATTGACTGCTGCATGAATAGATTGAGGGTCTCATCAGTGGATTGGTTGCGGTTTTGTTGTGGAGGTTGATATTGGTTGTAATTCTGGTAAGGTTGTCGGTTGTATTGGCCAGCTTCTCCTCTCCACCCTTGACCATAATTTGGGTTATTCCCTCTTGGGAAGTTGTTTGGATGGTTTTGGAATTGGTTAGGAAACTGTTGAGGCCTTGGTTGATTACCAACATAGCTTACCTCTTCTGTGGGGGGTGGACAGAATCCGGTTGGGTGATCTCCCGAACAAAGCTCGCAAGATGCGACTTGGTGTTGTCTTCTTTGCTCGTTCTGAATGTCCTTCATCTGTTGGGGAAGGTTGGCCATTTTCTTTGTCAACTCTTCCACTTGTTGCGTGAGAAACTTGTTTTGTGCAAGGATCGCATCATTAGTTCCCAACTCTAAGATTCCAGTCTTCCTTTGGCTTTGGCTCCGGTTGTGATGAGCTTGGTGATCGTTCAACGCCATTCTATCAATAATAGCAACAGCATCCTCCGCGCTCTTGGCCATTAAAGAACCACCAGCTGCAGCGTCAAGCAAAAGCTTTGATTGTTGTTGCATTCCGTTCCGGAAGAGATGAATTTGTGTTAACTCATCAAATCCATGGTTCGGACATCGTCTGAGCATTGACTTGAAACGCTCCCAGGCTTCACATAGTGTTTCACTTGTACCTTGTGAAAACACCGCAATGGTTGTCTTCGCCTCCATAAACCGATTCTGAGGGAAGAACCTCTCAAGGAATTTCTCCTCAAGTGTATTCCAGTTTGTCATCACCGTTGGAGGTTGGTCTAAGTACCACTCCTTTGCTTTGCCAATCAATGAATGTGGAAACATTCTCATCCACATTGCCTCCTCATTAAGCTCCGTCTCACCAAGTGTTCCCGCAATCTCATAGAATTTTGTGAGATGTTGGTACGGGTCTTCATGATCTAATCCTGAGAATGGATTAGCATATAAGATTTGTAGGATTCCCGTCTTCATTTCTGTTTGCTTGGCAGTCCTCGTCGTTTTCCCTAGTTGAGCAAAACGGCGTGGACTATTAATACATGGAACCCCAGAACCTCCTGCACCATCTCCAGCTGCAGCCATATGTAACTCTTGGCTTGGATTAGGACTTGATGAATGACTAGAAACGGAACTCTCCTCTTGTTGCCTCCTCTTAGCTTGTTGCTTCTTTCTCCGATTCTTGCTATTGGCTCTTCGAGCTGTTCTTTCAATCTCGGAATCAAAAAGAAGTTGGTCCTCGGAAACTTGACCTCGCATAAACGATTTCAATAATCTGACCACAAAGAATTAGCAAACAAGATGGATAAGAGTATTAGTTATATACATAAAAGAATTTTGTGCAAAATTGCTTAAAACCATAATTAAAGTTGCAATGATTATAACATCAAAAACTTTAATCCCCGGCAGCGGCGCCATTTTGTTGAATCGACAAAAGTAAGTATTAGTTTTTATATCGTTCCACAGGGATTAATGTGATATCATATTCCGTTCAACTTCGATTATCGTCTTAAGTTAGGGTTTAATCGTTTGTTTTACTACACTACTCAATATTTTAAAACATAATAAATAAATGGTAGAGTAATAGGACATAGAAGGTGTTAGGATTAACTTTCATCAATCAAAACATCGTTTGTATTCGATTGATCATAAATACGAATTCTAGCGTTTTCTTATATATTGCATTATTACGTATTGCTCAATAACATCATTGATTTCCCAAATGACGTCGAGATATCGATTGTATCGTTTAATCGATGATTTCTCAATCTATTAAACGATCCAAAAGCATTATGATCCAATACTATAATGTAATTATCAAAACCAAATCCCATTTCTAGAATTTCTTATCTTGATAGAAAATCATTCTAAACCTAGATTCAAAAGCCTTTTTCAACAACATTTAAATCAAACATAAGATTGAAAAGCAAGAAGAAATTCAATGGTATATAAAAATAGCTAGAATCATATATTGAATAATCAAAAGTTTACAACATGAGTGATTGATTACCTATCAATCCCAACAAAGGAGATTGGTTGATCATTTTCATGACAACTCTTGCAAAATAGGAAAGAAAGATGAAGATAGTTGAGAGCTTGATGTCTCAAAGCTTCTAAAGATCTTCTTCAATCCAAATCTAGTTGCTATATGAAGTTTTCCTCCTTCTAAGCCTATTCTCTCTCAAAGATTATAAGTTTTCTAAGCTCTGGAAAAATAAATATTCTGATAAAAAGCTATATATCAAGAAATGAGCTTAAAAATCTATTTATATGCTGAGAAAATGTTCGCTCGCAACAAGCGACCAGCCTATCGCTTGTAGCGATGGCATCAAGAAAACCTTCAATCTTTTGCATCAATCAGGTTCAAGCATGTATTTCCTGCATAATCAAATGGGGTAAGGCTTAGGATTACATTTATTGCATTTTTAACACATTTATGCCCTAATCCTAAGATAACTTGTACAACAAGTAAACATAAGTGCCTAAATTTGTACCAAAATATAACAACATTTAAGCACTTATCAGGAGTCCGGTGTTAGCCTGATATGATAGGAATTTCACCGGTTTATAGGGAGACGTATCTCGGGGTTGCTCCACCCGGGTGCCCTCCGTAAAATGAACTCAGATTAATTGCTTGTTCAACGCTAACAGCTAACATAAAACACCTTATTGCTTTATGTTTTACAGTTATAGTTACAGGCAGGTTATAGTTAAAGTTATAGGCAGGTTAAAGACTTGGCGATTCTAGAATTCCCTTAAATTGCCAAGGTAGGCATGGCGACCCTAGGTTCCCTGTGGTCGCCAAACAGTAGGTTGGGTAGAGCTCACTGAGACATTATGTCTCATCCCATTCCTTCTGGTGCAGGTTCACAGGCAGGTTCGCAATCAGCACGCAACAAGGGTAAGGAAAAAGCTACGGACTGATCGTGCTGTTGTTATCTGTTATGGATGATTGTATTATGTGGATGTATCATATGATTGTACATGTATCATAGATGTTGTTAAACTTTGGAATGTATTATTACAATGTGTTGTAATATAATTGAATGAATTTATATATTGTAAATTAATGTATCCAGTACGAAATTTTAATATTCGTATAAGATCCTAGGCAATCTTATTATGAGTGTTACACATTTGACTAAAAATTTGTCCCTAAATATAAACCTCTTTTAAAATTACTAAATGAATTTAATTTTTTTTCCTAAACACACCTCTAATTAATACTACTAACTTTTTTGAAATAAGAAAAGTCAATTTTAATACTCATACAAACAAACGACAATTTAATAATATTAACACATAAAATAGACACATTAATTGTATTAACAATTTTTTTAAGAAATGTAAAAAAAACAAAAAGGAGTTATAGATAGGGACAGAGAAGTATTACTTAAAGCAATATCCTAGGGCACTTGTTAAGTTGTTAGAAGGACCTTGTAATCAATATGTGTCATTGAATGGCTCCTAGAACCACAGGTCAGGAAATCCCGTTGAATATGATTTTGCAAACAAAAGTTCTCCTCCTCCTTCGTAGAAACTTTCTCACTATCGTACACCTCTTTAGAGTTTAGAGTTCGGGTCCTTATTCTTTAGGTCCTTATTAAAACCACTGTAATTTCCTTGCAAGCAGATACATGGCCCACGTGAGTAATTGCATGTTGATTCCCTGTAACCGCGTTTCCTTTAACACTGAGGTTTCCTCCATGAACATTATTAACATTTTCGTCTTGTTAACAAGTGCTTGTAGGACACTCTCTAAGGATTTCACAAGAATAAATTATTTTATATAAAAGTCAAATATTTCGATTTTCAATGCATTGATTACACATATTTTTATAAAAAGTTACCATTTAAAGGTCTTAAAGAGTGCCCCGAGGGCACTCGTTACATTTCCCTTCACAGGAATTTTTTTAGTTACATGTGTTAAAACGAGCACTAATGTATTCCTTCTTTTTGATTTTACGTGGATGAACGATAAAATAGTAAAAATATTCTCTAAAAAAACATAAAATGGTAAAAAATAAGTAAATCAAAGAGAAAGTTCGAAGAAAAATATTATACTAAAAACAATTTTTTTATACTTTGTCAAAATAAAGTTTTTTTTATATATTATCCAATATTGTTTTTCTCCTATTATTGTAGATTGTTTGCATTTTAATGAAATGTAACTAATTTTTTAATTGATACTTTAAACAATATTAAAAATTGATAAACTTAAATGAAAGAAAAAAAAAATCCAACACAAAAGTGGGTATCCCCTTTATTGGCAAAGAGCAGTAAAGTTGTAGAAAGTAATTAAGTGAAGAGAAAAATTGAAAGAAAAATGTTACTCCAAAACATTATTTTCCAAATGCATCTAGGAGTCATTTAAGTTTAATGTTTGTACCAGGTTAGTCTTTAAGTTTTGTTAGTTTTAGATTAGTCCTTTAAATTGCACAATGTATTCACCATTATCCTTTTCCATCTAACGTTAAACGGTGCTGATGTGGCCGTTAGATGCTGATGTAGCATGTTCAACTCATCATCTTCATCCCATCTTCATGATTGAATCCAGATCTTCATATTATCTTAAAAAAAAAAATCAGATTTATGGAAAAAATCCACCCTTTTCTCAAATCTTATCCCTTTTCTCTCAAAACCATTTTCATAAATCTTCTTCATTCTCATCATTTTGAATCCAGAAAATCAGAATTCAAATGAAAATCCATAAAATATTTTGCTAATTTTTTTTACTAGTTGCATAACTGAAGTTGATTTTAAATTAAAATTACAATGAAAACAATAAACGAATATTAAGTTTATGGGTTCATTCAATCCCTCAATTCTTCCTTTGCTTCTCTTTTCTTCCAACCTTCTTTACTAGAACCATTGGAGTTATAACCCTCTACAATTGGTTTCCATTAGTAACCCTTTTCTGGATTAAATAAATAAACAAACAAAAGGCGATAAAGGTTGAGTTGTTGTTGGATAGAAAAAGGTAAGTTAAATGAAGATGGGTTTGTGTGAATGAAAGCGTTGTTTGGATGGCTGTGACAACAAATGGAGTAATTGACGATGGAGATTGAAGCTAAGAGGATGGAAATGGGAATGAAGCACAGTGAGATAAAGCCTATTTTTTAGGTTGAAAATGGAGATAGAGATGCAAATGATGAATCTAGTATTGATTTCATCTCTCAAAACACTACAAATCTAGGTCTGAAAAGGAAGGGTTGTGTAATGTTTGTGTTTTGGGGTTCTGATTATATGAGTTTTAATTTGATAAAGATGGAGAGGTTGAAGAAAAAGATGATGTGTTTTTTCTGTTCTTGATTATTTTCAATCTTGGTGGGTTGAAAGTGATGAAGATGGGGAGGTTGAAGATGAAGAATGGGTGAAAGGTGGAGAGGTTGAAAATGAATATCTTGTGTTTTTTTCTTCTCATTGTTAGTTTTATTTTAAAAATTAATTTATAATAAAAATTAATTACAAATAGAAAATTTTGCTGAATTGGACACGTCATGTCAGCATCTAACAGCCACATCAACACTACATAATAGAGTTAGATGTAAAAAGGTAACGGTGAAAACATTGTACAACTTAAAGACTAATTTGAAACTAAAAAAACTAAAAGGACTAATCCGATAAAAACGTAAATATTGGATGCATTTCACTTTTTTTCTTTATAAGGTCAAAAAAAAAAATTTACTACAGTGTCCAATATTGTTTCTATTGTTGTTGATTGTTTCTTGTATTATTGTAGATTATTCCTATTATATTGGGATTTAATTAATTTTTAATTGATAATTTAAATAATATTATAAAAATGATAAAAATAATTTAAACGAAAGGTAAAATGGAAAGACAAAATTCAGCTCAAGAAAGGTATATCCCCTTTATATATACTAGCGTTCAAACGGACACTTTTTGTCCGTCTGTCCGATCTTTTTGTTGCGTTAATGCGTATGAATTACGAATAATATTTTCTATGATATTTTGATTAAAATTATTTTGATTTTGATTAAAATTATAGGTATAGATAATATGTATTTTGCACTTGTATATTGTAACAAACTATACTTATCTTTTTCAACGAAACCAACAATATAACAAATATAATATAAATTCTTATCTTTTTTAATGACACTAACAAAATAGCATTCTTATACTCAAATTTGTTTAAGGGGTGTATTTGAAAGTGAAAAAGCCAACCCAAAACCATATATTCACTTTATATATAGTGTAGATTTTAAACCAACAAAAATAATTTTTGGTTGTTTATATTTGAGAACGGATGAAGTACTTTTACGAAAAATTAAATAAACAATAAAGCTAAATGTTATGCTATACATAAAATAACGAAACTCCCTTCAAAAAATAAAATAAATTAAATTAACTAAAAAGTCTATAGTGTATATAAAGAAAATAGAGATTTTGAGCTGGTTTTTCATTCTTCCAATCATACTCTTAAATAAATTATCTTATAATAATGTTATATTATTAGTGACATTAAAAAAATAAGAATTTATATTATATTTATTATATTGTTGATGCCATTAAAAATAGGGGAGAGCATGTTTTCTTGAACCGACCGAGAACCGAAAAACCCGTATGCAAAATCACACATACGGGTCGGTTGAATCGGGTAGTCGGGTGTTCGGACTGTTAAAAACAGGTTGACGTGGGTGTTGATGGGCGGACTTGGTTCCAATAATTTGTTTTGGGTGATAACCGAATCCGAACGACAAGTAAACATTTATTTTTAATTCAAACACGTGATAGTGACTAGTTACTGCCAAAGCTGCAATTTAACTTGCCTTTTATTGGGACACACATTCTTTATTGGGATAACTGAGTCAACCCACCCGGTTGATCCGAAACCCGTACAAACCGCAAACTGTGAAAACCGAACTAATGCTTGGGCGGGATTGGGCCTAGATTATGGTTGTTCGGTTTCATGTGAATGGGCTAGATTGGGCCCGAAACCGACCAAACCCGCCCATTGCTCAGCCCTAATTGAAAATATAAACATGGTATGTTGGGTTTGTTACAATTAGAAAGTCGCAAATATCTATATTTATAATTGTAATCAAAATTTCATTAAAAAAACACCGTTCATAATTTACACACCCGATCTTTCCGTCAGTAATAGTAAAGAATAATCTCTTCGTTCCGTTTTAAGTGTCGTTTGAGTAAAAAAAAATTGTTTTTATTTAATTGTTGTTTTGAAAGTTTAACAGTACAGTTTGTCAATTATACTCTTTCCCAATCAGTCATACTTACTCATTTTTAGTAAAACTAAATTCGTTCTTAAAAAAAATGAAACTAAGTTCGATTCTCTATAATAGTGGTCTCTTGATAAGATTGATTGAATTTATTAGAAAAAGAGAGAATGCCTCTTCATAAAAGAAAGAGAGAATGTATGCAAACAAATAGAAATTTTATTAATTTTGTCAAAAAAAAAAATTCTATTAATAGATTAAGATAAAAGTATAACAGAAACAAAAAATTCAAAAATGCACTTTCTTAATTAGAGAGTCTTATTATAAAATGAAACTTAAAAATGAACTAAAAATAATTTGAAGTGCACACCTAATCAAAAGTCTCTCCTCCATTTTCCACACTAAATATGTTTTAATCAGTCAAAAAATAGCATTTACTTTTGCCTCCACATTTACTTTTGCCTCTCATTCTTTAGGTCCTAAATATAAACCTCTTTTAAAATTACTAAATGCATTTATTATTTTTTTCCTAAACATACCAATAATTAATATTACTAACTTATCTTGAAATAAGAAAAGTGAATTTTAATACTCATACAAACAAAAGACAATTTGGTAATATTAACACATAAAATAAACACTTTCTTAATTAGAGTCTTTTTTTTTTGGACAAGTAGCCTAGTGGTTATAGCTCACACATTTTAAATGTCGAGAAGTGGGGTGTCCAGGGTTCGAACCCCGACCCCTGCATATAATATGCAATATTCCTACCAACTGAGCTAAACTCACGGTGATTAATTAGAGAGTCTTATTATAAAATGAAACTAAAAAATGAACTAAAGATAATTTTATACCACACATTCCACTCCTCACACATCACCACACATGACACGTTATTTCTGTTTCAAAGTCAATTTAAAGTGCACACCTAATCAAAAGTCTCTCCTCCATCTTCCACACTAAATATGTTTTAGGATACTGTCATAATTGTGATCTCTGCAATATCAGCTTCACGACTGTAAAATTTTGATTACATGTAAGGAAGTCAAATATTGCCATCACAAAGCAGTTTCACGGGCATCACACGTTAACAACGAGAAAATCTCGTTCGTACACCTCTTTAGTCAGTCAAAAAATAGCATTTACTTTTGCCTCCTCATTCTTTGTCACACGCAGGTTTATTCTTTAGGTCCTTATTAAAATCACTGTAATTTCCTTGCTTTTTTTTTTGAACGGCCAATATTATTACTAGCAACCAAAACACTCAAGACGAGAAAAAGGCGCCGAAAAAAGAGAATACAATACCCCAGCGTATATGCGATACAGGGCAGCCCACAAAACAAAACCACAGCCACAAACACCAAAATGCTGTCACACCAGCAGTCCGGAACAGCAGCAATTAACGCCTGCTGCCCAGACCACCAGCCAGCACCGCCCCACAGTTGCTGCAGATCCAAATTCTGCCTAAACACAGCCAAATTAGCGCAGATCAGCAGGCACACAACAGCTGCACCAGCCCAAACAACACCAAAAAAACCCCGAACCTATCTAAGTAAACAATCCTGAGGGTTCCAACACCACTCATAATATAAACACGTCGCTATTTTCAGCTTACTCATACTCCAATACCAAGCTAAAACCTTGATATTCTCCACGAAATCCTCTATCTCGACAACTCCATTATTAAAGATTACTTCATTCATTCTCTTCCAAATAACCCAGATAGAAGCAAGCCAAATCACGAGAAATCCCCGCCTTAATCGCGTAGATGGAGCCTCCTAATACCAACATTCAAAGTGAGCAAAAAGAGAATGCGGTATTACGAAACCGATTTGAAGCCAAGACATCATCCGTTGCCACACCTTCATAGTCACCTCACAATGCAAGAAAAGATGCAACACCGTTTCCTCCACCCTCTCGCACAACTCACAATTCGTTGAAGCCTCCACATTTAACACAACTCTAGATACTAGATTCATCCTTGTCGGAATTCTATCAAGCAGCATGGTCCAAGCGAATGCCAAGACCTTAGACGGAACTTGGCATTTCCAAAGATAACCAAACACCCGCTCTTCACCTTCCGGAATATTATCATCAATCAAAAACAACCTCTCAAGTAGCTTGTAGCATGAATTCACCGAAAAAACCTCCCCCACCTTCCAGTCGCCACCACCACTCATCTCTTCCTTCCCCCAACACCACTCCCTCCAACCCACCAACTAAATTATGAAGGAGTTTCGTTTCCCATACAAAAAGGTCCCTACGCCAAATAAAATTCCATCTTACCTCCCCCTCCGAATAACTACCAACCTCCCCAACACTACTATCCTTTTGCATTGAAATCGAAAATAGCCGCGGTTAAAGATCACAAAAGGGGATTTCGGATCTCCATCTATCCCTCCAAAAACTAGTACTCATTCCATCTCCCATCCTTCTCACCACCTCCGATTTAAACCAACTCGCCCCACTCCTCACCTCCAAAGACATCAAATCTTTCCACCACAAAGAGGCTAGACGAGGACTAACCACTCCATTAGCTTCCCTTGTATCGCCCAACCTCTCACCATATTTGTCTTCAAGCACTCTCTTCCACAAGGACCCCTCATCAACAAGTAGCTTCCATTTCCATTTTGCTAATAGGCTAAAATTCACCAATTTCACGTCCCTTACCCTTAATCCTCCCTTTATCCTCGGTTGGCAAACCCTCCGCCACTTCACCCAACACAATCTCCTATGATCTCCTCTTCCCCCCCAAAGAAAATTCCTTTGAAGAGCCACCACCCTCTTCACCACTTTAGTCGGAATTTTCAAGACGGAGAGATAGAAAATTGGAATAGAATTAAGCACCGAGTTTAGGAGGACAATACGCCATCCTAAACTAATATATCTATTTCCCCATGAAAGAAGCCTTCTCTTTAATTGTTCCACCATCGGTTCCCACGTAGCCACTTTCCTAGGATTTGCCCCCACCGGAAGGCCCAAATACATAAATGGAATCGATCCTTGGCTACAATTCAAGAAGTTACTCGCCATCTCCAAAAAAATCCGGATCCACATTAATACCTATTAAGCAACTTTTGTGGAAATTGACTTTTAGACCCGACACCATCTCAAACCCTCTCAATACGGCCTTCAATGTCCAAATATTATCCACCGTAGCCTCACCAATACAAAGAGTATCATCGGCATATTGGAGATGTGATATGTTCACACCCCCCCCCCCCTTTTAATCTCGAAACCTCTAAACATATTCCGATCCACCGCTTTCCTCATCAAACCACTAAAACCCTCGGCTACTAAAAGAAAAAGAAACGGGGCTAAGGGGTCCCCTTGTTTCAATCCCCTTTGAATATTAATCTCCTCCGTTGGACTTCCGTTAACAAGAACGGACATACCCCCTCCAAAAACACAAGCCCTCATCCACCCAATCCACTTTTCACAAAAACCACATCTTCTAAACATGTATTCCAAAAAACCTCAATCAACCAAATCATAAGCTTTTTCGAAATCAACCTTTAAAATTAAACATTCTCGGTTCGATCTCTTAGCCAAGTCCACCACCTCGTTCACTATCAACACCCCTTCGACAAGATGTCTACCTTTCACAAACGCCGATTGGGATGGAGATATAATATGATTCATCACCCTTGCTAACCTTGTGGCCAACACCTTAGAAAGCAACTTATACCAACTTCCCAAAAGCGAAATCGGTCTAAACTCCTTTAAGATAACCGGGCCTTTCACCTTTGGGATTAATGTCACAAAATACGACAATAAGCATTTTGGGAAGACTTCATTTCCATGGAATTGATCAAAAAATATTTTTACCTCATGCTTAATAAGATACCAAAATTGTTTAAAGAAAGCAAAATTGAAACCATCCGGCCCCGGGCTTTTATTACCATCACTCTCCTTCACCACCTTTTCTATTTCCAATAAAGAGAACGGGGCTATCAACCCATCATTCCGCTCATTAGGAATAGTATCAAAATTCACACCATCCAACCTTGGTCATTCCCAATCATTACTAGATACATGCCTCCGAAAATAATCAACCACCACACTTCTAATTTCCGTAGGAGTTTGCCGCCACTCTCCATCCACCTTTAGAGCCTTAATTGTATTTCGAGAGGTTCTTATCTTAATACAACAGTGAAAATATTTAGAATTAGCATCCCCTTCCTTAAGCCACCTTGATCTCGCTCTTTGAAATAGCATTCTTTCTCTACTTTTAAGAAGAGTCCATAGTTCCTCAAACTTACCTTTCCTCATATTCACCTCTTCTTGAGTCAAAAGGCCCATTTCGCTCCTCTCATCTAGCACACCGATATCTTCCTTCAACCTTGCTATCTTACTATCCACATCCACATATTCTCCGCTATGTCAATCCTTGATTGCAAGCTTCAAAACCTTTAGTTTTGACTTTAGGACAAATCCCATCCAACCGTTCACCGTATTCCTCATCCACGCCTCCTCCACCACTTTCTTAAATTTTCGGTTTTCAAGCCAAAAATTATTAAAGCGAAAAGGTTTTGGAACCCAATCGCCACCGTCCACCTTAAGAACAATTGGACAATGATCGGACACATCGCGCGGTAGCGCCCAAAGAGCCACGCTTCCCCAATAATCCCTCCACTCATCCGAAATAAACGCCCTATCAATTCTACTCATCGCCCTCCCATTTTGGATGGTACCAAGTATACTTCCTCCCCAAAAGATCAACATCCTCAACCTCCAAATTACCAACAAAATTATTAAAGAGATTCATATTTAACCTTTGCTCGGATGTCGTAAGGTTATTCACCCCTCTTCGTTCCTCACTTGCACAGATAGAATTAAAATCCCCTACAATACACCACCCACCGTCCCCCAACGAGCTCCTCAAAACCTCAAGGCTCTCCCACATCCTCCTCTTAGCCACCAAATCACATTTTGAGTAAACATTCACCATCAAACACCTTCTTCGAAGAACTCCCCACTCAACACAAACTCCAACAAAACCCTCCCCCACAAAAGAAAAGCAAGTTTTTGCTAGTGATTTCCTCCATATAGAAAGGATTCCACCACTATTACCAACCGATGGAAGAAAAGCCCAATCACAATCCTCATCACCCCATAGACTATAACAAAATCGCTCCGAAATGTCTTCCATATTTGTTTCTTGAATTGCCAAAAAATCCACCCTATGTTCACACACCAACTCCTTCACTCTTTTACGCTTCAAAACACCGCCTAAACCTCTCACATTGAAAGATAAAACTATCATTGATCACGAACCTTCCTCTCCCTAATCGCCTTCTTAGTCAAATCATCCTCTTCCCGTTCCACCAATTTCTTTACCACACAATCCCCCCCATCGTAAAGGAGACCCCCACCGTTTTTCCTATATCATATAGTCTTTCCGCATCCAATTCTTTCCTCCTCTCTTCCATCACTACCGGAATAGGAGTTTCTGGAACAACCGTCCCGATTTCTTCTATAAAAAATTGCATCCCGGGAGCCGGTGTTAACGGACACTCCGGTAATACCACCTCCAAACAACCATCTTCAATCACTTCTAACATTTCCTTCCTAACATTCACATCCCCCACACTTCCTCCTTCCACCACCCTATTACAAACATTCTTCATCAACCCCCCCTTTCCTCTTTTTCTACCTCTAATCATCTTCATAAAAGTTGACCCCCCCAAGCCTTGTTGAATTTTTTTCGTCTTACTAGCTTTTTTCTTACATACACCTCCCACACCCACCACATCTTCCTCCTCATTTTCAGACAAATCAGAATTTAAATGGCCCAAACCATTAAAGTTTGAATTTAAATCAGCCCCAGGCCCATTAGAACTAGCCTGACCCGCCTCCAAATCCACACCAATATCCACCCATCACCTACTCTGCGGATCCCTTCCTTCCCATCTTTCTCCCCACACTCCAAGCCCCCACACGCGTCAGACTTCTGTTCTTCTTCTACCCCATGCGCCAGCATATCCATATCTCTCACTCCAGCTGTCCCACACGCCAGCATATCCTCCCCCTACCTCACAACAGGCCCACGTGCCTATAATTCCTCCTCCCCACCCTCTGCTGGCCCACGTGCCAGCCCTTCTCTTTCCAACAACTCTGGCCTACGCGGCAGAGTCTTGGTAGTCCCTAAGTCATCTTTCTTTCCTACTTCCTCACTTGTCTCAATCCTAGGTTGTTGGCAAAATACCACCTCTTCCACTTGTCCCTTTTTCAATGGAGAATCTTTTGTAGTTTCCTTAGACCCAACATTACAATTCTGATCCACCAAAAGCAGCCTAACACTTTCTCCCCTTTCTACTCCCAAAACAACAGGTGACACGTCACCAGGCACGCGGGTCCCACCTCCATCTTCATCTTCTAAACTCTGCTCATCAGAAAATTTACCGGAAAACTCGCCGGAAAACTCATCAGAATCAACCTCCTTCCTTCTCCTCTCATCAAAACTCAACGGTAATCCTCCCTCACTCTCCTCTTTCACTGATTGCATCTCCTCTCCTTTCTCCTCTAACTCCTCCACCACCCACAAATTAAATCCAGCACCCATCACCTTAAGCCTTACCCAATCATCAATCAAACCCCATCTATGTGTAGAGATCAATATTCTAGCCACATCTAATCTGTTTTTTTTTTTCTGTTGTGTCCTCATCAAAATCTAAAAAATCTCCAAACACCCCCTCCTACCTTCTTGAAGAAATTTTCATCCCACACATGTAGAGGCACAAATACACCTTGAGCCAAGCCCTCCTCTTAGTAGCAATCAGTCGAGGTGACCACTTCTGGACCTCCTTAAAGTTTCTAGACCACCATTCCTTATTTCCAGACCATGCTTTCTCCACCACCCCTTCCTTCTCACAATATAGTAACACCAAACTTTCTCCCATGTTAATAAATTTAATGTTCCTCAATCCTTCCATAAAAAGCCCAGTTTGTATCATCCTTACTTCTCTAGGAAAGTGAAGAGAAGCCACATAGCACTTACTTAGGAAATCCATCTGCTCCTTCGATGGCATAGACTCAATAACCGGAATTGATGCCTTAGCAGCCCCTCTGCCCACCTCTGTTGCAATCTTGCTTGAAAGAACATCCTTGAAAGAAGTTCCATTAACCATTTTTGTTACAACACCAACCTTTTATTCACTAGCCCCGTTGCCTCTTGCCTTGCCTCTACTCTACCAAAACGTGCCAGATTAATTTTCAGTGAATGGTCACCGAAATGCACATCTTGCAGCCTCTCCTCCAATTTTTCGGCATCCG
Organism: Medicago ruthenica; assembly: GCA_018208015.1. Classification (NCBI taxonomy): domain Eukaryota; kingdom Viridiplantae; phylum Streptophyta; class Magnoliopsida; order Fabales; family Fabaceae; genus Medicago; species Medicago ruthenica. Next base: position 89,230,212 of record CM031371.1, on the reverse strand, counting down.
ACACCTCTTTGAACTTCACAAAACCAAATTTTTTACCTCTTTGATCAAGTTTCCTCGGAATAAAAACTTCACCCACCTTGCCAAAACGAGCAAACAGCTGCCAAAGTTCCAAAGTTTTCGTCGATTCCGAAAAATCCGTGAAGAAGAACGGAGTTGTTACCAAATCCAGCTTCCGGTGAAGGCCACGATGGCCCTGTTCGCCCAGTTTCCCTCTCTCACTGTTTGTGCCCCTTATTTCCCCAACCCCTCCCAGACCTTCTCTCTCCTGTTTCTCTCTCATGCTGTCAAAATCCTTCTCGTTCTCTTACGTAAAAAATTACCATTTCAATGCATTGATTACACATATTTTTTTATAAAAAATTACCATTTAAAGGTCTTAAAGAGTGCCCCGAAGGCACTCGTTTACATTTTCCTTTAGAGAAATTTTTTTAGTTACATGTGTTAAAACGAGCACTAATGTATCCCGTCTTTTTTATTTTACCTGGATGAACGATAAAATAGTAAAACTATTCTCTAAAAAAACATAAAATGGTAAAAAATAAGTAAATCAAAGAGAAAGTTCGAAGAAAAATATTATACCAAAAACAATTTTTTATACCGTGTCAAAATAAGGTTTTTTTTTATATTAGCCAATATTGTTTTTTCTCCTATTATTGTAGATTGTTCGCATTTAAATGAAATTTAACTAATTTTTAATTGATAATTTAAACAATATTAAAAATTGATAAACTTAAATGAAAGAAAAAATCCAACACAAAAGTGGGTATCCCCTTTATTAGCAAAGAGCAATAAAGTTGTAGAAAGTAATTAAGTGAAGAGAAAAATTGAAAGAAAAATGTTACTCCAAAACATTATTTTCCAAATGCATCTAGGAGTCATTTAAGTTTAATGTGTGTACCGGGTTAGTCTTTATGTTTTGTTAGTTTTAGATTAGTCCTTTAAATTGCACAATGTATTCACCGTTATCCTTTTCCATCTAACGTTAAACGGTGCTGATGTGGCCATTAGATGCTGATGTAGCATGTGCAACTCATCATCCTCATCCTCATCCCATCTTCATAATTGAATCTAGATCTTCATATTATCTTAAAAAAAAAATCAGATTTATGGAGAGAAAAAATCCACCCTTTTCTCAAATCTTATCCCCTTTCTCTCAAAACCATTTTCATAAATCTTCTTCATTCTAATCATTTTGAATCCAGAAAATCAGAATTCAAATGAAAATCCATAAAATATTTTGCTAATTTTTTTACTAGTTGCATAAAATTAAATCACTGAAGTTGATTATATTTGCCAAACCTTTATGAAACAGTTCAGATTATATAATTCAAACTGTATCAGCACACAAATATAATATTGATTTAAACATGCATCAAAACAAAGACCATCAATGAGAGCATATGAAACTCAAATTATCCATACAAAGGCTAATAATACATGCATCAAAACAAAGACTAATAATGTCACAAATATTCAAAGGTTACAACCCAGAAGCATTCAAACACAAATTAAAAAACATAAATTATCCAGAGGTTACAACACAGTAATAAAACTACTGATCAACCCCTAGCACCCCTACTATCCCTACCACGCCTACGAAGATAGACAATCCCTCTCTGAGACTCATGCAGAATCTCCTGCAAAATCATCCAAGTCGGACTTTCCTCCTCCACTTCACCACTGCCAATGATAGTAAAGGCATGGTATCTGACTCGTGCTAAGCGTGACCTGAAGTCTAGCCACTACTGGTCTCAATGCTCCTCAACGACAACCATATCAAGGGTCTCCTGCTCAGGTGGCTTCGGGATATAAGCATCCTCCTGCTGACGTAGAACGTATGGGTGTGAGATGGCAAAATACCATCTTATGTATCCAACTGCCGCCTCAAGACTAGTCGAAGCAGGCATACCTAAATCCTGCTGAGTCAACACATGATCATGAGTTGCAAGTAGCGCATGCTGATTATCTTATTTGTCACCCAAGGATTTGCACTTGCATGTCGATGCCTAGGGATGGTCTATAGGTAACCAAACTGGTGCAACACCTACTCCGGCAGATATCGGACTCTACGAGGTTTGCACTTGAGCCACCTAGAATAAAGGCGGATTTTCTAGAATGGACATGTCTCGTGATGGGCCTGATACAGTTTCATGACAACAAAACCAAGATCCAAATGATCCAAATACACTCTAGTGGGATATTTCACAGACCGACCCTTCAGTGTAGAAAACATCATGGCACGAGGGTGTCGATCCTCCATATATTCACCCCAATAATCTCTGGCCCCATACCATTAAAGTGCTGAAAAATCTAAACATGTAAAGTTAACAACATACAAGTAAGTAATAGTATAAAAAAACATAATAAAACATCTAAATAAATAAGTATTTCATTATTATTTATTCCTGTAACAAGGTTAAATATCCAGCCAGCTGTGAAGTCCTATAATGAGCTCCACTGTTAAGCTCCCTGTATAGGTGAGCAAGGGCAGCCGCTCCCCATGAGTAATCGGAAACTAGGTCCAGGTCCTAGAAGTACTTTAGGTAATTCACATCTAAGTGTCTTAAAATATAATACCATTTTTGGTAAAAATTCAAATGCGAGGGACCAAAACAACGATAAAATTGTAGTTAAACCTTGTCTCTAGACCATGGCAAAAATGTCAAATTGTGTAGTTGCCAAATTCTTCCATTCTGGCAGTATTTTATCAACATTATATTATTCCATGTTTTATGCAAAAAGATGTTTGTTCCATTCACGAAAATAATAGAAAAGACAATGAAAGTGGTCACTCTCCTATTAAGTAGAATGTCCCAAATACACTAATTTTCAAATTCAAATGTAGTTTCACGAGTGTAACCAATAATTATTAGTACATGCAAGGAAGTCAAATATTGTCATCACAAAGCAGTTTCACGAGTTAACAACCAGCAAAGCAATTTCATAAGTGTGGAATTAACATGGATACTCCTTACAACAATACTAATTTACTCCACTCAATCAATATTAAATGGCATTAATGCATTTTAAAAAAAATTGTGGAAAACTCATCATGATGTTGGAGTAGATAAATCAATTAATCATTCAATAATAAATGTTTTTTTTATCTATACTATATATAAAGAAAATAGTTCATTTTGGCTCTTTTGGGCTGGCTTTTTCTCTTTCCCAGATTACCCCCAGCTTTAAATACAAATAACATATATAACAAATAAATAAGAGTAAATTCAAATATTAAAAAAAGTGTAACAAATTCAATCTTTATTGTCCATGATATATCAATTTTTTTATAATTTTTTATTCTTTAAAAAAGATAATTGATGGGAGTGAATTCAAAATAAAAAAAATGTAACAAACACAATATGAATATATGTCCATTTTTTTTCTTTTATGTTTTAAAAAGTGTAACAAACTAGATCGAGTATATATATATAAGATTTTGGGCTGACGTTTTCATTATCCCAATTATACTCTAAAACAATTTTTTCTATAATAATGATCGGTGTTGGTGTCATTAAAAAGATAAGAATTTTGATTATATTTTTTTGTTATATTGTTGGTGTCATTGAAATAGATAAACAAAGTTTGTTTGATTTGTTATAATTTGAAAGCAACAATCATTTATATTTATACTTTTAATCAAAATCAAAATTTCATAGAAAAACACTGTTCATAATTTTCAAACTTTAGCGCAATAAAAAACGAAAATATGGGCACGTGAGTGCCCGTCTTTTCGTTAGTGGGAATAATAAATGTTATTATTTATATGACTAACTAATGTGTGAATGAGGATCACTCCAAGGGTAAAACTACTAAAATTTTAGTTTTAGGCCAATAAACAATTTTTTATTCGATTTTATGAATAAAAGGCCACATGTATAGACAAAACAACCACATGTATAAGCATATATAGCGAGAATGTTTTTTATGTGAGAATGATAGGAACACTTATCATCTATTACATTAAAAATAGATGGTTGATATTAAAAAATAGGATAATTATTTGGACGGTAATAGTTTTAGAAATATCGTATTATCGCAATCATGATATTTGATTTAGTGTTTTGAAAAATCTTTGTTGATGACAGACTAACCTAAGACATTAAGATGTTGTGATCAAAGAAGAAGGTTAAGCGTCATGACACTGTACTTAGCTATTTTGTTAAATCGGCGTGATACTAAAGAAATCAATTGTTGTAATTTAGACGTGGTTACCAAATAGCGAAGAAGAAGAGATTCAAAAAATAGTTTCCTCATTTTATTAAACCTAATTTTTTTTGTATTTATAATATTAATATTGATACACAAAATGATTATTTTATTATTTAGATATCCAAAATAGAACCAAGGTAAAGAATATTCAACAGGATATCCAAAACCGAATGAACTAAACAAAATTTTATCTTTAAATCGAATAAGTTTTCGTGTCAAAACCGATACAAATTGCATTGCTTTGCAAACACCCCTAATCACAAGTCTCTTCTACATCTTCCTTCCGAGTCCACAGTCAATTATTCTTTCGTACATTGTCCTAATTGTGACTGCTGTGTGATTATGTTGAAAGAAGAAAAAAAATTCAATTGATGTTAAGGCTTGTCTCAAGACCATGTCAAATTGTGTAGTTTCCAAATTCTTCCATTTTGGTAGTATTTTATCAACACTATATGATTCCATGTTTTATGCAAAAACATGCTTGCTGCATTCACAGAAATAATAGAAAGGACAACGAAAGCAGTCACTCTCCTACTAAATAGAATGACCAAAATACACAAATTTTCAAATTCAAAAGCAGTTTCACGAGTGTAACCAATAATTATTAGTACATATGCAAGGAAGTCAAATATTCTCATCACAAAGTAGTTTCACGAGTTAACAACCAGCAAAGCAATTTCATAAGTGTGGAATTAACATGGATACTCCTTGCAAGAGTACTAATTTACTCCACTCAATCAATATTAAATGGCATTAATTGTTGATTTTGGATTTCCAAACTGTTGTATTTGGATTTCCAAATTTTATTTTGAAAGAGAATATCTACCGAAGTTGTTACTAGGTTGAGTCACGACCAGATCGCTCTCTTTAAGACGTTTCGTGGCACTGCCCAAAATTGTGCAAGACAGACTATCAACCACGCCGCCTCCAGGATAAAACAAGCTCAGCTACAACTGTGCGGTTAACTACTGCACTGTACAAAACCATTTGAGATTTACACATCCAATATGGTACTAAGACCACTCTTTAATACTGAAACCACTTTCTAATATGGTACTGTGACCACTCTATTATGATGTTAAGACTATGGTGTTATCACCATTCTAACCTTTAAGTTCTCCAAAATATCAATATGGTTCTACGACCACTCAAATATTCTTAAGACCTTTCTTAATTCCGAAGGGATATTATACCGAATAGGGACTAAAGTCTTAAGAACACTCTTAAACCTGAAGGGACAGAAAAATGAGATAAGGAGAAGAATAGCTCGTTAACACAAGTTAGGGAGAAGAGAGAAAGAGTTCTCGACAACTCAATAGAACTCTTTAGTGTAATTTTTGAACTGAGTGGATTCCTCTATTTATATAGAGGCTTTGTAACTGGTTTAGCTAAAATTGCGACAGCAGTTACTCTAGTGGATAAGATCAAAAGAAAACTTAACCACTAATCAGCTCAACAAATTTTGTGGATAAATCAAAAGGAAACAAATCCATAAAAGTGGAGGAAACAAACTCATTGGATATGAATGAAGGAAAGATAGGAGATTCAGTTGGATTCTCTAACCTTGTCACAACCAACATAAGCTAAAATTGTGGGAAGTGATATCCATGAATAAAAATAATAATTACTATTATTTTTATCAATATCAAGTATTTAGAATTAAATACCGCAATTTAAACACTACTAATGTGTGTATTCTATTTTATGTGGGACCCCCACTCTCTATTTTTTTCAATCCACATCACACTAGTTCAAAGTCTTATTACTTTGTGTTTAATCTTCTAATTTCCTTCCAACTTCACACCAATGTTCCAACATTAATGTATTCTAAAAAAATTGAGGAAAACTCATCATGATGTTGGAGTAGATAAATCAATTAATCATTCAATAATAAATGTTGTTTTAGGAAAATAAAAAATGTTATTATTTAGATAGCTAAAAAATGTGTGAATGTCCATGGGTAAAACTACTAAAAAGCTAGTTTTAGGCCGATAAATAATTTTTTTAGTTGATTTTATAAATAAAATTCCACATGTATGGACAAAATAAATCATATTTATTAAAATTCGTTTTAAGCCTTAGTGAATATTAAAAAAAATATATAGGCATATACAGTGAGAATGATAGGAACACTTATCATATTGCATAAAAAATAGATGGTTGATATTAAAAATAGGATAATTGTTCGGACAATAATAGTTTTGGAAATATCGTATTATGGCAGTCATGGTATTTGATTTAATGTTTTCAAAAATCATTGACGATGACAAACTCACCTAAGACATTAAATATTTGTTTAGTTAAAAAAAAAGCGCACATCTCCCTTTGCACCGCCATCTATTACTGTTGTTTATGTTGAAACCACCTCCATCTTCATCGCCAAATCCTAAAATCGGAAACAAATAACCAAAAAAATCTCTAACATCTGAAACCATGTTATGTTTCTTGCACAATCCAGTTCTAACAATCCTAAAAGTCCACATGTATGACAAAATCAACCACATTTATTAAAATTCGTTATAAGCCACAGTGAATATTAAAAATATACATATAAGCATGTATAGAGAGAATGATAGGAACACTTATCATATATTACATAAAAAATAGATGGTTGATATTAAAAATAGGATAATTGTTCGGACGGTAATAGTTTTAAAAATATCGTATAAAAATAAAAAGATCTTAAAGAGCCTATAAAAAAAGTAGTCTTGCTTCAATATTGATTAGGATGTAACAATATGTTTTTGTTATAAAAAAAAAAAAATTTCGGTGTGAAGCTCACCTGTCTCTTGACTAATTAAAAAGGGGGAAAAGTTGGTTTTTAATTTTATTAATATTACTTATTTGTTTAACTTAAAATAAGTTAAAATATAATCGATCATTTATATAAAAAAACATAATCAATCATCATCATTTCGTAATATTAATTTTTATTTTATTATATGTCAAATTTTTCCCAAACGTATTATTTAGTATCTTTATAACATTAATATTGATAAACAAATTTATAAATTTGTTATTTGGGCCGTATTGAATCGGATATCTTAAACCGAACAAATTGGACACAATTTTATCTTTAGATGAGATAATTTTTCTTTTAAAATAGATCTGAATTGCATCGCAAACAACCCTAATCACAAGTCTCTTCTCCATCGTCCTTCCGAGTCCTTTCGTACATTGTCATAATTGTGAATGTTGTGTGATTATGCTGAACGAAGAAAAAAAAAAATCAGTTGTAGTTAAAGCTCATCTCAAGACCATGACAAAAATGTCAAATTTTGTAGTTGCCAAATTGTACAGTCACTCACATATTAAATTGCATGTCCTACATACACAAATTTTCAAACTCAAATTAATCAAATGTAGTTTTACGAGTGTAACCAATGCTATTAGTAGTCCCTCCGTCATTGTATATAAGCCTTCTTTGTTTTTTTTTTCAAATTTCTTAAAGAAAGTTGTCACTGTAATTAATGTGTCTATTTTGTGTGTAAATATTACTAAATTGCTCTTTGTTGTACAACCTCCGGTCCTATATATAAGAAAAATTTCAAAAATTTTTTTGGTCATATTTATAAGAAAATATCACAACTGTTTAGGTGTAATTATTGCTTTAAAGACTTTTTTATCCCTTATTTAATGTTTGTCTTTTTAATATTTGTGGATGTATTTAATGTTCACAATTTTTTATGAGAGTATATTTGTAAAAATATTCAAAAAGTTACACTAATTAATGATTGAATTGATTTTAGATTTTTTTGGTTTTTCTTCTTATACCCCCTCCGTCTCTTTTTATAGGAGTAGTTGACAAAAAAGTTGTCTCTAAATATAAGAATATATACAAATTCCTAGATGCATTGATTACTCTTTTTTCCAAATATACCCCTTATTAATACTACCAATTTGTCTTGGTATATGAGAAGTTAACATTAAATATATATTTAATTAAGGGTAGTCTAGTAATAGTTACACACATTCAAGACAACATTATTACTCCAACAACTTTTCTTAATACCCGTGATTTTTATAAATTATTCCTATAAAAAGGGACGGAGGGAGTAATAAGGACCGGAGGGAGTATTAAATTTGACTTTCCATATTTCAAGACAAGATAGTAATATTAATTAGAGGTACTTGCTTAGCGAATTGAACCAGAAAATTGACCTTTGAAATTTTTTCAGATTCGCTAGACAAACAGGTCCTTCCCTAGCAAATGTTAAAGAACAAGGACATTGTTTTCTTTGATTTGCAAAATATTTGTAACCACTTCTACTCTTTCAAAAAGACCTAATTACTCATAATATACTACACACTTAAAAACAAACAAAAAATGCATAAAATAAAAACTTAAGGATAAGAAAATTGGATTTCCTCCTAGTAAGTGCTTGTTTAACGTCAATTAGCTCGACACCTCTATTTTGTTCGTCAAGATGGTTCAAATGAGGACTTATATTTGCATCCTCTAAGTTTTGTTCAAATGAGGACTTCCATTTGCGTCCTCTAAGGCTGTGTTGCTACGTTATGGCAAACCCCAAGGTCTTGTTCTTTGAACGCAAGGGTGTTGTCGTCTACATCCATTTTCATCCAAGCTTTGTGGATGAGAAGTCTTCCTAAGATTAATGGTGCGCTCTCACCATCAATCTTTTTCATGATGAGCAAGCTAAGTCTTGTGTGAATTTGCATTCTCCAGTAGTGATGCTTGTATTACTCAGCTTTCCACACAATTTCTGACAGGTTCCATCAACAAACTATAAAATTTTAGTTGTCGGTTTGATTGCAACTTTATCTTTGACATGCTCTAAGGCAATAAAATTGTTGCTTAAGCTTAAATAAAGCCAGGCCTTTTCAATGCGTACACCATCTAGATCTACTGGTAATGTTACTCTTCTTGGATATATACTGTCATACCCCAATTTTTGACCTAAAATTTATTTTTTACTCGTCTTTTTAGTTCGGAATTTTTCGTCGTCTCAGACGAAATTTCGACAGAGAGGTATTTTAAAATACCTCATTTTTTAAATTTCGTCCGAGTCCGTCTTTTAGTTTTTATTATTATTTCTATCTTTATTTTTTATTTTTTTTCCTTCTTTTAAATATTTTATTTGTTATTTTATTTAACATTTTTATTATTTATTTTTCTCTTCCTTTTTTACCTTTTTAATCAGCTGACTTTTTTTTATTTATTATTTTTATTTTGGAAGAAGACTTTTGTCATAAAATTAATGTGTTTTTATGTCTTTTATTGAGTTTTATTGCAATTATTTTGTCAACTTGTCATTTACTAAGCAGTAGTGATGGCAATTAGTGTTTTAAAAGGGGAATTGGTCAGACACAAGGGGGAATTCACGCAAAGGAGGAAAAAAAATTCAATCCACACATACAGCAAAATCATCAACAACACCAACATTCACCAGCCAAACAACACTCATCACCACCCCCACTTCCATATTCACCAATTGACCATCACTCATCACCACTCCATATTCACGGCCAAACAACACCTATTCACGGCCAAACAACAACCAATACACGGCCTTACTTCACTCACAAAACCTCCACCCCTCCTGCTTCCTGAAACCCCTCCTTTTACTCTATTTTTCTCCTTTGCATTTATTTATTTCTTGCATAGTTTTTACCTCATGCATTTTCATTTTTATTAATTGTTATGTAGCATATTTAATTATTTGTTTTTGCATCTCATGCATCTTTATTTATTTTTGCCTGTGTAGCATATTTATTTTAGCGCATTTGCAATTTCATTTTCATTTTTATTAGAATGTATTTAGGTACAATGTAAAAATCATAAATGAGAATTTGCACCGACACCTCACTTTATTTTTGCTTTATGTCTTTTATTTATTTTTATTTATTTCGCTTTACAAAAGAAAAAAATACAAAAAATAATAGGTAGTTTACTTTCAAAAAGGATTTCGGGGTGATCCAACGTCACCACGGAAATTCCTCGTCTTTAATTTTTAGTTACGTTTTTAGTTTTAGTCCATTATTCAAAAAAATAACAAAAACATTCAAATAATCAAAATCACAAAAAAATCTTTTCTTAATAAACCTTGATTTTCAATCAAGTGTCCGTTTTTTTTTCTTTTATTTTCTTTAAAAAATCATTAATCCACTTTAATTACACTTTAATCATTTTCAAAATAAAAAACACAAACCAATCCCATTTTGCCTTTGGCTTTTATTTTTTTTTAAAAACTTTTTTTTAAACTAATAAAAAACACCAAACAAATCAAACGTTATTTTTACCCCGAACTACGAGGTTTTGATCCCTCACGGGTACGTAGGCAGAGGACCTTGTCCTTCCAAATCATAAAAAAATAAAAAAAAAAACATTTTCTTTTATCACTACTCTAATTCATTCTTTTTTTGTGTTTTAAAAAAATAAGCAAGTTGTAGCCAAAATAAATAAATAAAATCAAGAGGTTCTCGTAGAGTACTACGAACGTTTAGGGTGCTAACACCTTCCCTAAACGTAACTAACCCCCGAACCCTAAATCTTTAAAATTGTGGTAATTTAGAACTTTTTTCCACTTTTCTTTTGAAAAATTAAAAGTTCAGTCGTGAAATAAAATTAGTGAGTCAACGCTAATCAATAGCTTGATCTCCGAAAATCACCGCGACAGAAATGGCGACTTCACTGGGGATTTCCCTAAGAGGGTTGATCCTAACTTGAATTTATTTAATTATTTTGTGCTATAACTTGCTTAAAATAAAAATAAGAATGTAAATATGTGCATATGTGTTTTTTTCCTTTTTACGTGAGTGGTGAGATAAGTCCTACACCCGGGCTTGAGAGAAACATAAGATAGGATGGTGGTATAATCAAAGTGCCATACCAGGAGTAGTCTTGGGTGTTGGTACATGTGATATAACCCCGCTCAATGGAGGTCTCTTAAAGGTAATACCATGTCGACATGAGTAGTCGTGTTTGACATTGTTATTTTTAAGTGACCTATGAAGTTGAGGACCTTTAGTTACCTTTAACCCATCTTGGCTTTTGGGACGTAGTGCGGTGGCTAATCAAGAGTAGTCTTGAATTGGTTGATACGCGATACTACACTCAAACGAGACTTTCCTACGAACGTTGTTGGACCGGGAGTAGTCCCGTAATCCGGCAATATTCGGAAGTGGTCAATGACTTTGGGAACTTGGTAGAACCCGTGATACAGGTACATATGAAACCATAGTCCTTACCAAATGGCGTGTTTACCCTCAACTCCAACATTATGGACTTAACCTCACCATGTTTTCTCCGTTTCTTTAGCATAATCATGCATCCATGCATAAACTCATTTTTGCATCCAATTACCGAAGGACTTAAACAAGTTTTTTGTGAACATCATAGAGGAGCACTAGGAAGTACACCTTCAAGAGCCCTGATTTGTTGAATTTAAGGAAGCTAGGAGTCTTTAGATTTTTATTAAAAAAAATCTAGCTTCCACTAAAGGACTTTTGAATTGGTCCCTTGGCTTGGTTTCTAAAAAAGAACTATTTTGTAATGCCTTGATGCTCAAATGAAATGTTCAAACCATGATGTTTACAATTACTTCAACAAAGCCCTTCGATAACAAACCCTTCTTTTTTTTGCATAAGCATAATCATGCATCATACTGCATTCATAGTTTCCATATCGAGTCTCATCCTTTGTTTCATCACAAAAAGGTCAATCTGCCGCAGTCAAAGAAAGTGGCCCGGCACATTCATTACAAACTAACTCGCGCCTACAACACTCGTGCAAACAGAAGAGAGAAAATGGATGTGGTCGTGCAAACACAAGGAAGGATTTGCCGCAATTGGGTCGCTGTTGACATTCCCCCAGTTACTCATGGGTTTAAGTAATGTGTTTTAGTTGTCTTATCTTTTCAAAAATCCTTTCGTTTTGCCCGATACGAAAGTGAAATCATGTAGGGCCCTACTTTTGTCTTCAAGTTACCACTATCAATGAAAATTGTCGTTTATTTCGCGACTTTTTATTTTTATTTTACTGCTTTTTCTTGGAAAATGGTAACACAAAAAACCCAAAAAAAAATAATATTTTATTTTATTTTATTTTAAATCAATTTCAAAAGGTCTGCATTTTTTCACTCATTTTCTAAAATCAATCATCAATCATATGTAGACCGAACATCAATAAGCCCGTTGAACACTGTAACCCTATGCTCTCTCCCGACTTTGAGTTCCCTGTTCACGAAGCTGAAGAGGAGGAGGATGAACAGATTCCCGAAAAGATCTCTCTGTTACTAGAATATAAAAGACCATCATTCAGCCTCATGAAGAAGCACTCGAAATGATTAACTTGGGTTCCGAAGAACTGCCATTACAGTATTCTTGGGCAAATCCCAGATGAATGGTGCCATCGAGGCTGCAAAAAAAAACACAACAAACAAAAGCAAAAAAAAAACAAAGAAAGAAAATACATCAAAAAGATGATGCAGAAGATGGTAACCACTTACAGGGACTTGCATGGGATATTATCGTATGCTTTACATAGATATCGTACTTCAGTGTGTACCTCAACAGGGGCAACCCCCTCTTCTTTAGTGTATGGCATAGAAGCAGTACTCCCTGTGGAGATTGAGATTCCATTAATGAGAGTTTTAATGGAACCCAAGTTATCAGAGGCTGAATGATGTCAAAACAAATATGATTGAAGAGAAACGCATGAATGCTTTGTGTCACGGGCAGTTCCCGTATGTTCCAAGAAGGAGGTCTTGTGCTCAAAAAGATTTTATCATTTCAACCGGACTCCAGGGGCAAATGGACGCCTAATTATGAAGGCCCATATGTCGTTAAAAGAGCGTTCTCCGGAGGTGCAATGACTCTTACAACTATGGATGGTGATGAGCTTCCCCGTCCTGTGAACGCCGATGCAGTCAAGAAATACTTTGTCTAAAAAAATAAAAGAACAGCTCGGTAAGTCGAAAACCCGTAAGGGCGGCTTAGGCAAAAATGAGCGTCTCGGTGGACTGAAAACCCGAAAGGGCGGTCCAGGCAAAAATTAGAGACATATAAAAAATAAATAATCATCCTGATAGATCGAAAACCCGAAAGGGCGGTCTATGCAAAAATTAAGGATCAAAAGACAAAGTAACTGTATCAAGTTGGCCATGACTCACTTGGGGCGCATTTAATGTCAAAGAGACTCTAAATCCGAAGCATCCAAACAGTTGAATTCAAAGTTGTTAGGGAGAATAGCGGTTATTTGTGTTCAATGTACCTTCCCCTTATATTTACCATTTTCCAAACTTTGTGAAATCCGTGGGGCCACGCCATTGGCGGGCCACCACTCTGTTAAAATGAATTTGAGCCTGTGCCTTTTATTTGGAACTCCCATTTATTCTGTTTATAAAACTCCTTCTATTTTTGATGGTAGTACTTGAAGCAAAACTTTTTTTTCAAAAAAAATCATAAATCTTTTTAATATCTTTTGGAAAGCATAAACAACAAACACATTCTCTCTGAACTCATGAATAAGTGAAGTGTGTGTCAACATCTGTCCCAAGAACGGGTAGACTCTGCAGGTTAAACATGGTCAATTGCTTGAAAAAAAAGAAAGAAGAAAAAGGAAAAGCTCGGTAAGTCGAAAACCCGAAAGGGCGGCTTAGCCAAAAATGAGCGTCCCGGTGGATCGAAAACCTGAAAGGGCGGTCCAGGCAAAAATTAGGGGCATACAAAAAGAATATATTCCCGGTGGACTGAAAACCCGAAAGGGCGGTCCACGCAAAAGTTAGGGACTCAAAAAAAAGAAAAGAACAAAAATCATGACCACAGAAACACCAGTTCTTCTGCCAGGTCTTTGGATCAACACGTCTCCCCCAGGAAGTGTTTGCTCCCCACCAGTTGTTGCAGACATCGGGCTTTACCCCGTCAATGTCTGGATATGCCCCCAATGGCATCATCCCCAATGAAGATTGCTGAGTGTTTGTACTGCGGCGTCGGTCCACTTTCCATCTTACCTGTCCAATCTTGTCTCATCAAGTCCATCAGTTATACTATCCCACAAGTCAATCCTCCATACAGTCATACAAGTCGTATTGTCTTACATACATTCATACATTCATGCATATACACATTCATGCATACACAACATGCACATAACATCATTCAATACATGGTTGCATTAGCCACCCTGAGTCTTGTTTTTCATACCAATCGGTCATGAACATTTTTTAACTCTCTTTATCCCCAAATGTCATCCCCAGTGTGTCTGGTCCAGAGATGTCATCCTCTTTATGCCAAGCGGCAGTTCTTTAACGAACAGCTTGTGCGTACCTTTATTCCTTGTCGTCAACGGCAGTTCGGCAACAACCCGAACAGTTGGCATCTATCCTTTATTCCTTGTCGTCAATGGCAGTTCGGCAACAACCCGAACAGTTGGCATCTACCTTTATCCCTTGTCGTCAATGGCAGTTCGGCAACAACCCGGACAGTTGGCATCTATCCTTTATTCCTTGTCGTCAATGGCAGTTCGGCAACAACCCGAACAGTTGGCATTTAACCTTTATTCCTTGTCGTCAATGGCAGTTCGGCAACAACCCGAACAGTTGACATCTATCCTTTATTCCTTGTCGTCAATGGCAGTTCGGCAACAACCCGAACAGTTGGCATTTATCCTTTATTCCTTGTCGTCAATGGCAGTTCGGCAACAACCCGAACAGTTGGCATCTATCCTTTATTCCTTGTCGTCAATGGCAGTTCGGCAACAACCCGAACAGTTGGCATCTATCCTTTATTTCTTTGTCGTCAATGGCAGTTCGGCAACAACCCGAACAGTTGACATCTACCTTTGTTCATTGTCGTCAATGGCAGTTCGGCAACGACCCGAACAGTTGACATCTACCTTTATTTCTTTGTCGTCAATGGCAGTTCGGCAACAACCCGGACAGTTGGCATTTATCCTTTATTCCTTGTCGTCAGTGGCAGTTCTTTAACGAATGGCTTGTGCATTTTCCTATCCAGTCTTTTGTCGTCAGTTGACTAGTTTCGGCTACATCCCGAGTAGCTGACATTTATCTCTTACCTTCTTTAAACTACCCTCACAATGGTAGTAGGTAATACATGTCATCTGTCTGTCTTAAGCTATCCATACAACGATAGTAGACGATGTCTCCTTTTATATTACCTCTTTTAAGCTATCAATACATGATAGTAGGTAATACATGTCATCTGTCTGTCTTAAGCTATCCATACAACGATAGTAGACGATGTCTCCTTTTATATTACCTCTTTTAAGCTATCAATACACGATAGTAGGTAATACATGTCACCTCCTTTAAGCTATCCATACAACGATAGTAGACGGTGTCCCCTTTTATATTACCTCTTTTAAGCTATCAATACACGATAGTAGGTAATACATGTCACCTCCTTTAAGCTATCCATACAACGATAGTAGACGGTGTCTCCTTTTATATTACCTCTTTTAAGCTATCAATACACGATAGTAGGTAATACATGTCACCTCCTTTAAGCTATCCATACAACGATAGTAGACGGTGTCTCCTTTTTATATTACCTCTTTTAAGCTATCAATACACGATAGTAGGTAATACATGTCATCTGTCTTCCTTAAGCTATCCATACAACGATAGTAGACGGTGTCTCCTTTTATATTACCTCTTTTAAGCTATCAATACACGATAGTAGGTAATACATGTCATCTGTCTTCCTTAAGCTATCCATACAACGATAGTAGACGGTGTCTCCTTTTTATATTACCTCTTTTAAGCTATCAATATACGATAGTAGGTAATACATATCATCTGTCTTTCTTAAGCTGTCATCTTTGTTGATAGTAGACAATTCCTTCCCCAGTGAAACTGTGTTATTCCCCAGTGGAGTCGGATCCCTTGCTTTAACAAACTCGGGTATCCTTTTGTTTTGTTTTATTCCCCAGTCAGGTCATCTTCGCCGTCTTGCATTCACCTTTGCATCAAGAGCATTTCACTTTTTTTTGTTAGGTCCAAAATTGGCGTACTCTGTATTTAAGTCCCTTCGACCCGTCGAATCCAAGATTTTTTCTTCAGATCTCCGGGCGAAGAGACTTAAATAGGGGCATCTGTCATACCCCAATTTTTGACCTAAAATTTATTTTTTACTCGTCTTTTTAGTTCGGAATTTTTCGTCGTCTCAGACGAAATTTCGACAGAGAGGTATTTTAAAATACCTCATTTTTTTAAATTTCGTCCGAGTCCGTCTTTTAGTTTTTATTATTATTTCTATCTTTATTTTTTATTTTTTTTCCTTCTTTTAAATATTTTATTTGTTATTTTATTTAACATTTTTATTATTTATTTTTCTCTTCCTTTTTTACCTTTTTAATCAGCTGACTTTTTTTTATTTATTATTTTTATTTTGGAAGAAGACTTTTGTCATAAAATTAATGTGTTTTTATGTCTTTTATTGAGTTTTATTGCAATTATTTTGTCAACTTGTCATTTACTAAGCAGTAGTGATGGCAATTAGTGTTTTAAAAGGGGAATTGGTCAGACACAAGGGGGAATTCACGCAAAGGAGGAAAAAAAATTCAATCCACACATACAGCAAAATCATCAACAACACCAACATTCACCAGCCAAACAACACTCATCACCACCCCCACTTCCATATTCACCAATTGACCATCACTCATCACCACTCCATATTCACGGCCAAACAACACCTATTCACGGCCAAACAACAACCAATACACGGCCTTACTTCACTCACAAAACCTCCACCCCTCCTGCTTCCTGAAACCCCTCCTTTTACTCTATTTTTCTCCTTTGCATTTATTTATTTTCTTGCATAGTTTTTACCTCATGCATTTTCATTTTTATTAATTGTTATGTAGCATATTTAATTATTTGTTTTTGCATCTCATGCATCTTTATTTATTTTTGCCTGTGTAGCATATTTATTTTAGCGCATTTGCAATTTCATTTTCATTTTTATTAGAATGTATTTAGGTACAATGTAAAAATCATAAATGAGAATTTGCACCGACACCTCACTTTATTTTTGCTTTATGTCTTTTATTTATTTTTATTTATTTCGCTTTACAAAAGAAAAAAATACAAAAAATAATAGGTAGTTTACTTTCAAAAAGGATTTCGGGGTGATCCAACGTCACCACGGAAATTCCTCGTCTTTAATTTTTAGTTACGTTTTTAGTTTTAGTCCATTATTCAAAAAAATAACAAAAACATTCAAATAATCAAAATCACAAAAAAATCTTTTCTTAATAAACCTTGATTTTCAATCAAGTGTCCGTTTTTTTTTCTTTTATTTTCTTTAAAAAATCATTAATCCACTTTAATTACACTTTAATCATTTTCAAAATAAAAAACACAAACCAATCCCATTTTGCCTTTGGCTTTTATTTTTTTTTAAAAACTTTTTTTTAAACTAATAAAAAACACCAAACAAATCAAACGTTATTTTTACCCCGAACTACGAGGTTTTGATCCCTCACGGGTACGTAGGCAGAGGACCTTGTCCTTCCAAATCATAAAAAAATAAAAAAAAAAACATTTTCTTTTATCACTACTCTAATTCATTCTTTTTTTGTGTTTTAAAAAAATAAGCAAGTTGTAGCCAAAATAAATAAATAAAATCAAGAGGTTCTCGTAGAGTACTACGAACGTTTAGGGTGCTAACACCTTCCCTAAACGTAACTAACCCCCGAACCCTAAATCTTTAAAATTGTGGTAATTTAGAACTTTTTTCCACTTTTCTTTTGAAAAATTAAAAGTTCAGTCGTGAAATAAAATTAGTGAGTCAACGCTAATCAATAGCTTGATCTCCGAAAATCACCGCGACAGAAATGGCGACTTCACTGGGGATTTCCCTAAGAGGGTTGATCCTAACTTGAATTTATTTAATTATTTTGTGCTATAACTTGCTTAAAATAAAAATAAGAATGTAAATATGTGCATATGTGTTTTTTTCCTTTTTACGTGAGTGGTGAGATAAGTCCTACACCCGGGCTTGAGAGAAACATAAGATAGGATGGTGGTATAATCAAAGTGCCATACCAGGAGTAGTCTTGGGTGTTGGTACATGTGATATAACCCCGCTCAATGGAGGTCTCTTAAAGGTAATACCATGTCGACATGAGTAGTCGTGTTTGACATTGTTATTTTTAAGTGACCTATGAAGTTGAGGACCTTTAGTTACCTTTAACCCATCTTGGCTTTTGGGACGTAGTGCGGTGGCTAATCAAGAGTAGTCTTGAATTGGTTGATACGCGATACTACACTCAAACGAGACTTTCCTACGAACGTTGTTGGACCGGGAGTAGTCCCGTAATCCGGCAATATTCGGAAGTGGTCAATGACTTTGGGAACTTGGTAGAACCCGTGATACAGGTACATATGAAACCATAGTCCTTACCAAATGGCGTGTTTACCCTCAACTCCAACATTATGGACTTAACCTCACCATGTTTTCTCCGTTTCTTTAGCATAATCATGCATCCATGCATAAACTCATTTTTGCATCCAATTACCGAAGGACTTAAACAAGTTTTTTGTGAACATCATAGAGGAGCACTAGGAAGTACACCTTCAAGAGCCCTGATTTGTTGAATTTAAGGAAGCTAGGAGTCTTTAGATTTTTATTAAAAAAAATCTAGCTTCCACTAAAGGACTTTTGAATTGGTCCCTTGGCTTGGTTTCTAAAAAAGAACTATTTTGTAATGCCTTGATGCTCAAATGAAATGTTCAAACCATGATGTTTACAATTACTTCAACAAAGCCCTTCGATAACAAACCCTTCTTTTTTTTGCATAAGCATAATCATGCATCATACTGCATTCATAGTTTCCATATCGAGTCTCATCCTTTGTTTCATCACAAAAAGGTCAATCTGCCGCAGTCAAAGAAAGTGGCCCGGCACATTCATTACAAACTAACTCGCGCCTACAACACTCGTGCAAACAGAAGAGAGAAAATGGATGTGGTCGTGCAAACACAAGGAAGGATTTGCCGCAATTGGGTCGCTGTTGACATTCCCCCAGTTACTCATGGGTTTAAGTAATGTGTTTTAGTTGTCTTATCTTTTCAAAAATCCTTTCGTTTTGCCCGATACGAAAGTGAAATCATGTAGGGCCCTACTTTTGTCTTCAAGTTACCACTATCAATGAAAATTGTCGTTTATTTCGCGACTTTTTATTTTTATTTTACTGCTTTTTCTTGGAAAATGGTAACACAAAAAACCCAAAAAAAAATAATATTTTATTTTATTTTATTTTAAATCAATTTCAAAAGGTCTGCATTTTTTCACTCATTTTCTAAAATCAATCATCAATCATATGTAGACCGAACATCAATAAGCCCGTTGAACACTGTAACCCTATGCTCTCTCCCGACTTTGAGTTCCCTGTTCACGAAGCTGAAGAGGAGGAGGATGAACAGATTCCCGAAAAGATCTCTCTGTTACTAGAATATAAAAGACCATCATTCAGCCTCATGAAGAAGCACTCGAAATGATTAACTTGGGTTCCGAAGAACTGCCATTACAGTATTCTTGGGCAAATCCCAGATGAATGGTGCCATCGAGGCTGCAAAAAAAAACACAACAAACAAAAGCAAAAAAAAAAACAAAGAAAGAAAATACATCAAAAAGATGATGCAGAAGATGGTAACCACTTACAGGGACTTGCATGGGATATTATCGTATGCTTTACATAGATATCGTACTTCAGTGTGTACCTCAACAGGGGCAACCCCCTCTTCTTTAGTGTATGGCATAGAAGCAGTACTCCCTGTGGAGATTGAGATTCCATTAATGAGAGTTTTAATGGAACCCAAGTTATCAGAGGCTGAATGATGTCAAAACAAATATGATTGAAGAGAAACGCATGAATGCTTTGTGTCACGGGCAGTTCCCGTATGTTCCAAGAAGGAGGTCTTGTGCTCAAAAAGATTTTATCATTTCAACCGGACTCCAGGGGCAAATGGACGCCTAATTATGAAGGCCCATATGTCGTTAAAAGAGCGTTCTCCGGAGGTGCAATGACTCTTACAACTATGGATGGTGATGAGCTTCCCCGTCCTGTGAACGCCGATGCAGTCAAGAAATACTTTGTCTAAAAAAATAAAAGAACAGCTCGGTAAGTCGAAAACCCGTAAGGGCGGCTTAGGCAAAAATGAGCGTCTCGGTGGACTGAAAACCCGAAAGGGCGGTCCAGGCAAAAATTAGAGACATATAAAAAATAAATAATCATCCTGATAGATCGAAAACCCGAAAGGGCGGTCTATGCAAAAATTAAGGATCAAAAGACAAAGTAACTGTATCAAGTTGGCCATGACTCACTTGGGGCGCATTTAATGTCAAAGAGACTCTAAATCCGAAGCATCCAAACAGTTGAATTCAAAGTTGTTAGGGAGAATAGCGGTTATTTGTGTTCAATGTACCTTCCCCTTATATTTACCATTTTCCAAACTTTGTGAAATCCGTGGGGCCACGCCATTGGCGGGCCACCACTCTGTTAAAATGAATTTGAGCCTGTGCCTTTTATTTGGAACTCCCATTTATTCTGTTTATAAAACTCCTTCTATTTTTGATGGTAGTACTTGAAGCAAAACTTTTTTTTCAAAAAAAATCATAAATCTTTTTAATATCTTTTGGAAAGCATAAACAACAAACACATTCTCTCTGAACTCATGAATAAGTGAAGTGTGTGTCAACATCTGTCCCAAGAACGGGTAGACTCTGCAGGTTAAACATGGTCAATTGCTTGAAAAAAAAGAAAGAAGAAAAAGGAAAAGCTCGGTAAGTCGAAAACCCGAAAGGGCGGCTTAGCCAAAAATGAGCGTCCCGGTGGATCGAAAACCTGAAAGGGCGGTCCAGGCAAAAATTAGGGGCATACAAAAAGAATATATTCCCGGTGGACTGAAAACCCGAAAGGGCGGTCCACGCAAAAGTTAGGGACTCAAAAAAAAGAAAAGAACAAAAATCATGACCACAGAAACACCAGTTCTTCTGCCAGGTCTTTGGATCAACACGTCTCCCCCAGGAAGTGTTTGCTCCCCACCAGTTGTTGCAGACATCGGGCTTTACCCCGTCAATGTCTGGATATGCCCCCAATGGCATCATCCCCAATGAAGATTGCTGAGTGTTTGTACTGCGGCGTCGGTCCACTTTCCATCTTACCTGTCCAATCTTGTCTCATCAAGTCCATCAGTTATACTATCCCACAAGTCAATCCTCCATACAGTCATACAAGTCGTATTGTCTTACATACATTCATACATTCATGCATATACACATTCATGCATACACAACATGCACATAACATCATTCAATACATGGTTGCATTAGCCACCCTGAGTCTTGTTTTTCATACCAATCGGTCATGAACATTTTTTAACTCTCTTTATCCCCAAATGTCATCCCCAGTGTGTCTGGTCCAGAGATGTCATCCTCTTTATGCCAAGCGGCAGTTCTTTAACGAACAGCTTGTGCGTACCTTTATTCCTTGTCGTCAACGGCAGTTCGGCAACAACCCGAACAGTTGGCATCTATCCTTTATTCCTTGTCGTCAATGGCAGTTCGGCAACAACCCGAACAGTTGGCATCTACCTTTATCCCTTGTCGTCAATGGCAGTTCGGCAACAACCCGGACAGTTGGCATCTATCCTTTATTCCTTGTCGTCAATGGCAGTTCGGCAACAACCCGAACAGTTGGCATTTAACCTTTATTCCTTGTCGTCAATGGCAGTTCGGCAACAACCCGAACAGTTGACATCTATCCTTTATTCCTTGTCGTCAATGGCAGTTCGGCAACAACCCGAACAGTTGGCATTTATCCTTTATTCCTTGTCGTCAATGGCAGTTCGGCAACAACCCGAACAGTTGGCATCTATCCTTTATTCCTTGTCGTCAATGGCAGTTCGGCAACAACCCGAACAGTTGGCATCTATCCTTTATTTCTTTGTCGTCAATGGCAGTTCGGCAACAACCCGAACAGTTGACATCTACCTTTGTTCATTGTCGTCAATGGCAGTTCGGCAACGACCCGAACAGTTGACATCTACCTTTATTTCTTTGTCGTCAATGGCAGTTCGGCAACAACCCGGACAGTTGGCATTTATCCTTTATTCCTTGTCGTCAGTGGCAGTTCTTTAACGAATGGCTTGTGCATTTTCCTATCCAGTCTTTTGTCGTCAGTTGACTAGTTTCGGCTACATCCCGAGTAGCTGACATTTATCTCTTACCTTCTTTAAACTACCCTCACAATGGTAGTAGGTAATACATGTCATCTGTCTGTCTTAAGCTATCCATACAACGATAGTAGACGATGTCTCCTTTTATATTACCTCTTTTAAGCTATCAATACATGATAGTAGGTAATACATGTCATCTGTCTGTCTTAAGCTATCCATACAACGATAGTAGACGATGTCTCCTTTTATATTACCTCTTTTAAGCTATCAATACACGATAGTAGGTAATACATGTCACCTCCTTTAAGCTATCCATACAACGATAGTAGACGGTGTCCCCTTTTATATTACCTCTTTTAAGCTATCAATACACGATAGTAGGTAATACATGTCACCTCCTTTAAGCTATCCATACAACGATAGTAGACGGTGTCTCCTTTTATATTACCTCTTTTAAGCTATCAATACACGATAGTAGGTAATACATGTCACCTCCTTTAAGCTATCCATACAACGATAGTAGACGGTGTCTCCTTTTTATATTACCTCTTTTAAGCTATCAATACACGATAGTAGGTAATACATGTCATCTGTCTTCCTTAAGCTATCCATACAACGATAGTAGACGGTGTCTCCTTTTATATTACCTCTTTTAAGCTATCAATACACGATAGTAGGTAATACATGTCATCTGTCTTCCTTAAGCTATCCATACAACGATAGTAGACGGTGTCTCCTTTTTATATTACCTCTTTTAAGCTATCAATATACGATAGTAGGTAATACATATCATCTGTCTTTCTTAAGCTGTCATCTTTGTTGATAGTAGACAATTCCTTCCCCAGTGAAACTGTGTTATTCCCCAGTGGAGTCGGATCCCTTGCTTTAACAAACTCGGGTATCCTTTTGTTTTGTTTTATTCCCCAGTCAGGTCATCTTCGCCGTCTTGCATTCACCTTTGCATCAAGAGCATTTCACTTTTTTTTGTTAGGTCCAAAATTGGCGTACTCTGTATTTAAGTCCCTTCGACCCGTCGAATCCAAGATTTTTTCTTCAGATCTCCGGGCGAAGAGACTTAAATAGGGGCATCTGTCATACCCCAATTTTTGACCTAAAATTTATTTTTTACTCGTCTTTTTAGTTCGGAATTTTTCGTCGTCTCAGACGAAATTTCGACAGAGAGGTATTTTAAAATACCTCATTTTTTTAAATTTCGTCCGAGTCCGTCTTTTAGTTTTTATTATTATTTCTATCTTTATTTTTTATTTTTTTTCCTTCTTTTAAATATTTTATTTGTTATTTTATTTAACATTTTTATTATTTATTTTTCTCTTCCTTTTTTACCTTTTTAATCAGCTGACTTTTTTTTATTTATTATTTTTATTTTGGAAGAAGACTTTTGTCATAAAATTAATGTGTTTTTATGTCTTTTATTGAGTTTTATTGCAATTATTTTGTCAACTTGTCATTTACTAAGCAGTAGTGATGGCAATTAGTGTTTTAAAAGGGGAATTGGTCAGACACAAGGGGGAATTCACGCAAAGGAGGAAAAAAAATTCAATCCACACATACAGCAAAATCATCAACAACACCAACATTCACCAGCCAAACAACACTCATCACCACCCCCACTTCCATATTCACCAATTGACCATCACTCATCACCACTCCATATTCACGGCCAAACAACACCTATTCACGGCCAAACAACAACCAATACACGGCCTTACTTCACTCACAAAACCTCCACCCCTCCTGCTTCCTGAAACCCCTCCTTTTACTCTATTTTTCTCCTTTGCATTTATTTATTTTCTTGCATAGTTTTTACCTCATGCATTTTCATTTTTATTAATTGTTATGTAGCATATTTAATTATTTGTTTTTGCATCTCATGCATCTTTATTTATTTTTGCCTGTGTAGCATATTTATTTTAGCGCATTTGCAATTTCATTTTCATTTTTATTAGAATGTATTTAGGTACAATGTAAAAATCATAAATGAGAATTTGCACCGACACCTCACTTTATTTTTGCTTTATGTCTTTTATTTATTTTTATTTATTTCGCTTTACAAAAGAAAAAAATACAAAAAATAATAGGTAGTTTACTTTCAAAAAGGATTTCGGGGTGATCCAACGTCACCACGGAAATTCCTCGTCTTTAATTTTTAGTTACGTTTTTAGTTTTAGTCCATTATTCAAAAAAATAACAAAAACATTCAAATAATCAAAATCACAAAAAAATCTTTTCTTAATAAACCTTGATTTTCAATCAAGTGTCCGTTTTTTTTTCTTTTATTTTCTTTAAAAAATCATTAATCCACTTTAATTACACTTTAATCATTTTCAAAATAAAAAACACAAACCAATCCCATTTTGCCTTTGGCTTTTATTTTTTTTTAAAAACTTTTTTTTAAACTAATAAAAAACACCAAACAAATCAAACGTTATTTTTACCCCGAACTACGAGGTTTTGATCCCTCACGGGTACGTAGGCAGAGGACCTTGTCCTTCCAAATCATAAAAAAATAAAAAAAAAAACATTTTCTTTATCACTACTCTAATTCATTCTTTTTTTGTGTTTTAAAAAAATAAGCAAGTTGTAGCCAAAATAAATAAATAAAATCAAGAGGTTCTCGTAGAGTACTACGAACGTTTAGGGTGCTAACACCTTCCCTAAACGTAACTAACCCCCGAACCCTAAATCTTTAAAATTGTGGTAATTTAGAACTTTTTTCCACTTTTCTTTTGAAAAATTAAAAGTTCAGTCGTGAAATAAAATTAGTGAGTCAACGCTAATCAATAGCTTGATCTCCGAAAATCACCGCGACATATACATTTAATACTTTCTGTATTGTTGTATACAATATCTCTAAATCTTAGACCTTATCATGTTTCACCTCATTTTTCGGTGTGGTAGGTATCCTTTCTTCTTCTGCAAGTTTTTTTGAAATTATAGTTTCAGACGGAAGAGGTGGGTAAGGTAAAGTTTTTCGTACTTGAGGTTTAGCATTGATTCCTCTTGGTACATCATTTTCTAACGCACAACAAATCTCATTTCTCCGATTGCAAAAGAAATATTCCACCAGAATATTGAGGCTAGTCAATCCTTCCTCCACTTCCACTATAGTATTTAGCTCAGCTTTCTCGATTACCAAAGCATTACAGTGCTCCTTGGATTGTCTTCTGTATTAGCACTGAAGATTGTTGTTTGATTGTCAGCAATTTGCTTGGCGATTTGTCTGATTTGTACCTCTAAAACTTTGATCGAGGCTTCCGTGTTCTTTTCATAGTTCATGGACATCTTGATGAACTGGTTGAAGGTGTCTTCAAGCTTCTATGCTCTATCGACTTGAGGGTTTTGCTTGCTCAATAAGCTTTGATATTATGGTGCTTGTCTTTGATAATTGTTGTTTCCCTTTTGAAAGGTGTTACCATACTGATTTTGATTTTGATTTAGTGGTCAGTTCTATTCGAATTAGTTGATGTAGTTCACTACTTCATCAGGCAGACAATATCTAGTTTTGTGTGGTCCAGCACATAGCTCGCATTTAATCACTTGATTAGAGTGACCCTAACGAATGCATTTCACTTGTTGTGGGATCTTTGCAATTTTCTATGTTAATTCTTCCACACAGTACTAGTTAGGAGTTTGCTTTGTCCTAGTAGAGCATCATTCGTCTTGAGCTCTACGATATCGACCTTCTTTGCATGATGACCTTTGTTATACACTCTGACTTCTGATGATTGACAACTATTGATTCAATTATCTTTATGGCATCATCAGGACTCTTTTATATCAGTGCACCTCCTATTGTTGCATCAAACATGAGTTTATGTTGCTGCTGAATACCGTTTCTGAAGATATGAATTTGAGTGATATCATTAAATCCATGACTTGGACATTTGCAGAGCATGGATTTGAATCGTTCTCATGCTTCACACAACGTCTCATTAGAACCTTAAGTGAAAACATCGATTGTTGTCTTGGCGTCTTGAGTTCTGCTCTGAGGGAAGGATCGTTTTATGAACTTGTCCTCTAGAGTGATCCAATTTGTCTGTGTTATGGACGGTCGGTCTAGATACCAACCTTTGGTGCATACAATGAGGGAATGAGGAAATAACCGTAAGTATAGGTTTTTCTCTTCACTGACTGATGCTCCTAATCTTTTGGCAGTTTCATAAAGTTTCGTCAGATGGTTGATGGCATCTTCATGGTCGATTCCGATGAACGGATTTGCGTGCAGAAGTTGGATAAAACCTATCGTGATCTCCATTTGTCGCTGATTGTTTCCAGGCTTGGCTGATCGGGCGAATCTCCTTGGATTGTTGTTATTCATCACTGATGTTGGTGTTTCTTCGTTGCTCATCGTGTTTCTTGTTGATTGTTGTGATGATTTTCTTCATTTCTTTCCATGGCGTCGGTTTTTCCTTCCAGTCCTTGCAATCTCAGGATTGTAAAGCAGTTGACTTTCCATTGTTTTACCTTGCATAAACAGTAATCAAACAACTATACCAACAATTAGTAGTCAGGCGCGTTAGGACAAATAAAATAAAGAAAAATGAAAAACTGAGAAAACAAAAATATTCAAAATTTCTATTTGGTTCGTTGAGCAGAATATGCTTGGCTAGCAAAAATCAATGAATAGAACACATACTCTGTTTTACTAAACAGAAATCAACTTAATTAGACACAGTCACTAACAACAGCACCAATTTGATAAAAGTGGATTTCAGTTTTCCTTAGCACAGTGGTAAGTATGTCGATTTTTATGAAAAAATAAAATCTCAAATCCACAGAGACCGTACTTAGATTAATTTAAGTTTGTAACAGAGATTTTTCTAAAAAAGTGTTTAGGAAAGTATTTTAGTGACATGAATCAAAGTAAACTGAAACAATATACATAAAGTTGTGTTGGCGTTGTATTTCAATAACTTTTCCTCTTACACTACAAGAAATAAGCCATTTAGAGACTGAATTTTCGGTCGCTACATCAACAAAATCGGTCTCTAACAGATTTAGTGACCGAAATAGTGACCAAAAAGAAAAGTTGCTAATTCGCTGGTCGCTGATCCTTACTGACTGGTATAGCGACTGATTTTCAGCGACTGATTTTGAGACTGCGTTTAGAGACTGATTTTGCGACTGATTCTGTAGTCGGTTATCAACCGCTTTTTGGTGACCGAATTTGCAACATATTTAACAACCGATTTAGTGACTGTTTTGAACACTTAGGTCACTAATTCGGTCTCTAAAAGCAGACTTTTTTTTAAAAAAAAAAATCTTTATTAATGGTCCAAAACACTATAAACCCTTTTAAATCATATTTAATATCTCTCAAATATTTCATACACACCAAAAACATTTAAACATTGATTTTTTTTAAAGGCAAGGAAAAATTTATTAATAACCAAAGTAAGGTAACATATGTGCCATCAACACATAGTACATAGTTGTTACAAATTAAAGCCAAGAAGAAACAAATAGCATGCTATAAAACACCTAATGTCATAGCACAAAATGGAACTGGCCTACATCTTGATAGAAAATATACTAAATTCCAAAATCATTTAAAATGGCATAAACACCAATGGAAGAGAAAAATGTTCTTGTATCAATGAAGATTCACCAACATCACACATCAAAGTCAAAAAGAGCTCCCTGCATCAAAAACGAATTCTGCAGTAGACTCCTGAAACATTCAAACCTGCACCAAAAGAAAGATCAATACATGAACAACAAAGAATATTATCACAAATGAGTGGTATTGTATCAGTAAAGGAAACTTTCCATCATGCTAAGACAATATAAACCATGCATCAATCTGGTAGATAATAACCTCCAAATAAGCTTGGACATATTTTTAGACATAGGTATTGCTTCGAAGTTTAACGCATGGTATACTTTATAATGAACTAAGTGGTGGCGGTAGTTTAATTTTAAAAGTATTAGTTTTGAATGTCTTTAGATGTATGACCTTCAAAGAAATAAATTGGTGATAAAATCACCAATTAGTACTGACAATAGTAAAACTTAACACTTAAAGGTACATTAGTAAAACTTAACACTTAAAGGTACATTAGTAGTGACAATAGTAAAACTTAACACTTAAAGGTACATTGGTAGTCAGATGAATTAAAACAGTGTTAATCAGATGGATTCACACAAATTCAAGTGAGGACTTACCAGTGTCGAGTATATACAAATCCTGGAGCAGAATTTTCTGATGGAATATGAACAGATCATGAATCATGATCTGTAAAATAGCCAAACCAGAGAAGTCTCAATCCCAATCCTTCTGATTATTCGCTTGACAATACACATTAAATGCATAAGAAGCATTCCCTTGAAGACTCAAACCATTACAAGAACCATATCCCAATGCAGTACAATCTGATAAACTACAAGTATAGTCAACACTACCGGCCAAATAATGCAAATCAGTCATCAAGATCCAAAATACACCACTGTTTTTCAAAAATACACCATTGTATTTGTAAACAGTTGACATAAATACAATATTAGTGTTGTGACTGTGAGACATTAAGAAGCAACGTCTAAATTTTTAGCCAAATCAGTACAAGGAAACATAATAATAACAGGAATTACAACTCTTCGCCACTAACTTTGTATTTATGGCAAGTACATCATATCACTTTGATTGGCAGAAAGACAGCTTGGATTTGCTACTGGGAAAGAGAAATATGAAAGAAAGTATATGTTAACCAATCTCAATGACTATGCCTACTTACTAACAACAACTTCAATTCCTCCACTATGCATTTCTAAATTCTAGCACACCAAATAGCAGGGAAATTGAAACTTAATGATAATTAACATACGGCTACATCAGCTCAAACAAACTACAAAAATATAAACACAACCAGTGTGTACAACCTTTTTTTTCAATTGCCAATTTTTTTAGTAATCAAGCTCAGACCAAAGCACAGGAAGTGCCTTAGACGAGATGTTGGGTTTTTGTAGATTGGCTACATTTTGCAAAAACATCTACTAGCCAGATGCTGAGACAGATGCAGTAGCATATGGAACAGCATTATGTGACTTGTGGTTTTCGCGCCAGCTAGCGCTTTATATTTGTGTTCGCAATCTTCCAAAGATTTGCTTGAAGTTTATTTTCCTCTAGCTTGCTGATCAAGGCGCGTGTATCTGATTGAAGATTTGCTTGAAGTTTTATTTGCCTTGCTATTTGTTCTACAAGATATCATTCTATATTTGGAAGCTTTTTATTATTTCTAGAAGATTGTTTCAGCTGGACCGGACAATGTCCACGCTCTATTTTGAAGCCCAAAACCGTGCTATCTCAGTATTATATATTTGTGAAGACAAACCCTAGTTGGGCAACTAAAAACCGTGTGTGTTAGCATAGCGTGTGTTTAAGGTTTTTAGGGTTTCTTTTGTTAATTGTGAGCCTTGCTTGTATCACCCTGATTCAAGCTAAGGACTAAGTTTGTTTGAGTTGTAATTGTAAGCTGCTCCTAAGCTTTTAACTACGGAGTAAGTATGTGTCATTAGAGTGTGTTTCACTTGGTGTGTTTTGCGTAGTTGATTACAATATTGATTGTGTTGTTGGTAGGAATTGAGACGGGGTCTCATATCTAGGAGTTCCTAGATAGAGTTGCCACTGGTAGGGTCTAGGTGCAAAGTCAAGTAGTGTGTCTGCGTTGGTCTTTTCACTAGAACTATAATAGTGGAATCATTCCTGGATTGGTATCCCCCAGAGTAGGAGAGTTGCTCCGAACTGGGTTAACAAACTCACTGTGTACTTTATATTTCCGCTGTGTTCATTTTAATTTGTGCCTTGTTACGCTGTGTTACTTTAATTGTAGTTCTGAGTAGACACGTGCTCGGACAGTTGTGCCAACATTGTGCACAGCATATTTCAGTCAGGTTGCCAGGAATTTCAATTGGTATCAGAGCGGGCACCCTATTCTGTGTGGGTGAGCTCCAGGGAAAGAATTTTCTGGCTTAATGGATAAAGAAGGAGGACTGGTGAACAGACCACCCTTGTTGGATGGGTCGAACTATGACATTTGGAAATCACGCATGACAGCATTCTTGAAATCTCTAGACAGCAGAGCTTGGAAGGCTGTGATCAAGGCATGGGTCCCTCCTAAAATAAAAGATGCGAATAATGTTGATACTGATGAGTTGAAACCAGAAGAGGAGTGGTCTACAGCAGAAGACACTGCAGCTATTGGAAACTCTAAAGCCCTGAATGCTTTGTTTAATGGTGTAGACAAGAACATGTTCAGGTTGATTAAACAATGTACTATTGCTAAGGAAGCCTGGGATATCCTAAGAACAGCTCATGAAGGTACTCAAAAGGTTAAGAAGTCAAGGCTACAACTGCTAACAACACAGTTTGAGAATTTGAGAATGAAGGAAGGAGAGAGTGTTCATGACTTTCACATGAATGTGCTAGAATATGCTAACACATTTGAATCCTTGGGGGAAAAGATATCCGATGAAAAACTGGTAAGCAAAATTCTCAGGTCCCTGCCTAAGAAATTTGATATGAAAGTATGTGCTATTGAGGAGGCCCAAGATATTGGAAATATGAAAGTTGATGAGTTGATTGGATCTCTTCAAACTTTTGAATTAAAGGTTAATGAAAGATCTGAAAAGAAAGACAAGAACATTGCTTTCATCTCCAACACTGATGAAGATGATGTGGAGAGTAATTTAGATACTGATGAGAGCATCTCTGAAGATATTGTGTTGTTGGGCAAACAATTTAATAAAGTTGTGAAGAGGATGGACAGACGCCCTAGGACAAATGCTCCGGACAACAGTCGCAGCATCTATAAAAATGTCAACAATCAGAGGAAACCTAGAACTGATGACAAAATCAATCAAAGCAAAGGGGTGCAATGCCATGAATGCGAAGGTTTTGGTCACATCAGAACTGAGTGTGCAACGTATCTGAAGAAACAAAAGAAGGTGATGACTGTGTCTTGGACGGATGAGGATGAATCAGAAGAAGAATCTGAAACTGCAAAACATGTGAATGCCTTGACTGGAGTGTGCACATCTGACAATGATTCTAGCGATGAAGAGGTAACATATGATGAATTGGCTGATTCCTACAAGGAGCTATATCTCAAAAGTGAGGAAGTTTGTAGAACTGTAGAAAAACAAAAGAGGACCATTGTTCTCTTGCAAGCTGAGAAAGACAAACTTCTGAAAATAAACTCAGATCTCAATGATGAGGTTATCTTACTTTCTTCCAAGATTGACAATATGAACAAGCAACTGCGGATGATGAACAAAGGTACTGATGCTTTAGACGAAATTCTGGAAATAGGACAGAAACCTGGAGATTCTAAAGGAATTGGGTTTGACTACAGTTCCTTGCCTCAGCAGAAACAACTACCAGTGAGACAGTTTGTGCCACCTGTTAAGACTCATGATCATACTATGTCAAGACAGATGCCCCAGCATCAGGTGAGACAACAGGCATCAGGATATAGGCCCAGATCAAAAGGAAGGAATTATGGTTGGGTATGTCACTACTATGGAAGAAAAGGTCATATCAGACCTTTCTGTTTCAAGTTATATGGTTACCCAGACAGGACCTATTCACCAAGACCTGATCCCACAGTAAAGATCACCAAGAAGCAGTGGAAGCAAAAAAATGATAATTCCACAAGCAACACTGTGGATCCTAGAAAAATAGAACCAGAAGCTGATGAGTTTGCTCAAATTGCTCATACATCTCTGAGAGTGTCATCCAGAAATGATTGGTACTTTGACAGTGGATGCTCCAGACATATGACTGGTGATAAAAATTACTTAACTGATGTTAAGCCTTATGCTACAAGTTTTGTGACTTTTGGGGATGGAGCCAAAGGAGAAATAAAGGGTGTAGGAAATCTTGTGGAAGAGGGTCTACCCAAACTTGACAAGGTGCTTCTTGTGAAAGGATTAACTGCCAACTTAATTAGTATTAGTCAACTGTGCGATCAAGGAATGAAGGTCAACTTTACTAAGAGTGAATGCTTAGTTGCCAACAGTGAAGGGGATATCCTGATGAAAGGTGTTAGATCAAAGGACAATTGCTACCTGTGGGTCTCTCAAGATAAAGCAAAGTTATCTACTTGTCTAATAACCAAAGAAGATGAAGTTAAGCTATGGCACCAAAAGCTTGGACATCTGAATCTCAGAAGCATGAAGAAAGCTATTGCTGAAGGAGCCATCAGAGGTCTACCAAAACTCCAAATTCAGGAAGGAAGTATATGTGGAGAATGTCAGATAGGAAAACAGACCAAGATGCCTCACCAGAAGCTGCAACATCTGTCCACATCCAGAGTTCTTGAGCTATTGCACATGGACTTAATGGGACCTATGCAAGTCGAAAGCTTAGGTGGTAAGAAGTATGCATTTGTTGTTGTTGATGATTTTTCCAGATATACTTGGATAAATTTCATTAAGGAGAAATCAGACACTTTTGAAAAATTCAAGGATCTTTGCTTACAACTTCAGAGAGAAAAGGATTGTGGAATTGTTAGAATCAGAAGTGACCATGGGAAAGAGTTTGAGAATGGTAAGTTCTCTGATTTCTGTATTTCTGAAGGAATATTTCATGAGTTCTCTGCACCCATTACTCCCCAACAAAATGGGATAGTTGAGAGAAAGAACAGGACTTTGCAAGAATCTGCCAGGGTTATGCTACATGCAAAGAAGCTGCCATTTTTCTTTTGGGCTGAAGCCATGAACACAGCCTGCTATATTCATAATAGAGTGACTTTGAGAAAAGGTACATCTACAACCTTGTACGAGCTATGGAAGGACAGGAAGCCAACAGTGAAACATTTTCATGTGTTTGGTAGTAAGTGTTATATTCTAGCTGACAGGGAACCAAGAAGAAAGATGGATGCTAAAAGTGAAGAGGGAATCTTTCTAGGCTATTCTACAAACAGCAGAGCCTATAGAGTATATAACTCCAGAACCAAGACAGTGATGGAATCCATAAATGTTGTTGTAGATGATGAAGGAAATAATGCTATGCCAGATGATGCTATATTTGACGCAGCATCTGACCTACAGGAAGCGAAGAAAGTAGATGAAGCAAGTGATAAGCAAGATTCTGAACTAACTGGCCCAGAGAAGACTGCTCCCAACAAAGGACCATCTATCAGAGTTCAGAAAAACCATCCCATAGATCAAGTCATTGGCGATCCTAATCAAGGGATCACAACTAGAAGGAACTATGATGAGGTATCAAATTCTTGCTTTATATCTAAACTTGAACCAAAGAATGTTAAGGAAGCTCTAACTGATGAGTTCTGGATAAATGCTATGCAAGAAGAATTAACTCAGTTCAAGAGAAGTAATGTGTGGGACCTAGTTCCTAGACCAGATAATGTGAATGTCATAGGTACCAAGTGGGTTTATAAAAACAAGTCTGATGAAAATGGTACTATCACTAGAAACAAAGCTAGACTGGTTGCACAAGGATATTCTCAAATTGAAGGTGTAGACTTTGATGAGACTTTTGCTCCTGTAGCTAGGTTGGAATCTATTAGATTGCTACTTGGGATTGCATGCATACTAAAATTCAAGCTGTATCAGATGGATGTCAAGAGTGCCTTTCTCAATGGGTACTTAAATGAAGAGGTCTATGTGGAACAGCCTAAAGGCTTCATTGATCCAAGTTTTCCAAACCATGTTTACAAATTGAAGAAAGCTCTATATGGCCTGAAGCAAGCCCCTAGAGCTTGGTATGAGAGACTTGCTGAGTTTCTAATCAACCATGGCTATAGGAAGGGAGGAAATGACAAGACCCTGTTTGTGAAAGATGAAAATGGACAGCTGATGATTGCTCAAATATATGTAGATGACATAGTCTTTGGAGGAATGTCTGACCAGATGATAGAGCATTTTGTTCAGCAAATGCAATCTGAATTTGAGATGAGTCTTGTAGGTGAGCTAAAGTTCTTTCTTGGTCTTCAAGTGAAACAGATGGAAGATACTATATTTATCTCTCAAAGTAAGTATGCTAAAAATATAGTCAAGAAATTTGGGATGGAAAATGCTGCTCATAAAAGAACTCCTGCTCCCACACATGTAAAATTATCAAAGGATGAGAAAGGTGTGGATGTTGACCAACGTATGTATAGAAGTATGATAGGGAGTCTTCTATATCTTACAGCAAGTAGGCCAGATATTACATTTGCAGTTGGAGTATGTGCCAGGTACCAAGCTGAACCAAAAATAAGTCATCTGACTCAGGTAAAGAGAATTCTGAAGTATGTGAATGGTACTAGTGACTATGGTATGTTGTATTCTCATGGGGAAAGCACTGTGTTGTTTGGATATTGTGATGCTGACTGGGCTGGAAGTGCAGATGATAGAAAGAGTACCTCTGGTGGATGTTTCTTTCTAGGCAACAACCTTATATCCTGGTTCAGTAAGAAGCAAAATTGCATTTCTTTGTCTACAGCTGAAGCTGAGTACATAGCAGCTGGTAGTAGTTGTTCTCAATTGTTGTGGATGAGACAGATGCTGAGTGAATACAATGTCAAGACAGATGCTATGACATTATATTGTGACAATCTGAGTGCAATTAATATCTCCAAAAATCCTATACAACATAGCAGGACCAAACACATTGACATTAGACATCATTTTATCAGGGATCTTGTTGAAGAAAAAATTGTTACTCTTGAACATGTTCCAACTGAAGAACAATTAGCAGATATTTTTACCAAAGCCCTTGATGCTAATCAATTTGAAAAATTAAGACGGAAGTTAGGGATATGCTTAGTTGAAGAATTGTAGCAATTAATGTGCAAGGGGCGTGCAACTATTATTTTTTCCCTCCTCAACCGCTTATTGCACGTCATTCAAGGAGATTATTGCCAACTTGCCTTTTTCAAAACTCTCGCACGCCATCATCATTGTCTGTGTCTTAACTTCTCAAAACCTCTCATATCCTCTCTTACCGCGCACATCATCATTCAAAAATCGTCCACTCCTCATACCTTCACATTCAAAAACATCACCATGGCTGATGCTACCTCTCATCAAACTATGCAAGATCAAGCTCCTGAAGCCGCCATCACCGATGCACAACCCCTCACTACTATCCTCAGCGCTCCTACAAAGAAGCGACGAACTAGGGCATCTGCATCACGAAGGAAGACTTCTGCCAAATCTAGCAAAGCTACCTCCTCCACTGCTGTGAACACGAGGTCAAAATCGAAAGGTAAAACTTCTACCACTCCCGCTGTTCAACGAGTAGGCCTTAGCATGGATGATTTGTATCTTAAGGACAATCCATTTATATCAACTGTTGTTGAACCACATGCTGAACCTTCTGTCACCGAATCTGAGAATATTGCGGTTGAAAGTACTGTAGCTACGACTGAAACCCTAGGTCCTGATAACCCTACGGTATCAGACAAATTAGTTGATGATTCTTCAAATTCCCCCACTGAGCATGTTGTTACCGCTATTTCTGGTGAAAAAAATGTTGTTGATACGGCCGTTTCTGAGACACCTGCTGATCCCCCTGCCACAACAAAGGATGCTGTGACAGATGCTCAAGCATCTTTGTCACAAGCTCATGAGGAGCCTGATGTGGTGGTTCCAAACATCTCTGGTTCTGTGAGTGTCTCTGAGAATGAGTCCTCAGAGACTGAAGATGAAGGTACTAAGACTCAGGATGTTGTTGATAATGCTGAGACTGTTATTTTAGACCATGCTGACACTATTGCTGTTGAGGAAGCTGTGCCTGAAGAAAGACCTCAGGAAGAGACTGGTGCTATTGGTGTTGCTCGCAGGACTAGGAGCAAATTTGACAAAACTGCTACTATTGTTAGTGAAGGACAAAAGGATAGGAAGAAGAAAGCTGTTAATGCTGGGAAGAGGCCTGTGTATGGCCCCCCCAAGGCTGGAAGCAAGAAGGTGGCTCAAAGTGGTCACAAGAAGAAGAGCCTCAAAAGAAAAGACCCTCCCTCTAGTGACTCTGACTTTGAGGTTGCTGAGCTTGAAGCTGCCACATCTGGTGGGGCTTCCAGAAAAACAATGAAGGGTATGAAGATACCTCTAACTATCCCTCCTGCCCCTCTTGATAATGTTTCCTTTCATTTGGAAAATGGTTCTTCTAGGTGGAAGTTTATATACCACAGAAGACTGGGTCTTGAAAGAAATCTTAAGGAAGATGTTTTCAAGTGTCAAAAGCTGGTTGATGTGTTGGAATTTGCTGGACTGATGAAAACTGTGAGAAATCTAGGTCCATGTTATGATAAGCTGGTCAGGGAGTTTTTGGTAAATGTTTCTGATGAGTGTGATGACACAAGAAACCCTGAGTATAGGAAGGTTTTTGTTCGTGGTAAGTGTGTCAATTTTTCTCCTATGGTGGTCAATGCATACCTTGAGAGGTCTGCTGAGGAGACCCCTGAGCTTGAGGTCACTGAGGACACAATCTGCAAGGCAATCACTGATAACAAGATTAGGCATTGGCCAAAGCATTTGTCTTCTGCTCAACTGTCTCCTTTGTATGCTGCTTTGAATAGGATCTGTGCTCAAAATTGGACTCCAACCACTCACTCAAATTCTGTTGCTTCTAGTTTGGCCAAGTTCATTTATGCTGTGGGGACCAAGTCACCCTTTGATTATGGAGCCTACATCTATTATCAAGTTTTGGAGCATGCTAAATCTTTTGCTATTAAGTTTCCAATTGCTTTTCCTACCCTCCTGTGTGGAATTATTCTTCAGCAGCACCCTGATATTTTGATCAGTAGTGATGAGCCCTGCAAGAGGCCTAATCCTATGGCTTTGGATTGCAGTTTGCTGTCTGAGACACTTGATGCTGATGTAGCTGGTACTTCTATCCGGACATCTGGTGTGCTCTCCAGAAAGCAGATGATTGCTGATCTTACTGAGACAAGTGTGGCTCTAGGAGCTAGGAAGGTGAAGATTGACAGGATCATTGCAGCTTTGAAGGCTGAAGCTGATGCTGAGGGTGAGCAGGATGAGGAGGAAGGAGGAAATATGCCTGTTGCTTCTGCTGATGCTACTGAGGATGCCTCTGATGATTCTGAGGATTTCTGATTTTATTGTTCTGTTCTGATCTTTTTTGATGTACTTCTTTTGTTTTTGTTGGTGACTGGGCTATGCCCTGAATATTCATATGCACCTTGTGTGCTTCTGGTCTGTAATATGCACTCTCTATGGTTTCTATGCACTTTCTATGAGTATGCACTATCTGTTATTTGTCAGAATTTATGGCTAAAAAGGGGGAGTAGATATGCATGTGCATGTGTGTAGCTTATAGCTTATATTTCTTGGCTGGTTGTGTGCATGAGTTGAAGCTTAATCTTTGTATGGTTGTGTTGAGGGGGAGTGTAGTATATGCTGAGGGGGAGTAGTTCTGGTACATGTTTTGAGGGGGAGCTCTTATGTTTTTTCTTGGTGTGTGGAAATTTATTTTTTCCCTTCTCTATGTGATTCCACTATATGAGAGTTTATTTCTCTCTAGTTGTTCCTGTGAGGCTAGATGCTTGTGTTAACTGGTGCATGCCTCTGATACTTCTTGCAAGTTATCTTTTTCTATTTCTCCCTTGGAAGTAATCTCATTTTATGCTACGATGTTTTCTTTCCTTGTTGTGTGCCTATGTTGACGTGAAGGAAACTTTTCTGTGTATCTCCCAAGGAACTGGCTCTAGAGTGTTTTAGCCAAAATTTTGCCAAAGGGGGAGATTGTTGGGTTTTTGTAGATTGGCTACATTTTGCAAAAACATCTACTAGCCAGATGCTGAGACAGATGCAGTAGCATATGGAACAGCATTATGTGACTTGTGGTTTTCGCGCCAGCTAGCGCTTTATATTTGTGTTCGCAATCTTCCAAAGATTTGCTTGAAGTTTATTTTCCTCTAGCTTGCTGATCAAGGCACGTGTATCTGATTGAAGATTTGCTTGAAGTTTTATTTGCCTTGCTATTTGTTCTACAAGATATCATTCTATATTTGGAAGCTTTTTATTATTTCTAGAAGATTGTTTCAGCTGGACCGGACAATGTCCACGCTCTATTTTGAAGCCCAAAACCGTGCTATCTCAGTATTATATATTTGTGAAGACAAACCCTAGTTAGGCAACTAAAAACCGTGTGTGTTAGCATAGCGTGTGTTTAAGGTTTTTAGGGTTTCTTTTGTTAATTGTGAGCCTTGCTTGTATCACCCTGATTCAAGCTAAGGACTGAGTTTGTTTGAGTTGTAATTGTAAGCTGCTCCTAAGCTTTTAAGTACGGAGTGAGTATGTGTCATTAGAGTGTGTTTCACTTGGTGTGTTTTGCGTAGTTGATTACAATATTGATTGTGTTGTTGGTAGGAATTGAGACGGGGTCTCATATCTAGGAGTTCCTAGATAGAGTTGCCACTGGTAGGGTCTAGGTGCAAAGTCAAGTAGTGTGTCTGCGTTGGTCTTTTCACTAGAACTATAATAGTGGAATCATTCCTGGATTGGTATCCCCCAGAGTAGGAGAGTTGCTCCGAACTGGGTTAACAAACTCACTGTGTACTTTATATTTCCGCTGTGTTCATTTTAATTTGTGCCTTGTTACGCTGTGTTACTTTAATTGTAGTTCTGAGTAGACACGTGCTCGGACAGTTGTGCCAACATTGTGCGCAGCATATTTCAGTCAGGTTGCCAGGAATTTCACGAGATAACAAATACAACACTGTTATAGGCAGGAACAAAGGGGAAACAAACAGACACCCCCAAAAACAGAAGCAAGAAAAACGATAAAACAAAAGCACCACCTAAAGATCCTATTAAGGTGCACCACAACCTCTTAATACTCAAATATTAATCTCGGGCAAATTAAACATAGCACCCAAACCCTCCCCCCACCCCCAGAATTGCAGGGCAATTGGCTTCAGGGAGCAAAAACAAGCCCAAAACTAGCTTGCAAAAAATCATAGACGACCGATGTCGCGGTGATTTTTGGATATCAAGCTATTAATTAGCGTTGACTCGCAATTTTAAGTTCACCACCGATCTTTTATTTTTCCGAGGAAAAGGGATAAAGTTCGAAAAAACCCTATTTTTTAGAGATCAAAGGTCCGGGGGTTGGTTACGCAAAGGGAAGGTATTAGCACCCTAAACGTCTATAGTACTCTATAGGAACCTCTTGCTTATTTTTATCTTTATGCTAAATTAATTATTTGTTTGTAAATAAGGGCTTAAGTGTGAAAAGATTAAAGGGATGAGTTTAAAAAGAAAGAAAATGTTTTTTGTTATTTTTATTGATTTGGAAAGACAAAGTCTTTTGCCTACGTACCCGAGCGGGATCAAAATCACGTAGTTCGGGGTAAAAGAGCTGAGTGATTGATTTTGGTTGATTTTAAAGTTTGAAAAAAAGTTTTTGAGAAAGATAAGAGGCCGAAAGGCATAGAAGGATAAAAAAGGAAGTGAGTTTGATTGATTTTAAATTGAAGAAAAAGTTTTGATTGATTAAAGATTGATTGAAATTTGATTAAGAAAAGAAAGATAAAGATTGACTTTTTTGAAGATTTTGATTATAAAATGTTTTTGGGTTTTGACTTTTTTGACTTTTTTTTGTGAAAATTTGATTAAGTCCTAAGGTCCAGAGACTAAGTTATGCTGAGAAAGTCCAACGCGCCGGATCCCTCAAAATGACATTGGATCAAGTGAGGGTCCTTTTCCTCGGATACGGTCCAAATTACGATATCGTCCTCGACATAAAGCATAAGAAATAAATGTGGTGTCAGTGCATATTCTCATTTATATTTTTATTTACATTGGACCTAGATACATTCTAATAGCAATAAAATAAATGACAAAAATAAAATTGCATTAAAGTAAATATGCTAAAAAAAGAAATAAAAAAAAATGCATGAAATGCAAAACAATAAATAAATATGGTGCATAAAATAAATAAAGAAAATAAAAATGCAAGACGTAAAATAAACATGATGCTAAAAAATAAAAAAATATGCAAGACATAAAATAAAATTGATGCATGAAATAAAAAAGAAAATAAAATGCAAGACATAAAATAAATATGGTGCTGGAAATTAAAAATGCAAGGCATAAAATAAATATGGTGCTGGAAAGTAAATAAAAAAATTAAAAAAATGCAAGGGCATAAAATTAAATATGGAGCATAAAATAAAGTGTAAGACATAAAAATAAATATGAAACATAAAATAAAAAAAGAAAATAAAAAGAAAAAAATGCATGGGGTACTGGAAATAAAAGACAGTAAATAAAATGCATAAGAAATAAAAAACTAAAAATAAAAATGCAAGAAAAAGAAATAAAATAAAAAAAAAAGAAAAGGAAAGAAGAAAAAGGGGTGTAGAAGTAATAGGGGGAGTGCAGAAAGTAAAAGAGTAGAGGAGAAGGAAGAATGAGGAATTGGGCCGCGTGGGCCTAGGCACATGAGGGAGCATAAATCTGATTTTTCAGATTGTTAGTCATTTTACTCCTTTTTTCTCTCTCTCTCTCCATCTTTCTTCTCTCCAACTCTCTGCCTTCTCTCTCAAATACAGTCACCGGAAATATTTTCCGGCGCGGTGGTTGGCCGGCGGCACCACCGCGCCGGAGCAGTTTTTGCTCCTTTTTAAAAAGTTTTCACGTTTTTTAAAGTCCTTTTTCCTTCTCGTTACGAATCCGAACGTGGATTTTCAAAAATCTTAACCAAAGACGCTAGATCTAAGCTCGAAAATTCGGAAATTTACCTCGGTTCACTCTGGTTTCGGTTCAGTTGGTTGTTATGTTAGCTTCGGTTCTTGTGGCCTTTGGGTTATGGATTTGCGTGGTTCGGCTTTTGCAAGGGTTTTTGAACCGTTTGGGTTTTTGTTTGAGACTTGTTCTGGACCATTCGGTTTTAGGTTTTGATTTGAATTGTGCTTGAATTCTGTTTTTGAAGTTCTGGGTTGATGATTTTGTTGCGTTTTGTGATTTGTGGTGGTGGGATTCCGATGGTTTATTGGTGGCTGGTGTGTTGTTGTGACCGTTTGGATGCGTTTTCGTGACTGTGTTATTATTTGTGATTTTTTAGTGGTGGTTGAGGTGGTGGTGCAGTGGTGGCGCGGCCAGGTGGTGGTTGTGGGTGGTACTGACTCTTTTTGTACTTTCTGACTGCTCTCCCTCCCTGACACAGTAATTAATGCCCCTATTTATAGTAAAAAAAACTAGGGTTTGAAAGAAAAATGGACAAAAAAGCCCCTGGACAGTTATTAGACTAAAATTGACTGAAAATAAAAAACAGTAAAAAATAAAAACGAAAATAAAAAAGAAAAAATGAAAAAAAGTAAAATAAAAGGAAAACAAACTAATAAAAAGAATTGAAAAACAAATAATAATAAGAAGAAAATAATAACAAAGTATGAAAAAAAATGGTCGCCTTCGGAACAAAAATGAGGTATTTTAAAATACCTCCCTGCCGAATTTTCGTCTGAAACGACGAAGATTTCCGGTTTAAAAAGACGAGAAAAGCGAATTAAAAATTGGTCAAAAATGGGGTATGACAGATGCCCCTATTTAAGTTTCTTCGTTACGGAGATTTAAAAGTGAAATTTTGAAATTGACGGGTCGAAGAGACTTAAATACAGAGTACACCATTTTTGACCAGTTTCAAATGCAAAATGTTATGAATGCAATGCTATGCATGTAATGATATGTATGTAATGTTGTGAATGCTCGCGATGCAAGTATGAATGCAAGACGGCGCGGATGGCTCGACTGGGGATAACAAAACAACAGGATACCCGAGTCTGTTAAAAGAAACGGGGTCCGACTCCACTGGGTCACATGGTTACACTGGGGATAAATGTCAGTTGTTCGGGTTATTGCCGAACTGCCACTGACGACAAAGGAACAAAGATGAATGTCACCTGCTCGGGTTATTGCCGACCTAGTCAACTGACGACAAGGAAAAAGGTAAATGCCAACT
This sequence comes from Medicago ruthenica, assembly GCA_018208015.1. Taxonomy (NCBI): domain Eukaryota; kingdom Viridiplantae; phylum Streptophyta; class Magnoliopsida; order Fabales; family Fabaceae; genus Medicago; species Medicago ruthenica. The sequence continues at coordinate 89,187,891 of CM031371.1, read as the reverse complement.
GTTCGGATTATTGCCGAACTGCCATTGACGACAAAAAATAAGGTAAATGTCAACTGCCCGGATTATTGCCGAACTGCCATTGACGACAAGAAATAAGGTAAATGCCAACTGTCCGGGTTATTGCCGAACTGCCATTGACGACAAGAAAAAAGGTAAATGTCAACTGTCCGGATTATTGCCGAACTGCCATTGACGACAAGAGAAGAGTAAATGCCAACTGTCCGGGTTATTGCCGAACTGCCATTGACGACAAGAAATAAGGTAAATGCCAACTGTCCGGATTATTGCCGAACTGCCATTGACGACAAGAAATAAAGGTAAATGCCAACTGTCCGGATTATTGCCGAACTGCCATTGACGACAAGAAAAAAGGTAAATGTCAACTGTCCGGATTATTGCCGAACTACCATTGACGACAAGAGAAGAGTAAATGCCAACTGTCCGGATTATTGCCGAACTGCCATTGACGACAAGAAGTAAAGGTAAATGTCAACTGTCCGGGTTATTGCCGACCTAGTCAACTGACAAGAAACAGAGATAAATGTCAACTGTTCGGGTTATTGCCGAACTGCCATTGACGACAAGAAATAAAGGTAAATGTCAACTGTCCGGGTTATTGCCGAACTGCCATTGACGACAAGAAATAAGGTAAATGTCAACTGTCCGGGTTATTGCCGAACAGCCATTGACGACAAGAAATAAAGGTAAATGCCAACTGTCCGGGTTTTTGCCGAACTGCCATTGACGACAAGAAATAAGGTAAATGTCAACTGTCCGGGTTATTGCCGAACTGCCATTGACGACAAGAAATAAGGTAAATGTCAACTGTCCGGGTTATTGCCGAACTGCCATTGACGACAAGAAATAAAGGTAAATGTCAACTGTCCGGGTTATTGCCGAACTGCCATTGACGACAAGAAATAAAGGTAAATGTCAACTGTCCGGGTTATTGCCGAACTGCCATTGACGACAAGAAATAAAGGTAAATGCCAACTGTCCGGATTATTGCCGAACTGCCATTGACGACAAGAAATAAGGTAAATGTCAACTGTCCGGGTTATTGCCGAACTGCCATTGACGACAAGAAATAAAGGTAAATGCCAACTGTCCGGGTTATTGCCGAACTGCCATTGACGACAAGAAATAAGGTAAATGTCAACTGTCCGGGTTATTGCCGAACTGCCATTGACGACAAGAAATAAGGTAAATGTCAACTGTTCGGGTTATTGCCGAACTGCCATTGACGACAAGAAATAAAGGTAAATGTCAACTGTCCGGGTTATTGCCGAACTGCCATTGACGACAAGAAATAAAGGTAAATGCCAACTGTCCGGGTTATTGCCGAACTGCCATTGACAACAAGAAATAAGGTAAATGTCAACTGTCCGGGTTATTGCCGAACTGCCATTGACGACAAGAAATAAAGGTAAATGCCAATTGTCCGGGTTATTGCCGAACTGCCATTGACGACAAGAAATAAAGGTAAATGCCAACTGTCCGGGTTATTGCCGAACTGCCATTGACAACAAGAAATAAGGTAAAAGCTGGATGAAATGTAAAAGCTGGATGAAATTTAAAAGCAGGATGAAATTTAAAAGCTGAATGAAATTTACAAGCAGGATGAAATTTAAATGTCAGCTGTTCGGATTGTTGCCGAACTTGCCACTGACGACAAAAGACTGGATAAGACAATGCACAAGCTATTCGATAAGGAAATGCCACTTGGCGAAAAGAGGATGATTTCTCGGGATGAAATACTGGGGATGACATTTGGGGAAAGAGAGGGTTACAATTTATTCATGATTAATTGATATGGAAAGATACTCAAAACAATATTCAGGGTGGTTAACGCAACCATGATGTTGTTTGTATGCATGAATGTGTATATGCATGAATGTATGAATGCATGTATGATTTATGTGACTTTATGACTATACGAAGGATTAATTTGTGTGATAGTGTAATTGATGAATTTGATGAGACAAGATTGGATAAGATGGGGAGTGGACCGACGACGCAGTACAAACACTCGGCAATCTTTATTGGGGATGATGCCATTGGAGACATATCAAATCATTAACGGGGTAATGCCCACCATATGCAACAATTGATGGGAAGTAATCACTTCCTGGGGAAGATGGTTACAAATTATTCATGATTGATTGAAATGAAAAGATAATTGAAGCAAGACTCATGATGGTTAATGCAGCCATGTATGCATGATATTGTTTTTATTGTATATGCATGAATGCGTGTATGCATGAATGTATGAATGCATGAATGCCGACACGACTTGTATGACCGTGTGACTGATTAACTTGTAATTGTATGAGGGATTGACTTGTACGATTGTATGAAAGACAAACTTGATGAGACAAGATTGGGCAGGTAATATGGAAAGTGACCCGACGTCGCATCACAAACACTCGGCAATCTTCCATGGGGATGGTGCCATTGGGGCACATCAAAACAAAGACGGGGTAAAGCCCGACATAGGCAGCGGCTGATGGGGAATAAACACTTCCTGGGAAGAGCGTGCTAATCCAAAAACCTGGTAGAAGAACTGGTGCTTCTATGGTCATGCTTATCTTTCGTTTTTTTTTTCTTTTTTTTTGAATCCCTAATTTTTGCCTGGACCGCCTTTTCAGGTTTTCAGTCCACCGGGAATATATTCTTTTGAATGCCCCTAATTTTTGCCTGGATCGCCCTTTCGGGTTTTCAGTCCACCGGGAATATATTCTTTTGAATGCCCCTAATTTTTGCCTGGATCGCCCTTTCGGGTTTTCGATCCACCGGGACGCTCATTTTTGCCTAAGCTGCCCTTTCGGGTTTTCGACTTACCGAGCTCATTTCTTTTCTTTTTTCTTTTTTCATATATATATATATTTCTTTTTGTTCTTTTTTTTTGTATATATTTTTAGCAATTGACCATGTTCAGCCTGCAAAGTTTATCCGTTCTCAGGATAGCTGTTGACGCACCCCTCACTTATTCATGAGTTCAAAGAAAATGTGTTTTGTTGTTCGTGCTTTTCAAAAAGGACATGAAAAATATTTATGATTTTGAAGAATATTTTGTTTCAAACACTACCATCAAAAATAGAAGAAGTTTTTTTTTATAAACTGAATAAATAGGAATTCCAAATAAAAGGCAATAGGCTCAAATTTATTTAAAAGAGTGGTGACCCGCCAATGGCATGGCTCCACGGATCTTACAAAGTTTGGAAAATGGTAAATATAGGGGAAGGTACATTGAACACAACAACCGCTATTCTCCCTGACAACTTTGAACTTCACTGTTTGGATGCTTCAGATTCAGAGTCTCTTTGACATTTAATGTGCCCCAAGTGAGTAGAGATCAGACCAACGCAGTTACTTTGTCTTTTGATCCTTAATTTTTGCATAGATCGCCCTTTCGGGTTTTCGACCTATCAGGATGATTATTTTTCTGTTTGATGTCTCTAATTTTTGCCTGGACCGCCCTTTCGGGTTTTCGATCCACCGAGACGCTCCTTTTTGCCTAAGCCGCCCTTTCGGGTTTTCGACTTACCGAGCTGTTCTTTTATTTTTTAGACAAAGTATTTCTTGACTGCATCAGCATTCACAGGACGAGGGAGCTCATCTCCATCCATAGTCGTAAGAGTCAGTGCGCCCCTAGAGAAAGCTCTCTTGACGACATATGGACCTTCATAATTAGGCGTCCGTTTGCCCCTGGAATCAGGTTGGAAAGATAAAACCTTCCTGAGCACAAGATCTCCTTCTTGGAGCACACGAGGACTGCCCGTGACACAAAGCATTCATGCGTTTCTCTTCAATCAAGTTTGAACTGATCATATTTGTTTTGACATCACTCAGCCTCTGACAACTGGCCTCCACTAGAATTCTTATTGATGGAATTTCAAACTCCACAGGGAGAACTGCTTCCATACCATATACCAAGGAAAAGGGGATTGCCCCTGTGAGGTTCGCACTGAAGTACGATATACATGTAAATTATACGGTAACATCTCATGCACGTCCTTGTAGGTGGTTACCATCTCCTGCACCATCTTTTGGTGTATTTTCTTTCTTTGTTTTTTTTTGCTTTTGTTTCCTTTTTGCGTTTGTTTTTTTTTTTGCTTTTGTTGTTTTTTTTTGTTTGATTTTTGCTTCTTGTTTTTGTTTGTTTTTTTTTTTGGTAGCTTCGATGGCACCATTCATCTGGGATTTGATCAGGAATACCGTAGTGTCCAAGTTAATCACTTTCAGTGCTTCTTCATGAGGCTGAATGATGTTCTTTTTCATATTTCTGTAGCAGAGAGATATTTTCGAAGAATCCCTTCATCCTCCTCCTCTTCAGCTTCGTAAACATGGAGCTCAAAATCGGGAGAGAGCATAGGGTTACAGTGTTCAACGGGTTTATTGATGTTCAGTCTACATATGATCGATGATTGATTTTAGAAAATGAGTGAACAATGCAGATTTTTTTTTGAAATTGATTGGAAATAAAAGTAAAAATGAAATATTTTTTGGGTTTTTTGTGTTACCATTTTCCAGAAAAAGCTAAGAATAATAAAAACATAGTCGGGAACAAAACGACTTCTTATTTGATGATGGGAATGCATGAAACAAAAACCCTAAACAAGTTCACTTTCGTCTCGGGCGGAACGAAAGGATTTTTTTTTGAAAAGACGAGACAACAAAACACATTACTTGGACCTATGAGTAGCTGAGGGAATGTCAACAACGATCTAATTGCAGTAACCTCTGCCATGTGTTACAAAATTCACTGCCACCTTCTTCACCAGGGTGAGCTTCTGAGCAATCTTGCACCAAATTAACAGATGGGGTCCCGTGGTCAGGTAGTAGATTAGCTTGCACGTCGGGACTCGACCCTTTGAAGGATAGGATATTGGCCTGGACCAACTTCTGGACTTCGGCTTTCAAGGCATAACAATGCTCAACGTCATGACCGGGTGCCCCTTGATGGAAAGCACAAGAGAGATCAGGTTTATACCACTGTGGCAACCTTTCAGGTACCTTAGGAGGTGCCCTAGTTTGAACAAGATTTTTATCAAGCAAAACGGGGAGCAACTCTGCATATGCCATGAGGATTGGATCAAAATGGGAAGTCCGCTGAACCCGATTCTGTTGTCGAGGCTGTTGTCGATTCTGTTGCTGAGGCCTTTGTTGGGGCTGGAGCTGATTTCTGGATAGCCGGAGTTGGGGTTCCAAAAGAGGTGGGACGAAAACCTTCGTCTGATAGAAATGGCATCCCCATGGGTAAGCTCTAGACGTACCGGGCGGTGGAGCAAGTATGGTAGAAGTTGGTAAAGCAAATAAGATTGGCTGCTCAAGAGTAGTGACAGCAGGCTGAGGAATTGACGTCTGGGCTTGGGAAGCCAACAGAGCGTTCATCATGGAGGTCAACTTCTCCATCCCTTCCCGGAGATTGGCCACCTCTTCCCGGAGGTTCTGGTTTTCTTGCTCTAACAGATCCATTCTTTTCCGATTAGCCATAATGTTGTAAATGCGATTCAGTTTGTGGAGAATTCGTCGGGCCACTTTCTTTGGACGGCAGCTGATTAACCTCTGAAGTAGTGAACACAAGGGTGAGACTCGATTTGGAAACCATGGATGCAGTATGATGCATGCTTATGCTTATGCAAAAAGAAAAAGAACAACTTATTATCGAAGGACTTGTTGGAGTAATTGTAAACATCATAAACTGAACTCTTCACTAAGGCATTGAAATATTACAAAGGGTTTTTTTTTTTTTTTTTGCAAGTCAAAAGATTTCAGAAGCTAAAATCTAAACGTAAGGTCCTAAGAACTCCAAGCTCAAACTCCCAGAGCAGATGGATCCTCGGAATCTGAGTGTGCACTAGAGAGTGAATCCATGAATCTCCTTTTCCTCCTAGCATCTTGGTGGAGCAAAGCATCTTTCCGACGAAGCAAGTCATCCTTCTCAATTATCCTCTGGTTCTGGACGAAGAGCTCACGACTCTGTTGGGCCAGCTTCCCCTTCAAGGTTTCATGCTCTCGCTCAAGCTCCTGGTATCTTCTCTTCCAAGTTTCCTTTTCTTGCCTTTCTTTGGTTAACTGTTCATGAAACTCTTCCTTAGTGTCAAAGGGGATAGGCAAGGATGATGGTGGGATAGTGGAGGATAGATGTCTAGGTAGATGGTAGGGTAGGCCAAAGCTCATGGTCCTATCAATAACCCACTGAGTGTAAGATTCATGCACATAATCTGATTTCTTCCTCAACTGACTTCTGCTGAGTCTGCGGATAGCGCTCCAAGCTTGTGCGAATCTTTCTCTTTTGTTCGAGGGATCCCCATGGTTAAGATAGAATTCATTAGTCAAGGCAAGGTTGCTTGGTTTTGACTTCATTGGGTACCCAAATAGTCGTCGAGCGAGGAATGGATTGTAGCTAATTCCGCCACGCATGCCCAAAAGAGGTACGTTGGGGTATTCACCACAACTCACAATAATCTCTCCAACGTCACTAGCTGCTTGGTACCAAACAATGTCCGATGGGTCAAGAGTCATGATTCTGTGAGGCCAAGAAAGTTTGTCAACATTGGTCTTGAAAGCACGGGATTGAGGTAGGTGGAAGATAAACCACTGATAGAGCAAAGGTGCACAGCAAGAGATGGTTCCACGGCCAGCCTGGGTACGATCATGGATGGAGTGGTAGGTATCGGCGAGTAGAGTGGGTACGGGGTTTTTGGAAAGGAAGATTTTGATGGCATGGATATCGATGAAGTTGTCAATATTTGGGAAGAGTAAAAGGCCATATATAAGGAGGGCTAGGATGGAATGGAAGGCAAGTGTACTAGCTGCTTCAGCAAATATGGAGGCTTGTTGGTAGAGGAAGTGGGTGGGAAGACCTTGGAGGCCTCCTTTAGAGGTGAGGTTTGCTTGGATGACGGAGGTTTCAAGATGGAGAGCGGCTGCGATTTCGGAGGGTTTGGGGGTAGGCTCAAGACCGTGGAATGGTATCTTGTCTGGTACGGGTAAACCAACTAGGTATGAGTACTCTTCAAGTGTGGGGACAAGCTGGTAGTCTGGAAAGGTAAAGCAATGGTAGAGCGGGTCATAGAACTGAACCAGGGTCTCCAGGCATCCTTCTTCAACATCTACTTTAAGAATTCTGAGGAACTTCCCATGGTGAGCTTGAAAATCAACTGGATCACTTACTAAAGATGCTAGCTCTCTTAATCTCAACAAGTTTGTTTTTTTGAAAAGGTACTTTCTAGTGCTTCTCAGTGGGATGTCCATATCTACAATGTTTACAAAAAGCTCGTTTAAGTCCTTTGATAATTTGGATGAAAATGAAAAGAGTTTATGCATGGATGCATGTATGCATGATTATGCCAAAGTACGGAGAAAACATGGTGAGGTTAGGTCCAAAATGTTGGAGTCAAGGGTAAACACGCCATTTGGTAAGGACTATGGTTTCACACGTACCTGTATCACGGGTTCTACCAAGTTCCCAAAGTCATTGACCACTTCCGAATATTGTCGGATTACGGGACTGACTCCCGGTCCAACAACGTCCGTAGGAAAGTCTCGTTTGAGTGTAGTATCGCGTATCAACTAATTCAAGACTACTCTTGATTAGCCACCGCACTACGTCCTAAAAGGCCAAGATGGGTTAAAGGTAACTAAAGGTCCTCAACTTCATAGGTCACTTGAAAATATCAATGCCAAACACGACTACTCATGCCAACATAATAATATTTCCAAGATTCCTCCATTGAGCGGGGTTATCACATGTGCCACATCCGAAACTCACTCTCGGAAAGCCACTATGATTATACCACCATCCTATCTTATGTTTCCCTCAAGTCCGGGTGTAGGACTTATCTCACCACTCACGTAAAAAGGTAAACACTTAAGCACATATTTACAATTACAAATAATAATAAAGCATAAAGGTAAAGAAAAGCAAGATAGGTTTAACCCACTTAGGATTTTGTATCCCCGGTGAAGTCGCCATTTTTCTGTCGCGGTGATTTTTGGATATCAAGCTATTAATTAGCGTTGACTCGCAATTTTAAGTTCACCACCGATCTTTTATTTTTCCGAGGAAAAGGGAGAAAGTTCGAAAAAACCCTATTTTTTAGAGATCAAAGGTCCGGGGGTTGGTTACGCAAAGGGAAGGTATTAGCACCCTAAACGTCTATAGTACTCTATAGGAACCTCTTGCTTATTTTTATCTTTATGCTAAATTAATTATTTGTTTGTAAATAAGGGCTTAAGTGTGAAAAGATTAAAGGGATGAGTTTAAAAAGAAAGAAAATGTTTTTTGTTATTTTTATTGATTTGGAAAGACAAAGTCTTTTGCCTACGTACCCGAGCGGGATCAAAATCACGTAGTTCGGGGTAAAAGAGCTGAGTGATTGATTTTGGTTGATTTTAAAGTTTGAAAAAAAGTTTTTGAGAAAGATAAGAGGCCGAAAGGCATAGAAGGATAAAAAAGGAAGTGAGTTTGATTGATTTTAAATTGAAGAAAAAGTTTTGATTGATTAAAGATTGATTGAAATTTGATTAAGAAAAGAAAGATAAAGATTGACTTTTTTGAAGATTTTGATTATAAAATGTTTTTGGGTTTTGACTTTTTTGACTTTTTTTTGTGAAAATTTGATTAAGTCCTAAGGTCCAGAGACTAAGTTATGCTGAGAAAGTCCAACGCGCCGGATCCCTCAAAATGACATTGGATCAAGTGAGGGTCCTTTTCCTCGGATACGGTCCAAATTACGATATCGTTCTCGACATAAAGCATAAGAAATAAATGTGGTGTCGGTGCATATTCTCATTTATATTTTTATTTACATTGGACCTAGATACATTCTAATAGCAATAAAATAAATGACAAAAATAAAATTGCATTAAAGTAAATATGCTAAAAAAAGAAATAAAAAAAAATGCATGAAATGCAAAACAATAAATAAATATGGTGCATAAAATAAATAAAGAAAATAAAAATGCACGACATAAAATAAATATGATGCTGAAAATAAAATAAAGAAAATAAAAATGCAAGACGTAAAATAAACATGATGCTAAAAAATAAAAAAATATGCAAGACATAAAATAAAATTGATGCATGAAATAAAAAAGAAAATAAAATGCAAGACATAAAATAAATATGGTGCTGGAAATTAAAAATGCAAGGCATAAAATAAATATGGTGCTGGAAAGTAAATAAAAAAATAAAAAAATGCAAGGGCATAAAATTAAATATGGAGCATAAAATAAAGTGCAAGACATAAAAATAAATATGAAACATAAAATAAAAAAAGAAAATAAAAAGAAAAAAATGCATGGGGTACTGGAAATAAAAGACAGTAAATAAAATGCATAAGAAATAAAAAACTAAAAATAAAAATGCAAGAAAAAGAAATAAAATAAAAAAAAAAGAAAAGGAAAGAAGAAAAAGGGGTGTAGAAGTAATAGGGGGAGTGCAGAAAGTAAAAGAGTAGAGGAGAAGGAAGAATGAGGAATTGGGCCGCGTGGGCCTAGGCACATGAGGGAGCATAAATCTGATTTTTCAGATTGTTAGTCATTTTACTCCTTTTTTCTCTCTCTCTCTCCATCTTTCTTCTCTCCAACTCTCTGCCTTCTCTCTCAAACACAATCACCAGAAATATTTTCCGGCGCGGTGGTTGGCCGGCGGCACCACCGCGCCGGAGCAGTTTTTGCTCATTTTTAAAAAGTTTTCACGTTTTTTAAAGTCCTTTTTCCTTCTCGTTACGAATCCGAACGTGGATTTTCAAAAATCTTAACCAAAGACGCTAGATCTAAGCTCGAAAATTCGGAAATTTACCTCGGTTCACTCTGGTTTCGGTTCAGTTGGTTGTTATGTTAGCTTCGGTTCTTGTGGCCTTTGGGTTATGGATTTGCGTGGTTCGGCTTTTGCAAGGGTTTTTGAACCGTTTGGGTTTTTGTTTGAGACTTGTTCTGGACCATTCGGTTTTAGGTTTTGATTTGAATTGTGCTTGAATTCTGTTTTTGAAGTTCTGGGTTGATGATTTTGTTGCGTTTTGTGATTTGTGGTGGTGGGATTCCGATGGTTTATTGGTGGCTGGTGTGTTGTTGTGACCGTTTGGATGCGTTTTCGTGACTGTGTTATTATTTGTGATTTTTTAGTGGTGGTTGAGGTGGTGGTGCAGTGGTGGCGCGGCCAGGTGGTGGTTGTGGGTGGTACTGACTCTTTTTGTACTTTCTGACTGCTCTCCCTCCCTGACACAGTAATTAATGCCCCTATTTATAGTAAAAAAAACTAGGGTTTGAAAGAAAAATGGACAAAAAAGCCCCTGGACAGTTATTAGACTAAAATTGACTGAAAATAAAAAACAGTAAAAAATAAAAACGAAAATAAAAAAGAAAAAATGAAAAAAAGTAAAATAAAAGGAAAACAAACTAATAAAAAGAATTGAAAAACAAATAATAATAAGAAGAAAATAATAACAAAGTATGAAAAAAAATGGTCGCCTTCGGAACAAAAATGAGGTATTTTAAAATACCTCACTGCCGAATTTTCGTCTGAAACGACGAAGATTTCCGGTTTAAAAAGACGAGAAAAGCGAATTAAAAATGGGTCAAAAATGGGGTATGACAACCGAGAACACCAGGAAGCAGCCCTACAACACACAAAACTGACCTGCAGCAACCCATAAAAACAAACCAGAAACGCAGGAAGCCAGCAAACACAAAAGCCCCCACCCCCGTAATTCCACAATCGCAGCATTAGATGCATTGCAGGGCAATTGGATTCATGGAGAAAAAACTAGCTTGCAAAAATCATAGACAACCGATAACACCAACAAGCAGCCCTACAAGACACAAAACTAACCTGCAGCAACCCATAACACCAAACCAGAATCGCAAGAAGCCAGCACAGCAGATCCGAACAAACACAAAAGGTACATTGGTAGTGGAGCTTAGTCTAAAGACCATATACCTTCAAAAGATAAGGTAGCATATAAAAACCAACTTTCCTAGATCAGTTTAAATTTTCATTTCAAAATCAATTGATATAAACTCAGCAGATATATTCCTAAATGGCCCAAGGCAATAATAAAAGGATAAAAACTTTATAACTATCACAAGAGCATACCTAATGTCCATTAATTTCGTGAGCATCATATCCAACTTCATAAGGATCACTGGCCAAATCATCTAGCGGATCACTAACAACCTAAACATGAAGTCGTCAGTTCAGTCTTTTGCGGATATAAAAATCTTGAAATCTTTAACAAGGGCATGAGCCAAACAACAAAGTGTGTCAACAACATCCTCTTAGAGCTCATTGTTTTTCCTGTAACAATTGATAGCATCAACAAACCAGCTAACAAACAATGTAAAAGATGATAACAAAAATTGAAATAGAAAATCAAGAAACTCCGATGACCTTAGAAATTCTAAAAAATCGTATTATTATCAATAGTTTAACCAAAGTATCTCTAACATTTCTTAAATACAATGAATCCAAATATAACCTCAACATAGTTTCATTGGGTTATTAACAATTATTTCTATTAAATTCACTACCAGCAGTGTGTTTTACTGTTTGAGCTATTTGTTTCAATCTTTGTGGCAAAAGGCTCTCAAACCCTCGCATAACTGAAGCCTGCACTACTACAGGACAAGCTACTGTTGAGCCGCGTGCATTTTTTATTTGCACATACACATTCTGCAATGCCAAACAATAATGCAAATGCTTGTTATATCAATCTGTGAATAGACTTAAATCCAACTTCTAAAATTTCAATTTCATTTGCTCAAGGTATTAAACATAGTAATTTACTCGTTCTTAATCAACTCTCGATTTAGGCTATGCTAGTTTGATTAGGCAAAGAGAAAATTTTAAATTTGAAAACTAATAAAATTACATGAAAAATAAGAATGTAGATGATGGCAATGCATCTGGACTTTTTATTATTGAAAATTGTTTTCCACCCACTCAAAAAGGTACACCCTTAAATATCTATTGTCTCTCCCTATTCTTGTGGAGAACTCAATAAGCTATTGTCCCTTAAATATCTAGTTATTAACCAATAAAGAACTAGTTTTTTAATCTTTGACCAAAAAAATGCAAAATAATAACAATAAGAGCAGCAACAACAATAAATAATGAATCTTTCTTGTGGAATAAACTTCAACAGCCTTTATTCTTTAAGTTAAAAATTAGAAATTCGGCTTTCTTTGTTCCTTCCATGAATATTTCAGAAAATTGTTAACAAAATATAAAAAAACCAGAGAAGAAAATTTTGTTTTGATTAAATTCTATCTGATTTTGAGAGAAGTCAGAAATGTATTACAACTTTAAGGTTTTGACTTTTGAGTGAAGTGGAACTTATAAAACCCAAATTGCAATTCTCAAAATAATAAATGAAATAGGTTATGAGACTGCACCTCATCAGACTTCAGATGCAATCCAAACTTCAATTCTTCCTCAAAGTCATCAAACTTATCCAGGACTTCAGATATGGAATGATGAAGAGTAAAATTAAACAGAACCTCGCGTATCTGCCAAATAGAAACAGACTGCACTGGTATTACAGTTAACCCACCAGGAAACTTTAAGACTGCACTGGTATTACCATGGATGGTTGTAATATGGTTAAAATATTTAGTAATTAAGGTATTTAAAATATAAAATATCAAAATGTAATAAGGCTGACTATGAGAATCAATACAATACCAATGGGAACAGATGCTAAGCTCATTAGCAGAGGTGGACCCAAGAGATTCGCATACCAATGGAAACGGTTGTAAGCTCATTAGCAGAGGAGGACCCAAAAGATATGACTGTTTCCAGTCTTTAGAAATTCCCACACATCTTCTATTCCATGTACACGAGCTTCAACAAGTGTCGGGACTTGTTGTGTTACTTCTGCAACTTGCTTCATCTCCAACCTAAGTGGAAATTAGTTTTGCTGGTCAGTGATATTTATGAAGTGACAATACATTTCATGCATGTATGAGGGTAGATATATTAGGTAGGAAAAAAACTGGAGACTACATTAATTAGCTTAGCAGCTATATGAAAATTCAGTTCAAACGCAGAACCATTTGAAAAACTATGCAAGTCATATATACATCATACTTAGAACCATGAAATGAAACTATAATCACATCCATATTCTCTCAAACTCAATATTAGTTCAAAAGCAATATCTACTTAGCATTCTCGGATTTAGTTTTCTAAGATCATATGAAACTTCTATCTATTTTAAAACTTAGAATACAAGAACTAAAAACTACAATGCTAGTTAGACTAAGAAGAATTAAAACTCACTTATGAGCAGAATTTTCCATCAGAAGATCTCTGATTTTCTCATTGTAACCCTCTAGCATACTAACATTCAACTCATACTTCAGCATACCCTTTCTCTTACCAAATATCATAAGTAACTCTTCAAGTGTTCTATAGTTAATTCCCCTCTCTTCCTTAAAGAAAATATGCATACATTAAAACCATCAAATACTGAAGTAGCAATAAGTTTAGTTTGAGAAAACAGCCTCTGCATCATTATAACATAATACACACATTTGATCAGCTTCGAGAATGAAAAGATTATAATTCAAAGAAACAATATCAAAAGTTGTAACTCCTATATTATACCTTGGTTATCTCATGGCCAAAATACATGATCAAATTTAAAAGACTTCTTGGAAGACTCTGAGAAAATGACTTGAAGCTCCTTTTTAAGAGTGGATTCAAAACTAACAACAAATGTAAACTCGTTTGCCTTTTCACTTTCAATTAAAGCTTTACATCTGAGAACCATTTTATTTAGGTTTTCTATGAGAAGCATACCAAGACGCTGAAAAGAGTTCAAAATATCAAGGCTCAGAGAGGACTCAGCCGTGGTTTTCACATGATCATATAAGGCTACATACTGCTTCTTAAAATCCTAATACAAAAAAGAATCATAAAATAAGCTTAAATTAGTAGAAACACAAAACAAATCTTAGAATCCCTAAGAAGTTTATTGAAAATTAAAAAACAATAATATAGAATCAAGTGGCATTATGATTCATTCACCTAAACTTTGGTACTGAGATCAAAGACTTTCTTCAAAATTGGAGATGTATGACCCAGATCTGATGAATTTACATTCACACCATTAAACATGTTTCCATCCACCAAATCTGAATTTTCCTGTTGGTAAATATCAAGTCAAACAATAATTGATAAAAGGGTTCATGGATAAATGATTGAATTAATTAAAAAAAGATTCTGAACCTTAGATACCAAACACACACAGCACTGAAAAGTCACAAACACACAACACCTTAAAATGTTACTTCCAAACCAGAAAGAACAAATGTTTATCCATTCAGTTTTCAAGATCCTCCCGGAAGGACAAATGTTTCCGGTAGGAAGAACATTCAGGGGCGGAGAGTTCACCGTTTGACCCGAATGTAACAACCCGGATCCTGAATTGGATCTCGTATGACCCGGTTTCGTTCCTCTCACATTCCCAGTAGATCTATCCGCAGTCGGAGAGTTCTCACTCGAACCAGAAAGTTCACCGGAGTTACTATTATCTTTATTCGGAGCTGAATCGGATCTTTTAGAAACTGGGTTGGACCCGATTCTACCACCGGAGAAAGATCCAGAAGAACCTGAACTACTACTTACCGACGGTCCACCACGTGTCCTCAATGGTGAAACAGGTGAACCCAGATCGAGTTCACGGAAATCCGGTTTATTTGCTTCTAAACTGACCGTCTCACGAAACCGATCGTCTAACTCCGGTCCAGGCTTTTCTGGTTCGGGTTTTTCTGGTGAATGTGACATTTTGATTTTCCGAAATGGGTTTTGTTGAAAGATTGAATCTTTCTCTCTCTGAAAAGAAAACACAAACACAGTGTTAGCAATGTGTGTAGTGAGTAGTGAAAAATGGGTTTGTTGAAGAAGAAGAAGACATGAAGAGGAGAGAGAGAGAGAGAGAGAGAGAGAGAGAGAGAGAGAGAGAGGGATGGGGATCTCGTGATATAAAAGGAGTGTTGTTGTTGTTGTTGTTTAGAATAAAATAAAAGTATAGCTTTTGGAATTACTAAACCGATTAGTGACCGATTTATCCATCACCAAATCAGTCTCTAAAATAATTTGCGACTAATTTAGCGACTCAAGAAAATTTGGTTATGAAGAAAAATATACGGTCTCCAATTCGGTCTCCACAATGACTAAATTATTTTGGTCGCTAAATCGGTCACTAATGGCGAGTTTTCTAGTAGTGTTAATCGATTGTATACTTTTTATGCTTCAGACATAACTCCCCCTATCCCTCAGTGTACGTCTTCTGCTAAGGTTAACAACGTGAGATCCATAGAAACATCTGTCTTCTCTTCTGTTGCATCTGTGGTGAAATAGTTTATTGTCTCTATGGCATAAGATCGGATAGTTATACATGAATATACAGCTATCCGCTATCTCTAGGGTGATAGCACCTATACATAATTTGAACCATGACCACTATCTCTAGGCCAGTGAAATACTATTTTGATTTATTATGGTTATGATTACAATGATCATGCTACTATCTTCGTCCCTAATTATAAGACCTTCTTAAGAATTTTTTTTGTCCCTTTTTATAAGACTCATTTGCTATTTCCAACCACATTAATGATTTCTTTACCTACATGCCCCTATTTATTATACATCTTTTTCTTTAATCAGCAACAAATAACATTTTGAAAACATAAACTAACTCTCTCTATTAAAGGATAAAATTGTAAAAACAATAGTGATTATAAACAACTTTAATACAAATATCATCTTTCTTAATTCCCGTGATTTTGACAAAGAGTCTTATATATAGGGACGGAGGTAGTATTTAACGTGGGCTTGTTCTGATCTATGAAAATAACAATGGTGCAGAGGAACTTGTTTCTTGAGTGTAGTTTACATGCTTTCTAGTTTGCTAATTAAAGGACTATACTTTTGATTTTCGTTGCTCTTCTATATGTTAGTTAACTAGTGTGTGAGTAAACAATAATAATGTCTAATGCATTCTTTGGTCATGTTTGTATTTGCTTAATTTATGCCCTTCCAACAGATAGGTATCTAGGTTTCTTGTTTTTTGTTCTTTGATTATGACTGTGATTGTCATGATTTAAAATTACAAGGATGATTATTTGCTACATTGGTTTATGATATAATTTACAACTATTATTTAACACTGATGTCTTAACAGACCCCATATCTTGTAAGATCATCTAGGTATTTTATATCATCCCTCATTTTTTTTCTTTTCATTGATGATAATGCATGCATTCCTCTCTTTCTACGGGTTGCAAAACTCTATCTTGTTTGTTGTCTAAGGCCTCTTTAACAACCTGTTGGAGATCATGTTAAGGCAAAAAAGTATTTCTTAAAATTGAATATGACCCTAAATAGATTAGGTGTGACACAACAATTGGAATGTAAATGAATGTAATGCTGGCCATATATGTATAACACCTTACTTTGCCATGAGAATGAAGTGGTACAGTTTGGAAATGCATTCCCTATAGTTGCTAATTGATGCTGTTGCAAATCTCAGTCATCCGATGAAAGTTACACTTCAAAGCTGATTTGTTGGAGTTTAAATTGGAGCTATCCAATCTTCATTGGACAGTCGAAATCGGACGATTTCATTACTGCAGTATTTTCTTGACATTGGAAAATCGTTCTCCCTTTTGCCATAAGTTCAGCTTGTTGATAGATCAACGAGTATAAAAGGATTAATTAAATGATATAACCAAAGTATACCTAGAAATGAGTTCATCTGTGTCGAACATGGTTCATCTCGGCTCGACTTGATACTTAACTCGAATCCGTCACCAACTTTTTTCAGCTGGAACTTGGCTCAATTAAAGTTCACAAGCAACTCAGTTTAGCTCAATAACTCGAATCAAATGAACCAAAAGATTTATATTCTAAAATGATTGTTAAGAAGAAGATCATGCGTAGTTGTATTACATGTCATATTCTAATCTATGGCTATTGCCTTATCTAGAGAATCGGAAGCATCAAATACATGGATCCAAGTGTTTATGTTCCTACTTTAGCCGTCGAAGGAGAGGTGAAAGCCACTAAAAGTGCAGCCGTTCTTATGATGAACTATACAATGGTGAAAGGAAGAGTAAATAAGATTGCACAAATGGTTGAAACAATGCTCTCTAGTTTGCTAATTAAAGGACTGCTTTTGCTTTTAGTTACACCTCTATAGGTTAGTTGCCAAGTGAGTGGACACTAATAATGTATAATATATTTGGCTAATATATGTTTTTCAAAAAGATAGGTACCTATGTTTCTTGTTTTATGCTATTGGATTGTGCCTATGATGGTCTTATCTTGTTACATTTTCTTTAGGCCACTAACTAATCAACCTCACTAAGTTGCCACTTGCCACAATAGTGATTATTGTAGGGAAGAATGCCAAAAAGTATGTAATATGACCGCTTGCTTGGTAGCATATTCAAACAAACATTACACACAAATAAAAGTTGTACAAAAACACGTTTGGTGCAGCAAGCATTTAAGGAATCCCTTTGAGCTCATTGTGGAATTATCATGGATTTTCGGATTGTTGTTTTTGGTTCTAGCTCACAATTCACATGGTACTTCTCAATTAGTATCTCAAAATATTTCTTTAAGATTTGTTTACTTTGTCAAATAATGTAACTGTCCCAGACAAAGCAATTAGCACTATCAGATTAATTCTCCCTACCTTTGATAGCATTGTGATATAAATCGGGGACCGTAAGGACACTCACATGCAATAAATTAAAACTAGTTCAAAATGAACATAATTAAAATGACTTGTAATAAAAAGCAGGTTCGAAGGAAATTGACCAATACAAATAGAAAAGACAAGTAGTGGTATTATTTTTAAAGCAATATAATATGACTTCACAATACAAATCAGATAAGTAATGGTATTATTATTAAAGACGCTAAAATGAGTAAACCAACTCATACAACAAAGCTACTCCAAAAGAGCTAGACATTCTCTACCCCCAAATATCTGAACGAAAGCAAGCAAAACATTGACACTTAGTTATAATTTATTCTCAAGATAAAACTATTATCATGTAATAAAAAGGGGCTGGAAATTTGTCTAAATCAATAGATAAAATCACCCATTAGCTATATCATGTACATAATTAACTCCTTGAAATGACTTTGGCATCACAATCTCCTTGCAAACTTGCTCCATTGTAGGGCGACTATGTGGGCTCTCAGTTAAGCAATGAAATGCAATCCTTATAATTGATACCACCTCTTTCTTGATATCATTAGTAGGAAAAGGGAGGCGTTGATCCAACATATCAGTCAATAACATAGCATCAATTGTTTGGCCATCAGTACTTGATTGCAACAACTTAGATACAATGTCTCCAGGATGCTTTCCAAATAGTATTTCCAAGGTTAATACCCCAAAACTATACACATCACACTTCTCATTTACTTCCATTGTATATGCAAGTTCTGTAGCAAACAATAAGATTTATCACATGAAAGTAGGGTTCCAAAAAAAACAAAAGATATATATACAATTATAAAGTAGTTACGTTTTGCATGTAACTACAAAGGATAAACTGCAAACTCATTATATTATTAACTAATACAAAGAGAGGAAATTAACCTGGAGCAGTGTATCCAAAGGTGCCTACAAGAGAGGTCCAGTTGGAAGAATTTGGATTACGAAACTTAGCTGTTCCAAAATCTGAGACATGAGCTACATATTCCAAATCCAAAACAACATTCTTGCTGGATATATCGCGATGAACAATAGAAGGTGAGCAATCATGATGCATATAGCGTAAAGCATTAGCTACATCTTTAATGGAGCTCACCCTCTTATTCCAATCAAACATAGCTGCTTGTTCATCGTCTTTCAAAATCTTGTCCACACTACCCTTCTCCAAGAACTCATAAACCAAAAATGAGTGCAACCGATGTGAACAATACCCATATAGCTTCACAATGTTTCTATGTCGGATTTCTGTTAAAGCTTGGATCTCACTTTCAAAAGCCTTTAGATTGGACAATTCTCCATTTTGTATTGAATGAAGTTTCTTCACAGCTACAATTTCTCCTGTAGGCAACTCTGCTTTGTAAACACTTCCATGTCCTCCCACCCCAATAATATGCTTGTTGTCAAAATTTTCTGTGGCTTGGATGATATTTTCATACACCATTTTTCCATCAAAACTCCATATTTCAAATAGATTTTCAGCGTGTGATTCTTCTGCAGCCTTGTATTCTTTTGTGCTTGAGGTTCGACAAAGACGATATGAGATCTCATAAAAGAATAATGCTAACAATAGAATGCCTAGAGTGATAGTGAGGGGTAAAACTACCGCCAAAATGGTTTTTGTCTTATGATTGTGAAAGTTGCTACCTGATGTTGAGCAAGGCTCTAGTCCAAAGACATTACCACACAAGCCTTTGTTATTTCTAAGTGCTTCAATTGGAGCTTTCTGGAAGGCTGAAATGCTTGGAATCGGACCCTCAAACCGGTTGTATGATATATCAACAGTTGTCAAGCTTAACATATCAACAGAGCTGAAGGGAATGGTACCAGAAAGATCATTATGTGAGAGATTCAGTGTTTCTAAGTGATTTAATTGTCCAAACATTGCTGGAATGGTTCCATTCAAAAAATTCTCACTAAGATCAAGATCTTCAATAACATTTAATTGGCCAAACTCAACAGGAATGTTTCCTTCAAACTTATTTTTGCTTAAATTCAAGTGAAATAACGATGACAAACTTCCAAGTTGTTTTGGGATTAAACCACTTAAATTATTTGTTGAAAGCTCCAAGGTATCTAGCTTTTGCAATGATGCAACTTGTGCAGGAACTTCTCCTGAAAGATGATTGTTACTTACCCTGAGTTGGATCAACAAAGATAAGCTTTCTAGCTCCTTTGGAATTTTTCCTGTAAGTTGGTTCGAAGACAAGTGAAGTATATGTAAATTAGTTGCCTCGGCCAATTCTGGTGGTATGCTTCCTGTTAAATTATTATTGGAGATTTTAAGGCTTGTGAGATTCTTGCACTTTCCCCAATTTGGTGATAGATGGCCATGCAAATTATTGTCACTCAACTCCATGTAGTCCAAAATTGGATACACACCAAAAGCATTTGTTATATTTCCAGTTAATTGATTTTTATGAAGCCTAACTCTAAAAAGGCTGGAGCAATTCTTCAAACTCATTGGAACTAGTCCTGTGAAATGATTATTGGATGCGGTGAAGTGATAAAACTTTCCACTAACACAAATGTTGTGTGGTAATTGTCCTGTGAAATTATTATCATCTAACCCCAACATTCTAAAATTGGTAAGCCTATTCATTCCAGTTGGAATATTGCCACTTAATGCATTTGAGAAAAGTTGTAACCTACTTAGTTTTGTCAAATTTCCAATAGTGGAAGGAATTGGGCCAGAGAGATTATTTATTTGAAGGAGAATATTATCCAAATTGACCAAGTTACCAATGGATGAAGGGATTGGTCCGGAGAGGTTGTTTCTTAACAGCTGGAATGAGTGAAGGGAATAGAGGTTTCCGACTTCAGTGGGAATGTTACCAGTTAGATAGCTGCTATGAAGGTAAAGATGTTGTAAATTGCTCAAGTTTCCAATTGTAGAAGGGATTGGGCCTGAGAGATGGTTCACAGACAAATCAAGTACACTGACTTGTTTTAGAAAGCCAATTTCTTGAGGAATGAAGCCATAAAGACTATTCATTCCAAAATATAGCTTCTTGACATTGACCAACTTGCCAATTTCACGAGGAATATGGCCTGTAAGTGTGTTGCCATATAACATTAGAATTGATAAATTGGCCAACATTCCTATTGATATTGGTATAGTCCCTGTGAGATTGCAGCTATTAAAATCAAGTATTGTCAGATTCCTCACACTACCTATCTCAAATGGAATAATTCCAGAGATATAATTTTCACTAAGATTAATATAAGAGAGTTTTGACAGGTTACCAATGCTATTAGGAATATTACCAAAGAGCTTGTTTTGTGAAAAATCAAGAGTGTTTAGATTGGACATTACTCCGATATGGTGTGGAACAACTCCATGGAATGAGTTGTTTCTTAAAACTAAACTATGGATTTTTGGAAGTGATGAGAAATTGAGACTTTGAAGCGTACCTCTTAGGCCAAAACTGGTGAGATCTATCTTGTAGATAGATTTGGAGTTATTATCACATGTGATTCCTTCCCAACTACTACAAGGAGTATTACCAATCCATGAAGAGAGTAATGCTTTGCTTTGGTTGTCAAAGCTTGCTTTCCACTTCAATAGAGCATCTGCCTCGTTGCCTTGGTTTTCTGCATTAGCATGAGGTGATGTGACCATTACAAACACACAAAAGAACACAAGAAGACACTGCTTTGGTAAATGCCTCATCCTCTCAAGCATTTTTTAAATTTAAACACGGATAAAAGTATATTCAATCACTCAGAAGTATATATGTAATAGAACAAGAGACTTGTTATGAATGCATGCATGTTAACGAAAGATGTGGATGATATTTACACACGCTCAGCTAGGGTGATTAAAGTCATTTATTATTCTACTTGGATAAAATTTATTATTGTGTTAAATAAGTTTTTCGTCTCTAAAGATAACAGATTTTGATTTTAGTCCTTATAAAATAAAACGAGGTGTTTTCATCCTCACACAATTTTTTGTTTCGTTTTTGGTCCCTAACGAAAATAATTTTGATATGTTCTTGACATTTTTTGAACATAATATGAACATACGTTGAACATAATATGAACATATATATATATGGGATAAGATCAAATGACACCAAGGTGTCAAATTAAATTTGACATCAAATCTTAACCATTAATTCAATTTTAATCCGACGTCTCCTATCAATTCATTAAATGCACACTTGCTTGATCAAATGATCCAAATTTTAATTTTAGAAATAATTTATTATTTCTTCTCTTGATTAATTATTTACCAAAAATTCTTTAACGGTATTATTATGGTTTCTTTACATTATTCATTGTCATCCTTTTTTTTAAGGGCTTATCATCCTTATTTCTTTATTCATATCAACCTTTTTTATTTTTATTTTTCTTAGATGAACCCAAAGAAAATTGATTTACAAAGAGCACCGGGGATAATGAATGAACGATTACACCCAAAATTAAAAAGAACATATGCATGGCCATTCCTATGAAATTAGAGGCTCAGCTCTCATAGTAAAATTAGGCCCCTAATAAAAAAACACATTTTTTTTAAAAGAACAATCTTCTATTTAAATTGAAAATAACATCCGTATAATGATTATTAGCCACCGAAATCAAAATTAACAATTATTTTTACTATGGGACAAGTTTTTTTTACATAAAAATAGAAACATGTAACATGTTTTTTTACATAGAAATAGAAACATGAATCATATTCTTTTTCTTTCTTTGAGTGGGGGTGACTATTGTGCAATACTCTTTTCTTGAGGCCCGTCACTTTGGGAGGCCCAGCTCAGTTGAGCTGTTTGCACTCCCCAAAGAACGGGCCTGAACATATGCTACTAAACGAAAGCAAAGCACATATGTTAAAACACCTGATACAAGAATATTAGCATCATGAACTCAAGAATAATATTACCCAACAAATGAAAGAGTAGTCAATGCAAACAGGATACACAGATAATCCAACATAAATTAGTAAATAGAATCTCTAGAAAAAATAGTATGGAGAAATCAAATGACAATCATCTACCTATTGGTACAAAAGATTGTCTCAGAGGCACTTGTTAACAAGACTCATATATATATATGGATTTGCTAATATACACTCACTAGTTTTTATGTGGGAGTATTTTAGCAAGTTATAACTAAAAAGTTGATAAATACACCTTGAGGTGTATGTTGCTATAACACACCTTCTATAAAATAAGTGGGTGTATGTTAGCAACTCCTATAGGCATTTGCTAGAATACACCCACTTATTTTTTAGGAGTATTTTAGCAAGTGATAACTAAAAAGTGGCTAAATACACCTAAAGATGCATGTTGCTAAAATACTCCCACATAAAAACTAGTGGGTGTATATTAGCAAATCCTATATATATATAGTTGATGCAAAGCAAATATAATATTAGCATATTATTCAGATGGTACACTTGGAGATTTTTTTAGGGGATGTAACTTAGTTCATTTCATTATTTGATAATAGTATGAAAACAAATGAGTATATCAATGAAAATATGGAAACTTGGCATAAAATATGGTCACATTTGCTAACAAGTGACCCGTTTTATTGGTTTGTCTCTTACTAAACTCAACACAAGAGTTTGTAGAACAAAAAAACTATACATATGTTTGCAGTCAAATATGATAGCTTCAAGCTCCAACGCGTCGTTCCCTTAGCTTTTTTACTATAGGGAATTGACTAATAATAAATATTCATCATCAGTGTCACTCTAAAAAAAAATACTCCCTACTTCCTATAATAAGTGAGTCATTTGCAAAAAAAATTGTCCTAGTATAAGTGATCCATTTCACTTTTCAATACAACATTAATTACTTTTTTCCAATTATAACTCTAATTAATAATAGTTTCATCACTCCCAATCAAATATATTCTACTTTGCATTTATGATAGTGAAAAATGCACCAATACTTGACAAGACACTTAAAATCATTTATCTCTCTCTTTCACTTATACACTTTTTCTTAATATGTCTCACTTATAATGGGACGGAGGGAGTATGGAGAATGCTAGTTTTCGATATCATTAATTAAAAGTTCACCAAGTCTAGAAATATACCTCATCCGTAAAAAATGGCAAAATTGTTCGGGTGAATGTTGTTACCGGAGTTTGAACTTTAACTATTCTAATAAATTTTTAATGAGTATTGTCATTTCATCTATCTATTAAATTAAAATTTCACAAAAGTCACTCCAAAATTATATTTGAGAGAGATTGCTGAATGATTATAATATTATCATTTAAAATTCACATAATTCACTGTACAAAATATTATCATTTAAAATTTGTATATTTTTAAATATCAAGAGACATTTTTTTAAGGAACCAAGAGACATATTAGAAGCTGTGAAAAATTTCAATCGAATAATATCAATTTTTTTATAAGCTAGAAGTTCAATTATGAAAAAAGAGCACTTCACAAAGCATAGAGTTTATAAGGGATGCCAACCTAATTAACATGCTTTTTATTACGTGATTATGCTCTTAACTTACCTAAACAAATATTGAAAAAACAAAACACTAAGGGACATAATTCCAACTCACTATAATAAAAAGAGAAAAAAAAGCGAAAATAAAAGACTCCTCAATCCTCGTCTATTCTCTGATATAATCAAAGAAAATGGTAACAAATGCCTTAAGGATATTGTTTAAGGGTTCAAAAGAAGTAACTTTTGTTTAGAAAATGATGTAATTATGACTTTGAGATATGTTTGACTTATATTTTTGTAATATCCCGCTTCAGACTCAAGTATTTATTAGTGGTGAGACGATGTGTCAGAGATATTTTTAGGAATGGCATTTTTGTAATTTTGGGGGTTTAGGCTATAAAAGTCATTTACCCCAAAATCCTCTCATAATCTTTGCTACTTCCTCTCTCTAAACAACTCCTCTCCCTTCTCTCTACTCCACCTCTCACGCCACCCTCTCTCCATCTCTCCATAAATCATCAAACTTCATCTCCAACCTCTCAATCTTCATGCAAGCTCACCTTTGGGAATTGCTGGAACAAGAAAAGCTAGAGGAATCAAGAAAGGAAGGAAGAAATCAAGCTAGGGTTTGAGGGAAAAAACTTGGAAAGGAATCAAAGTAATGATTCAGGTGAGTTCCCAGGGTTTTAGAACCCACCATGTGTGAATTTGGGTGTAATTCCATCCTTTGAGCATAGTTTACATTTAGTGCCCTAATTCCTATTGCTTTCCAATTCCTTGCTCATTCATGTTTAAACTATCAATTTGCATTAGAAATTCATTCCTAAGGCTGTTAGAGTGTCTGGGTATGATTGGATATGTCAAATTGGTGAAAAATCACGTTTTGAACATTTTATGTGTTGCCAAACTCGCCCGGCGAGGTCGTGGCGAGCTTGCAGCGAGCTTCATCAGATGAGTTCTGGACCAACTCGCCATGGCGAGATGTAGCTCGCTGGGCGAGTTAAGACAGTCCCTCCAGGGGTGTTGTGCTTCGTTCAGTGAGCTGAGTGCACGTCGGGCGAGGCATATTGTAACACCCTATTTCCCGACGATAATTATTAAATAATAATTAAATATTTAATAAAGAGGATGTTACAAAACTCGTCAATATATCACATATAACATAAACACTTTCTTTAAATAATAATTTCAACAGCAGAAAACATTTCATTGATTTCATTAATATTGATTACCCTTGTTATTCAACATCATAAATAGAAATAACAATATTTCCAAGTTCTCGACTTAAAAACAAATTAATTTCAAAGTCAACCTCAACCCTGGTGTTACAAGAATCAGAGCTCGTAGCGACTACATGCTTAATAGATTACTAAATAAAATGAAAACTAGACGGAAGACGTATTCCATCTCCACCTTCTAAGTCGTCCCACAGCTAAACTTCCTCAACCTGAGTGTCTGTACCCGGGAGTACAATCACCACAAAGAAAACAACACAACAACAACAAAGAGGTGAGAAATCCTGCCGTAACATAATATTTGGGAAAAGCACGCACAACATTATAATACAACAATAACAATATTCTGTCGTCATGTGATCATCGACATTTATTATATTCTTCTCAACTAATCATACATATCATCATCTCATTCAATTCACACTTAAAAACACCAAGTATAAGTATTATCATTTAAATGCATATGGACTCACCCTAAGACCTATATGAATGTGGTACCACACCTATCGTCGTCATAATTTGCCAGAGATATGTTACTGGACTTTCGTCGTCATAAATTGCCAGAGATATGTTACTGGACTTTCATCGTCATTTCATCTTCATAATTCCTAGACACGACTCTATATGCATGCATGGTGACAGACTCATCAGGTATTACACATCATCACGTCATCATGAATTCACATTCATAAATGCAAGACTCTCCCTAATATGCACAACATTAATGCAAAACACACCGTCATCATTCTCATCGTCTTCATAAATAAACATCGTCATTCTCATCATCAAAATAATATAGACATCGTCATTCTCATCATCATTATAATATATACATCATCATTCTCATCGTCATAGTAATATAGACATCATCATTCTCATCATCATTATAATATAAACATCATCACTCTCATCATCATATTAACGCAAGTATCAACATTTCTCATCATATTTATTTATACACTTATATATAATATCAATCGTCATCACTCTTTGTCATAGTCATATGATTCCTCATCATTACTCTCTATTACCGTCTATATCTCTACATTATCTCCTCATCAATCCAACCATTAAGCACGACTCGTTTCTACGTCAACAACCCTCTATTTTATTTTATTATTCATCTTATGGACATGCTCTATTCTCTCGTCTATTCTAGGCTCTCTAGATATTTTATCCTGATAGCACACCCTATTCCTCCTTCTTAGTTTTAAGATGTTTACTTCTCCATTAACATTACATATAACGTCTCCTCTCTATACAACTAGGTTTCGCCTCACCATCGTCAATAACTCTTTCCTACTTATCCCTCTCATTATTACGACTTTATACCTTAATCCCCGTCTCACATTTGTCGTCATCTATAACCTCGACAATTCCCCTAATCTTAACTTCATTCTAATTCAAAGTTATTATCTCACCTTATCGATACTTTCTACGTCAGCAACTTTCCTCACTAAAACTTCATTATAATTTAAGGTTTTATTCTCTTGATACCGGTCATTATTATTATCGTCAAACATTATGACTATTACCTCTTATCTTCTTTCCTATTCATTTCGCTCTCTTCTAATCAATTCCCGTCTTATTCACCGCTATCCTCATTCCTATTATCTTTCACTACTCAATACACACCTTATATGTTCCTACCTAACAATCATCTTAAGTTCCATAATTACCTTGACTCTTTTACTCTTCAACTTAACAATATTCCTAAGCTCATTATTTGTTTAAGAAGATTATATTTAACTTCATCACTTACTCGGAAGGCACCTACGTTATATCCCTTCTTATCATCGTCTCTTTTAACTTCTTTATCTCTTCATATTTTATACTCTCTTAATCAGCTTTCCATATTAGACCTTTTAAAAATACCCCAATGGATTAATCATGTCGTTATCACTCCGTCGTGAACTACTCATCTACATCCCTCACACTTCTCCTTCTACTGCTTAAACTACTTCACCTTTTTAGGCTCAAGACTCATCAAATATTAAATGTCAACACATCAACAACAGCTTACAGTCATAGATGCAAACTCTTCCTATTTTTCACAACACCGGGACAAAACATATCGTCGATATTCACATCATCACCATAAGAAAACGTTGTCATCATGAATATACATCGTCACTCACATCATTTATATAATCAACATCATCATTACGAGTATGCTTCACCAACTTCATCATATTTATATATTCAATAGTCAACGTCATTAGCAACTTCATTATCTAAGCGCTTTCATTCTCACCATTCACTATCCTACTCCTCTCTCTTTATTTCTTCTTGGATTTGTCTCTAACACCCTAAAGTTCTTCCATGTATTAATTCGTTAAGGGGTTGGGGAACTACCCTTAAGACACCAGACTAAACTCCCTTCATGTATGTTTATAGCTTCGGAACCCTAGTATACACTTACTTTTCACGCTAACAATTTTCTTAGACTTACTATTCATATCACAGCATGACCCAGGTACAATATTTTATTCATAACTCAAGTTCTAGAGATCTAAATGGATTCAAACCAAAGGGAAATGAAAGCTGACATCTATATCTAAAACTTTCATGAAGGGACCTAAGTCCAATTCGGGACAGAGAGGGGTGGAAATGTTTCGTTTCCTAAACCTGGGCAGAGTGCACGACCGTGCCGACCCCTGTGTAGTAATATGACCATAAATCGAGTTGTGGATATCTAAATGAGGCCAATTCAAAGCCACATGAAAGCTAACATCCATATCTACAACTTTCATGAAGACACCTAAGCTCAATTCGGAACTGAAAATGGTCAAAAAGTTGTGCCAAAATCGCGTCACGATTCTGTCAGCATCAGAACGCAGATTTTGTAATTTTCCACCATGGGAGCTTCCCCGGCTCCGATTTCGACCCCCCCCCCCCCCCCCCAACTCACCAAATTCGTCCCTAAACATCACCCTAAGGTTACCCTATCATTCAAACACTAATTTTCCATTAACCTACTGATTCACACACTCTCTTCATGGTCAATCCTCTATTCGTAAACCATAAACTAGTTTCTCTTAATTTTAAATAATTCAACCTCGTCTTTACCTTCGTCCATCATCAATCTCTCATCACAATCTCACATCATAACAAAAACATCATCTTAAGAATTATACACCCCCCATCATATATTAAGATACCCTAAAGTGCAAAGATTCTCCCCCTTACCTCGATTCCTCTGAAATCTCTGGTTTGGCTTGACTTCGTTGTAGCTAGGTTTTCCTTTCTCTAACGGCTGCTCTTCTCTCTGTTTCTACGTTCAGCAAAACTGAGTTCTAATTTCCCAAAACCCTCATTTATATTTGGTCTAGCCACTCTTCATATAACTTTCCTCTTCTATTCACTATTCTTTTGCTTTTCCCCTCCCCCACTTATTAAAAACCTATTTTCTACACCTCCTACTCTTTTCTACTTGTTTTTCAATTCTCTTCCTATATTATTTAAATTCTGGTATCATAAATTAATTCACCAATATAATTCAACCCTCTCAACATTTACATCACATTCAAATAAAACAGCAATAATAATAATATTCACCACGCCACACCTATTAAAATTTATTGAATTGCTTAAAATATAAAATTGGGGTGTTACACATATGGTATCCATTTTCAATGAAAACCCTAATTTCTAAGAAAAACACCATTTTTGACATATCCGGAAGTTTTTTCAACATTTAAGGAATGGATGATCAAGGACTCGGCAATGCATTAAAGATGCAAGAACAAAGGTTAGAGGGATAGAGAAATTATTACAAGTGAGGTAATAAACCCTTAAGAACGACATATGACAACGATATGTCTAGAACCTATAATAGGTTAGCAAGATTAAGAATATAATCAATTAAGCGTACGATGGTACGAGGTGAAATTCTGGCAGTTCTGGTTCTGAACCAGTAAAACAGAGTATGAAAACTAAAGTTCAGAAGTAGAAAATTAAAGTGCAAAAAGTAAGATGTTCAAGACATCATGCCCTATGTTCAGAAGAGGATTGCAGGGAAGAAGATTCCTCTGAATGTGCCTGAAGCACCCATTGACAAAACTTTCTTCCATGTTGTTGAGAACGTAACCAGGGGGAAGTATGTGCTCGAAAGAAGGCTTGATGTGGAAAGAGAGTTGGCTAAAGAAGCCTTGCAGTGTGCTGAGGCTGATGAAGATGATACTGGTCCTAATGAAGACTAAGGAGCTTCTGATGTTGAGTCTGAAGACTGTCAATTTTGTGGACTATGTCCTGGATTTCATTTTGTGCTTCTGGTCTGCATTTTTGTACTATACTCTGCAGTTGTGTTCTCTTGTTTTTGTTTCCTCTGTGAAGACTTTGTGTGTGGTATGACTCTATGGTGCCTTTATGGTTATGGGTTTGTGGATGAAAGCTCTTATGCAATCTGTTCATCTATGGTGTGAGTTAGAATTGTGTTGCTGATTTCTGGGCGTATTCCATTTGTTTTTCCTCTGCTAGTGTGTTTGTAACCTCTGTTGTTTCTTGTTCTTTCTACTCCTGGTGATTGCATGGTTGTTTTGCCAAAATTGTTTGGCTAAAAAGGGGGAGATAAGTATAAGTGTTTCTGATGTGGCTACAGTAGTTCAGAATCAATACAGTTTTTTTTCAGAAGCTGATGTGTTTCAGGGGGAGTCTCTGTTTCAGGGGGAGTATATGTGTTTCCTGTCAGAAGCTGTTATGTTTCAGGGGGAGTAGTGTATGTTTATGTTTCAGGGGGAGTAGTGTATGTTTCAGAAGCTGCTGCTGAATGACATGTTTCAGGGGGAGTGTGTTTGTGTGGAAACGTAATAGGATTTTGTTTATACCACTGCTGACTCTGTTGCTATTGTGTTACTACGTTTATGTTCTTCTTGATGAGTTCAAAATTTGCCTTGTGTATCTCAAATTGACTTTAGCCAAAAATTTGCCAAAGGGGGAGATTGTTGGATATTTGGTTGTTGGCTTCATGTTTGCTAAAATCAAATATACGAGCAAGTTGTGCGCCTTCAAAAGCTGAACCTTCAGAAGCACTGTTCAGAAGCTGAACCTTCAAAAGCACTGTTCAGACGCTAAACCTTCAGAAGCTGGTTTACTATGCTCCTGTTTTCGTGCCTTGGAGCTGTTTATTTCCTCATCTGATCTTTTGTAGATTTGATTGAAGAATTCTCCAAGCTGCGTGTGTTTCTAGAAGGAAGAATATTTTCGTAAGATATATTCTGAAGATTGGATACTTTTATTTGTGAATATATTTTCAAAGAAATCTTTGGAAAATATATTTCTGAAGAATATTGTGGAATATATTTCTAAAGAAGAATTTTGGAGATATATCTTTGAAGAATATTTGGCTCAAATATTTGTTGCTGCTGAAGGCTATAAATAGAGGACGCCACTATTGAAGAAAATGATCTCAACCAAAGTTATCATTGAAAGAGTATACTTAGGTTTTGAGTCTGTTAATTGCGAGTCTTTCTTGTGTCACCTTGATGCAAGCATAGGACTGTGTTTAGTTGAGTTGTAATTGTTAATCACTCATAAGCTTTTAAGCAAGAGTGACGTTTGTGTGTTTTGGAGTGTGTCTCCTACTTTGTTTGTTATTTGAGTTTAAGATCACTGGGGCAGTGATTGTTTGAGGGGAAGTGGGATGGGATCTCAGGTCTAGGAGTTCCTAGGTTGAAGTCAATACGGGTAGTTGCTAGGTGATAAGTTGTAAACTGGGAGTTTGCTGAGAACTTAGAACTAGGACTATCATAGTGGATTTCCTTCCTGGCTTGGTAGCCTCCAGACGTAGGTATGTTTGTCACCGAACTGGGTTAACAAATATCATGTGCCTTTTACTTTCAGTCTGTTATTTTCTGTCTGTTATTGTTCCTCTATTTTACTCTGTTTTACTGCGTTGGATCTTTACGTTCAGCATCTGGAATCTATTGTGCCAGAATTTCACAATGAAAAAAGAGTGGCGAATTTGGAGGTTTCTGAAGTTTGGTGAAACTGGCCTAGGATGGGATCCTGTTACAAGAAGTTGTTCAGATGAGTGGTGGGATAGAAAAATTAAGGTTAGTTTGTTTAATAAATACTTTTAGTTAATTTACAATGAAAATAATTTAATATAAGATCTCAAAGTTAATTAATGGTTAACTTTTCTTTGTTTGTAGGAGAAACCTGAGGCTAAAAAATTTCGTAATAAGTCAATAGATCAGTCGATTGAGGAATATTAGAATCAATTGTTTGATGACAATTAGGCAACTGGGGAAGAGTTTGTTGCTCCCTCTATGGTAATAAGCCACCAGATGGTATTGTTATTTATATGTATTTCTACAATTTCTTCCTTTAAAAAACACTTTTTTGATGAAGTTTGTTTTATAATTATTAGTTTTTCTTTTGCACATGTAGATATTATTTGGTTGATAAAGGATATCCTGATAAGGAAGGATATATGGTGCCTTATCCTAAAATAAGGTATCATTAGTCTCAATTTGAACATGAGCCCCCAACTAATGCTCATGAAGCCTTTAACCGTGCACATTCATTTCTTAGAAGTTGTATAAAAAGATCATTTGGAGTGTTGAAGAAAAGATGGAAGATACTTAATAGAATGTCGCAATTTAGTGTTAAGACCCAAATTGATGTTATAATAGCTGCATTTGTGTTGCATAATTATATTCACATCAACTCAGAAGATGACGCAATATTTACCGTTCTTG
The DNA here is from genome assembly GCA_018208015.1 of Medicago ruthenica. Taxonomy (NCBI): domain Eukaryota; kingdom Viridiplantae; phylum Streptophyta; class Magnoliopsida; order Fabales; family Fabaceae; genus Medicago; species Medicago ruthenica. Next base: position 89,155,789 of record CM031371.1, on the reverse strand, counting down.
AGCAACATCCAAATTACATTCTTCATGATGAACTTCCGGATATTGTTGATGGTAACTAATGTAGTGAAAGACCAGAGGGGAGATCGGGGAGATCAACAAAGACAAAAGAAATTTGTAACAATATTGCTGCTTTATTATGGAATATTAGGTGATAGACTTATTTTTATTATTATTTTGGATTAATATAATTGTAGTTAAGATTATCTTAATTCGTACTTAAATGACAATGATATTGTTGTTGTTGTTGTTGTTGTTGTTGTTATTATTATTATTATTATTATTATTATTATTATTATTATTATTATTATTATTATTATTATTAATGTATATTGTTCTTGTCTTCATAAAAAATTGAATGATATAAAAATGTCATTTTATGTCATTTTACATCTATCAGCTAATTAAACCGCTAATTTACCAAACACTTTAATTTTCTTATCAGCCATAAGTTATCAGTCATCAGCTATAAGCTATCAACTATCAGCCATCAGTCATAAGCTATAAGCTATTAGTTAGCTTATCAGCTATCCAATATTTTTGCCAAACAGACCCAAAAAGTTACCATTTAAAGGTCTTAAAGAGTGCCCTGAGGACATTCGTTTACATTTCCCTTCACAGAATTTGTTTTAGTTACATGTGTTAAAACGAGCACTAATGTATCCCGTCTTTTTGATTTTACGTGGATGAACGATAAAATAGTAAAAATATTCTCTAAAAAAACATAAAATGGTAAAAAAAAATAAGTAAATCAAAGAGAAAGTTCGAAGAAAAATATTATACCAAAAACAATTTTTTTATACCGTGTCAAAATAAGGTTTTTTTTATATTATCCAATATTGTTTTTTCTCCTATTATTGTAGATTGTTCGCATTTTAATGAAAGAAAAAAATCCAACACAAAAGTGGGTATCCCCTTTATTGGCAAAGAGCAATAAAGTTGTAGAAAGTAATTAAGTGAAGAGAAAAATTGAAAGAAAAATGTTACTCCAAAACACTATTTTCCAAATGCATCTAGGAGTCATTTAAGTTTAATGTTTGTACCGGGTTAGTCTTTAAGTTTTGTTAGTTTTAGATTAGTCCTTTAAATTGCACAATGTATTCACTGTTATCTTTTTTCGTCTAACGTTAAACGGTGCTGATATGGTCGTTAGATGTTGATGTAGCATGTGCAACTCATCATCTTCATCCCATCTTCATGATTGAATCTAGATCTTCATATTATCTTAAAAAATATCAGATTTATGGAGAGAAAAAATTCACGCTTTTCTCAAATCTTATCCCTTTTCTCTCAAAACCATTTTCATAAATCTTCTTCATTCTCAATCATTTTGAATCCAGAAAATCAGAATTCAAATGAAAATCCATAAAATATTTTGCTATTTTTTTTTACTAGTTGCATAACTGAAGTTGATTTTAAATTAGAATTGCAATGAAAATAATAAATGAATATTAAGCTTATGGGTTCATTCAATCCCTCAATTCTTCATTTGCTTCTCTTTTCTTCCAACCTTCTTTACTAGAACCATTGGAGTTATAAACATTAGTAACCCTTTTCTAGATTAAATAAATAAACAAACAAAAGGCGATAAAGGTTGAGTTGTTGTTGGACAGAAAAAGGTAAGTTAAATGAAGATGGGTTTGTGCGAATGAAAGCGTTGTTTGGATGGCTGTGACAACAAATGGAGTAATTGAAGATGGAGATTGAAACTAAGAGGATGGAAATGGAAATGGAAATGAAGCACAGTGAGATCAAGCCTATTTTTTACGTTGAAAATGGAGATAGAGATGCAAATGATGAATTTAGTATTGATTTCATCTCTCCAAACACTACAAATCTAGGTCTGAAAAGGGAGGGCTGTGTAATGTTTGTGTTTTGGGGTTCTGATTATATGAGTTTTAATTTGATAAAGATGGAGAGGTTGAAGAAAAAGATGTTGTGTTTTTTCTGTTCTTGATTTTTTTCAATCTTGGTGGGTTGAAGGTGATGAAGATGGGGAGGTTGAAGATGAAGAATGGGTTGAAGGTGGAGAGGTTGAAGATGAATATCTTGTGTTTTTTTCTTCTCATTTTTAGTTTTATTTTAAAATTAAATTTATAATAAAAATTAGTTAAAAATAGAAAATTTTGCTGAATTCGACACGTCATGTCAGCATCCAACAGCCACATCAACACTACTTAATAGAGTTAGATGTAAAAAGGTAACGGTGAAAACATTGTATAATTTAAAGACTAATTTGAAACTAAAAAACCTAAAAGGACTAATCCGATAAAAATGTAATATTGGATGCATTTCACCTTTTTTTTCTTTATAAGATCAAAATATTTTTTTTACTATAGTCTCCAATATTGTTTCTATTGTTGTTGATTGTTTCTTGTATTATTGTAGATTATTCCTATTATATTGGGATTTAATTAATTTTTATTTGATAATTTAAATAATATTATAAAAATGATAAAAAATAATTTAAATGAAAGGTAAAATTGAAAGACAAAATTCAGCTCAAGAAAGGTATATCCCCTTTATATATACTAGCGTTCAAACGGACACTTTTTGTCCGTTTCTCCGATCTTTTTATTGCGTTAATGCGTATGAATTACGAATTTTTTCTATGAAATTTTGATAAAAATTATTTTTATTTTGATTAAAATTATAGGTATAGATAATATGTATTTTGCACTTGTATATTGTAACAAACTATACTTATTTTGTTAACAAAACCAACAATATAACAGATATAATATAAATTCTTATCTTTTTTTATGACACTAACAAAATAATATTCTTATAGTCAAATTTGTTTAAGGGGTGTATTTGAAAGTGAAAAAGCCAACCCAAAACCATATATTCACTTTATATATAGTGTAGATTTTAAACCAACAAAAATAATTTTTGGTTGTTTTTATTTGAGAATGGATGAAGTACTTTTACAAAAAATTAAATAAACAATAAAGGTAAATGTTACTATGCAATACATAAAATAACGAAACTCCCTTCAAAAAATAAAATAAAATAAATTAACTAAAAAGTCTATAGTGTATATAAAGAAAATAGAGATTTTGAGCTGGTTTTTCATTCTTCCAATCATACTAATAAATTATCTTATAATAATGTTATATTATTAGTAACATTAAAAAAAATAAGAATTTATATTATATTTATTATATTGTTGATAATGATGTCATTGAAAATATAAACATGGTATGTTGGGTTTGTTACAATTAGAAAGTCACAAATATCTATATTTATAATTTTAATTAAAATTTTATTAAAAAACACCGTTCATAATTTACACACCCTGTCTTTCCATCAGTAATAGTAAAGAATAATCTATTCGTTCTGTTTTAAGTGTCGTTTGAGTAAATTTTTTAGTTTTTATTTAATTGTCGCTTTGAAAGTTTAATAGTACAGTTTGTCAATTATACTCTTTCTCAATCAGTCCTACTTACTCATTTTTAATAAAACTAAATTCTTTCTTAAAAAAAATGAAACTAAGTTCGATTCTCTATAATAGTGGTCTCTTGATAAGATTGATTGAATTTATTAGAAAAAGAGGGAATGCCTCTTCATTAAAGAAAGAGAGAATGTATGCAAACAAATAGAATTTTATTAATTTTGTCAAAAAAAATCTATTAATAGATTAAGATAAAAGTATAACAGAAACAAAAAATTCGAAAATACACTTTTTTAATTAGAGAGTCTTATTATAAAATGAAACTTAAAAATGAACTAAAAATAATTTTATACTACCACACATTCCACTCCTCACACATCACCACACATGACACGTTATTTCTGTTTCAAAGTCAATTTAAAGTGCACAACTAATCAAAAGTCTCTCCATCTTCCACGCTAAATATGTTTTAGTCAGTCAAAAAATAGCATTTACTTTTGCCTCCTCATTCTTTAGGTCCTAAATATAAACCTCTTTTAAAATTACTAAATGCATTTATTATTTTTTTCTTAAACATACCAATAATTAATATTACTAACTTATCTTGAAATAAGAAAAGTGAATTTTAATAATCATACAAACAAAAGACAATTTGGTAATATTAACACATAAAATAGACACTTTCTTTATTAGAGAGTCTTTTTTTTTTGGGTCAAGTAGCCTAGTGGTTATAGATCACACATTTTAAATGTGGAGAAGTGGGGTGTACTGGGTTCGAACACCGGCCCCTGCATATAATATGTAATATCCCTACAAACTAAGTTAAGCTCACAGGAATTAATTAGAGAGTCTTATTATAAAATGAAACTTAAAAAATGAACTAAAAATAATTTTATACCACACATTCCCCTCCTCACACATCACCACACATGACACGTTATTTCTGTTTCAAAGTCAATTTAAAGAAAACACCTAATCAAAAGTCTCTCCATCTTCCACACTAAATATGTTTTAGTCAGTCAAAAAATAGCATTTACTTTTGCCTCCACATTTACTTTTGCCTCCTCATTCTTTAGGTCCTAAATATAAACCTCTTTTAAAATTACTAAATGCATTTATTATTTTTTTCGTAAACATACCAATAATTAATATTACTAACTTATCTTGAAATAAGAAAAGTGAATTTTAATAATCATACAAACAAAAGACAATTTGGTAATATTAACACATAAAATAGACATTTTCTTTATTAGAGAGTCTTTTTTTTTGGGTCAAGTAGTCTAGTGGTTATAGCTCACACATTTTAAATGTGGAGAAGTGGGGTGTATTGGGTTCGAACACCGGCCCCTGCATATAATATGCAATATCCCTACCAACTAAGTTAAGTTCACAGGGATTAATTAGAGAGTCTTATTATAAAATGAAACTTAAAAAATGAACTAAAAATAATTTTATACCACACATTCCCCTCCTCACACATCACCACACATGACAGGTTATTTCTGTTTCAAAGTCAATTTAAAGTGCACACCTAATCAAAAGTCTCTCCATCTTCCACACTAAATATGTTTTAGTCAGTCAAAAAATAGCATTTACTTTTGCCTCCACATTCTTTAGGTCCTAAATATAAACCTCTTTTAAAATTACTAAATGCATTTATTATTTTTTTTCTTAAACATACCAATAATTAATATTACTAACTTATCTTGAAATAAGAAAATTGAATTTTAATAATCATACAAACAAAAGACAATTTGGTAATATTAACACATAAAATAGACATTTTCTTTATTAGAGTCTTTTTTTTTTATGTCAAGTAGCATAGTGGTTATAGCTCACACATTTTAAATATGGAAAAGTGGGGTGTCCAGAGTTCGAACCCCGGCCCCTGCATATAATAAGCAATATCCCTACCAACTGAGCTAAGCTCGCGGGGATTAATTAGAGAGTCATATTATAAAATGAAACTTAAAAAATGAACTAAAAATAATTTTATACCACACATTCCCCTCCTCACACATCACCACACATGACAGGTTATTTCTGTTTCAAAGTCAATTTAAAGTGCACACCTAATCAAAAGTCTCTCCATCTTCCACACTAAATATGTTTTAGTCAGTCAAAAAATAGCATTTACTTTTGCCTCCACATTCTTTAGGTCCTAAATATAAACCTCTTTTAAAATTACTAAATGCATTTATTATTTTTTCTTAAACATACCAATAATTAATATTACTAACTTATCTTGAAATAAGAAAAATGAATTTTAATACTCATACAAACAAAAGACAATTTGGTAATATTAACACATAAAATAGACACTTTCTTTATTAGAGAGTTTTTTTTTTATGTCAAGTAGCATAGTGGTTATAGCTCACACATTTTAAATGTGGAGAAGTGGAGTGTCCAGAGTTCGAACCCCGGCCCCTGCATATAATGTAACACCCATATAGAGATTGCCTAGGATCTCTTACGAGTATTAAAATTTCGTACCGGATACATTAAATACAATACAGAAAAGTTGTTTATTAAATCCATAATACATATGTTCATGATACAACTCAAGATCCAATACATAACATTTCTTATAATATACATTATATACATTGATCTTTTACAACAACCACATGATAGAACATAGTACGGCACGATCAATCCGTAGCCTTCTCTTTACCTTTGCGACGTGCTACCTGGGAAGAACCTGCACCAGAAGGAAAGGGATGAGACATAAAGTCTCAGTGAGCTCCTACCCTACCTACTGTTTGGCAACCTCGGGGAACCTAGGGTCGCCGTGCCTACCTCGGCGATCTTGGGGATACCTATGATCGCCAAGTCTTAACTTTACTTATTTCGCGATCAAGGGAAAGAACTAGGATCGCTCTTACTTAGTGATCAGGGAAACAGAATTATGATCACGTCTTATTACTAGGAACTAATGGTCCTATCTCTCGATTCCTATACAAATAAATGTATTAATCTTTATATCTTTAAGTTAGAGGTTAGCGTTGAACAATCAATACTTATCTTGGTTCATTTTACGGAGTGCATCCGGGTGGAGTAACCCCGAAGTACATCTCCCTTCTAACCGGTGAAAATTCCTATCATATCAGGCTAACACCGGACTCCTCTTGTCGTCGTGCGGTCATCCTTGCGGAATAACACGTCCCACTAGCGTGAACCTCCTGTGTCCCACTAGCGTGAACAACAGAAGACACGACTTAATAATCTTAACTTATGCGTTTACCTCCCATGTCCCACTAGCGTGAACGATGAGAGACGCGAATTTATATGTTTTAACTCATGCATGAACCTCTCGTGTCCCACTAGCGTGAACGACGAAAGTCACGACTTAAACTTAGTAATAATCTTTAGCCTATTCCCTACGTGAACCATTCGTGTCCCACTGGCGTGAACATCGAAGGCCACGACTTAATCTTACTAATTCTGAACTCTTAACCTGTATAAGGTTCTAATCTTGAAACTTGGTAATATTCTCATTAACCTATCAAGGTTCTTGACCCATCGTTCTCATGAGCCATTCTAGGGCTTACTTAAGCCTGCAACTTAATTCATGAATTTCCAAGCTTTGTATAACCTTTGCTCAAGTAACATTTTAATCTTTGGAAACATATAAAATGAACTAAAATGGTGGTTTAGGTTTCTAAAAATGTATTATAGAAAAATCAGTTGCCATAAGCCATGCACACGCGAACCAGAACCCCCAGAACAGCTCAACTAGGTTGGACTGTTCAAGGCTGGTCGCTACAGCGCCCTTCTGGTCGCTACAAGCGACAGCAGGCAGAACTTGGTCGCTACAGCGCCCAGTTCCTCGCTACAAGCGACAACCGTCGCTACAAGCGCCTGCGTGGTCGCTACAAGCGCGGCTAGGCAGGGAAAAATCCCAGTTTGGTCGCTGCAAGCGACCGTCCGTCGCTACAGCGACCGTATCAGTAAAAACTGTGTAAAAACGTGATTTCCACCATTTTTGCTCATTTAATGGTACCCATGCTTCTCAAATATGATAAATATGATTTTCTTTCATAAATAAACAATTATTAACACTCATGAGCAAAGATTAAACAAGCAAGGAAGATTAGGGTAAACTTGAAACTTTCTAAAACATGTAAAACTTGTCAAGGACACTCTAATTAGGTTCTGTAATCTGAAATGAGCTCACCTATGCCTTAATTGGTGCTGGTTCAACTTGTTTCTTGCAATCCCTAGCTTGTTCCTTCTTACTCTTCCTATTACTCTAGCTTCCAACTCAAGTTTGCTTGCATAAGCTTCTCACAAGGATTGGGATGAAAACTTGAAGGATTTGGGTGAGGGAAAGTGGCGAGGGAGTGAGAAGAGTGAGGGGAGAATGGCTGGTTAATGGAGAGAAAGAAGAAGAAAACACTAGAAGATGAAAATATCTTCTCCCCCATTTCTCTTATAATCCTCTTCTTTAACATATTTACGATTTTGCCATTGCCTGAATCACTAAATTGCCACGCTTATTAATTGCTTCTAACACTGATAACTGACACTAATAAGCGGGATGTTACAATCTACCCCCCTTAAAGAAATTTCGTCCTCGAAATTTAGAATTTACCTGAAAATAGATGGGGATAGTTCTCTTGCATCTCTGATTCTAGCTCCCACGTTGCTTCGCCGTCAGGAGAACCTTTCCATACCACTTTAACAATAGGGATTTCCTTGTTTCGCAAGGTCTTAACATCGCGATCAATTATCTGGTCTGGCTCAGGTTGAAAGGTCAGGTCTGATCTCAAATCAATGCTGTCTAACTCCACCGGTTGGAAAGGATCAGGGATAAACTTCCTCAGCTGGGAGACGTGGAATACATCATGCAATCCTGACATGGCTGGAGGCAACGCTAACTGATAAGCTGCCGGACCAACACGACGAAGTATCTGGAATGGTCCAACATATCTTGGACAAAGCTTCTTGGTTCGGAATGCTCCTCTTAATCCCAGCTTGGGTGTAACCTTAAGAAATACATGATCTCCTTCATCAAACTCTAAGGGTCTTCGCCTCCTATCAGCATAACTTTTCTGACGACTTTGTGCTGTTCTCATTTTATCTTGAATAGACTTAATCTTTAGAGTCGTCTCCTGAATGATCTCGGGTCCCAAAATACTCTTATCTCCCACTTCAGCCCAACAAAGTGGAGTTCTACACTTCCTACCATACAAGGCTTCGTAAGGTGTCATTCCAATGCTAGAATGGTAACTGTTGTTATAAGAAAATTCAATCAATGGTAGGTGGTCATTCCAACTTCCTCCATCTTCTAGGATACACGCACGTAGCATATCCTCTAATGTCTGAATAGTTCTTTCTGATTGTCCATCTGTCTGAGGATGATGGGACGTGCTCATCTTTAACCTTGTCCCCAAAGCTTTCTGAAAAGCTTTCCAAAAGTGAGATGTGAAGATAGGGTCTCTGTCAGATACAATACTAGCTGGCACACCATGGAGTTTCACGATCTCCGAAATAAATAACTCGGCATACTGAGAAGCTCGGTAAGTGGTCTTAACCGGCAAGAAATGAGCTGACTTAGTTAACCGGTCCACTATCACCCAAATGGAGTCATGTCCTCGCTGTGTTCGAGGCAATCCAGTCACAAAATCCATGGTTATATCTTCCCATTTCCATTGTGGAATTTCTAACGGTACCAACATTCCCGCAGGCCTTTGATGTTCAATCTTCACCTGCTGACAGACAATGCATCGCGCTACAAATTCTGCAACATCTCTTTTCATGCTAGGCCACCAATAATCTCTTTTCAAATCTTGGTACATCTTGGTGGTACCTGGATGAATGCTGAAACTGCTCTTATGCGCTTCTTCTAAGATCAACCTCTTCAACTCCTCATCATTCGGGACATAAACTCTTCCCTCAAACAATAATGTTCCATCAGGTGCAAAAGAAAACTCCGGTTGGTTAACTTTCCTTTGTAGATCCATATCCATGCTTTGCGCTTGTGAAATCCTAGATCGTAGGTCGCACGAAATCTCTAACTTGTTTAACAAAATGCCCCCATCCAATTCAGTAACATGAAGGTTAAGGTCTCTAAACTTCTCATACAGCCCACATGTGTGCATAATCACCTCAGCTTTAACCAAAGCTTTCCGACTTAAGGCATCTGCCACCACATTTGCCTTTCCTGGATGGTATTTCAGATCAAAATCAAAATCCTTCAAATACTCCATCCATCGCCTTTGCCTCATATTCAGATCTCGTTGATCAAACAAATACTTCAAACTCTTATGGTCGCTGAACAAATCAAATTGCGCTCCATACAAATGATGTCTCCATATCTTCAATGCAAAAACTATTGCTGCTGACTCAAGATCATGAGTGGGGTAATTCTCCTCATGGGTCTTGAGCTGTCTAGAGGCATAAGCTATTACATTTTCTCCTTGCATGAGAACACTTCCCAGTCCCTTGGAAGATGCATCGCAGAAAACGGTGTATCTCCTTTCAGGATCTGGTATTGCCAATACAGGGGCCTTAGTCAATTTCTGCTTTAAAACTCTGAAACTTGCTTCACATTCATCATCCCAAATAAAGGATACATCTTTTCTGGTAAGGCGTGACAGGGGTAAAGCAATCTGAGAAAACTTCATAATGAATCTTCGATAGTAACCTGCCAAGCCTAGAAAGCTCCTGACTTCAGCTACATTCTTTGGTCTTTCCCAATTGAGAACAGCCTCAACCTTAGATGGATCAACAGCTACTCCTCCTTGAGAAATAACATGACCCAAAAACTTAATCTCGGATAGCCAAAACTCACACTTGCTAAACTTAGCATACAGCTGCTTGTCTCTAAGGACATCTAATACAATTCTCAAATGCTGAGCATGCTCTTGAGGATCCTTAGAATAAATCAAAATGTCATCAATGAAAATCACCACAAATTGATCGAGATAGGGCTGAAATATCCTGTTCATGTAATCCATAAACACTGCTGGAGCATTAGTTACACCAAAAGGCATAACCAAAAATTCATAGTGTCCGTAACGCGTTCGAAACGCCGTCTTAGACACATCTGAAGATTTAATACGAATCTGATGATAACCCGATCGAAGATCAATCTTGGAAAATACTGTTGCTCCCTTGAGCTGATCTAGAAGATCATCTATCCTTGGAAGAGGATACCTGTTCTTGATAGTCACTTTGTTAAGTTGGCGGTAGTCAATACATAGCCTCATGCTTCCATCCTTTTTCTTGACTAACAAAACTGGAGCACCCCAAGGTGATACACTAGGTCTGATGAAATGCTTCTGGATTAACTCCTCGAGTTGAGATTTCAACTCCTTCAACTCTATTGGTGACATTCTGTATGGTGCCACAGACACTGGCTCCGCTCCTGGAATCAAATCAATGGAAAATTCCACCTCACGCTCTGGAGGTAAACTCGTAACCTCTGAAGGGAAAACATCTAGGTACTCATTTACAACAGGAATGTCACTGGGACTTAACTCTGACTCTGAAGCCACAGTGAGCATGATATAGAATCCCTTATCTTGAGCACAAATGAACTGAATTAACTGATGGGTGCGGTTAATCAATTCTGATAAAGCCACACCTTCTGTCGTATCACTTGTAGGCATATAAATACTCTTCTCTGAACATCCTATATAGACATGATTAGCAGAGAGCCAATCCATGCCCAAAATTACATCAAGTTGCTCCATCGGGAGGCAAACTAAATCAACATAGTAAGTCTTACTAGACACAGTGATAGGACAGCTTTCACAAACATACTTTGCCTCAATTCCGCCTTCAGTAGCGGTAGATACTAACATTGGAGGGTTCAACGAAGATAAAGGTAATTGCAACGCCTCCACACATTTATAGGAAATAAAAGAACATGTTGCGCCGCAATCAAAAAGAACTTTTACTGGATTAGTACCCAAATAACACATACCAGCAATCAAATCTTCATTGGCTAAAGCCTTTGCGCCGTCAAGAGAATACACCCTTCCTTTACTGGTGGTAGTTCCTTCAGCTGCTCCTTTATTACGTCTATTAGGACACTCTGTTATAAAATGCCCTGGTTGCTTGCATCCATAACAAATACCAGCTCCCATCAAGCACTCTCCTTTATGCATCCTACCACACGTCTTGCAAGTAGGATAAGGCCGTGAAGGATTATGTTGTGGAGAGTATGTCTGTTTCCCTCTCTGCGGGGATCCCTTTGGCTTGAGCTTATCGTGATACTTATCTGACATTCTGCTTTTCTTCTTCTCATAAGCTGCCGCTCTTTCTTTTGAGGCCTTTGCAAGTCCCGCCTCGACTACTAAGCTATCATGCACCAACTCATCGTAACTCGCAGTTCTCTGAAGGCTAACTGCTGTATCTATCTCGCCTCTTAAACCTCTTTTATACTGATTCATTTTCCATACTTCATTTTCAGCATATTCATTGTGTGTTGAGTAATAGGACAACTCCTCAAACTTCTTCGTAAATTCAGCTACTGACATGCTACCCTGCTTCAATTCTAAGAACTCCTGTTCCTTCTTTACCTTGTAAGACAAAGGTAAATACTTTTCCAACATCACTCCTTTAAAGTTCTCCCAATTCACTTCTACACCATTGGCTTCCATCCTGCGCTGAGCAGATTCCCACCAGTCTTCTGCTGCGCCTCTGAGTTGGTTTGTAGCGTAGACCACTTTATCTTCCTCTGAACATTCAGCCATTCTAAAAATCTTTTCCATCTGCTTAATCCACTTTCTTGCTTCTTGTGGTTCACCTTCTCCATTAAACTCCGGAGGGTGATGCCTGTTGTATTCGCGGAACACTGGATTACCAATTACTGGAGGGGGTGGTGGCTGTGGATGGAAACCTTGACCCTGCTGCATCATTTCCATCCATTGTTGTTGAGCCTGGGCTTGTTGCTGAGACTGTTGTTGCATCATCAGCATCATTTGCTGATACTGTAATGCATTCTGAGCTTGTTGTTCCTGATATTGCTGCTGCCAGGCCTGTTGTTGTTGAATCATTTGTTCCCAGGAATTCATGCTGGGTCCTCCACTTTCGTCACTAGCTTGATTAGTACGAGGTCTACCTCTTCTTCTCCCAGACATCTTATCCTAGCTGTCATATACAAGTCAAAGTGATCAGTTTTAACTGAACATAACATCTAGAATAATGTCCTGGATCCAAGAGGTCCATAAACTTGGATTGTACTTTAATGACCCAAAGGCACGGTCTGAATCGACCTGCTCTGATACCAAATTGTAACACCCATATAGAGATTGCCTAGGATCTCTTACGAGTATTAAAATTTCGTAGCGGATACATTAAATACAATACAGAAAAGTTGTTTATTAAATCCATAATACATATGTTCATGATACAACTCAAGATCCAATACATAACATTTCTTATAATATACATTATATACATTGATCTTTTACAACAACCACATGATAGAACATAGTACGGCACGATCAATCCGTAGCCTTCTCTTTACCTTTGCGACGTGCTACCTGGGAAGAACCTGCACCAGAAGGAAAGGGATGAGACATAAAGTCTCAGTGAGCTCCTACCCTACCTACTGTTTGGCAACCTCGGGGAACCTAGGGTCGTCGTGCCTACCTCGGCGATCTTGGGGATACCTATGATCGCCAAGTCTTAACTTTACTTATTTCGCGATCAAGGGAAAGAACTAGGATCGCTCTTACTTAGTGATCAGGGAAACAGAATTATGATCACGTCTTATTACTAGGAACTAATGGTCCTATCTCTCGATTCCTATACAAATAAATGTATTAATCTTTATATCTTTAAGTTAGAGGTTAGCGTTGAACAATCAATACTTATCTTGGTTCATTTTACGGAGTGCATCCGGGTGGAGTAACCCCGAAGTACATCTCCCTTCTAACCGGTGAAAATTCCTATCATATCAGGCTAACACCGGACTCCTCTTGTCGTCGTGCGGTCATCCTTGCGGAATAACACGTCCCACTAGCGTGAACCTCCTGTGTCCCACTAGCGTGAACAACAGAAGACACGACTTAATAATCTTAACTTATGCGTTTACCTCCCATGTCCCACTAGCGTGAACGATGAGAGACGCGAATTTATATGTTTTAACTCATGCATGAACCTCTCGTGTCCCACTAGCGTGAACGACGAAAGTCACGACTTAAACTTAGTAATAATCTTTAGCCTATTCTCTACGTGAACCATTCGTGTCCCACTGGCGTGAACATCGAAGGCCACGGCTTAATCTTACTAATTCTGAACTCTTAACCTGTATAAGGTTCTAATCTTGAAACTTGGTAATATTCTCATTAACCTATCAAGGTTCTTGACCCATCGTTCTCATGAGCCATTCTAGGGCTTACTTAAGCCTGCAACTTAATTCATGAATTTCCAAGCTTTGTATAACCTTTGCTCAAGTAACATTTTAATCTTTGGAAACATATAAAATGAACTAAAATGGTGGTTTAGGTTTCTAAAAATGTATTATAGAAAAATCAGTTGCCATAAGCCATGCACACGCGAACCAGAACCCCCAGAACAGCTCAACTAGGTTGGACTGTTCAAGGCTGGTCGCTACAGCGCCCTTCTGGTCGCTACAAGCGACAGCAGGCAGAACTTGGTCGCTACAGCGCCCAGTTCCTCGCTACAAGCGACAACCGTCGCTACAAGCGCCTGCGTGGTCGCTACAAGCGCGGCTAGGCAGGGAAAAATCCCAGTTTGGTCGCTGCAAGCGACCGTCCGTCGCTACAGCGACCGTATCAGTAAAAACTGTGTAAAAACGTGATTTCCACCATTTTTGCTCATTTAATGGTACCCATGCTTCTCAAATATGATAAATATGATTTTCTTTCATAAATAAACAATTATTAACACTCATGAGCAAAGATTAAACAAGCAAGGAAGATTAGGGTAAACTTGAAACTTTCTAAAACATGTAAAACTTGTCAAGGACACTCTAATTAGGTTCTGTAATCTGAAATGAGCTCACCTATGCCTTAATTGGTGCTGGTTCAACTTGTTTCTTGCAATCCCTAGCTTGTTCCTTCTTACTCTTCCTATTACTCTAGCTTCCAACTCAAGTTTGCTTGCATAAGCTTCTCACAAGGATTGGGATGAAAACTTGAAGGATTTGGGTGAGGGAAAGTGGCGAGGGAGTGAGAAGAGTGAGGGGAGAATGGCTGGTTAATGGAGAGAAAGAAGAAGAAAACACTAGAAGATGAAAATATCTTCTCCCCCATTTCTCTTATAATCCTCTTCTTTAACATATTTACGATTTTGCCATTGCCTGAATCACTAAATTGCCACGCTTATTAATTGCTTCTAACACTGATAACTGACACTAATAAGCGGGATGTTATATATAATAAGCAATATCCCTACCAACTGAGCTAAGCTCGCGGGGATTAATTAGAGAGTCATATTATAAAATGAAACTTAAAAAATGAACTAAAAATAATTTTATACCACACATTCCTCTCCTCACACATCACCACACATGACAGGTTATTTCTGTTTCAAAGTCAATTTAAAGTGCACACCTAATCAAAAGTCTCTCCATCTTCCACACTAAATATGTTTTAGTCAGTCAAAAAATAGCATTTACTTTTGCCTCCACATTCTTTAGGTCCTAAATATAAACCTCTTTTAAAATTACTAAATGCATTTATTATTTTTTTCTTAAACATACCAATAATTAATATTACTAACTTATCTTGAAATAAAAAAAAATGAATTTTAATACTCATACAAACAAAAGACAATTTGGTAATATTAACACATAAAATAGACACTTTCTTTATTAGAGAGTTTTTTTTTGTGTCAAGTAGCATAGTGGTTATAGCTCACACATTTTAAATGTGGAGAAGTGGGGTGTCCAGAGTTCGAACCCCGGCCCCTGCATATAATAAGCAATATCCCTACCAACTGAGCTAAGCTCGCGGGGATTAATTAGAGAGTCATATTATAAAATGAAACTTAAAAAATGAACTAAAAATAATTTTATACCACACATTCCCCTCCTCACACATCACCACACATGACAGGTTATTTCTGTTTCAAAGTCAATTTAAAGTGCACACCTAATCAAAAGTCTCTCCATCTTCCACACTAAATATGTTTTAGTCAGTCAAAAAATAGCATTTACTTTTGCCTCCACATTCTTTAGGTCCTAAATATAAACCTCTTTTAAAATTACTAAATGCATTCATTATTTTTTTCTTAAACATACCAATAATTAATATTACTAACTTATCTTGAAATAAGAAAAATGAATGTTAATACTCATACAAACAAAAGACAATTTGGTAATATTAACTCATAAAATAGACACTTTCTTTATTAGAGAGTTTTTTTTTTATGTCAAGTAGCATAGTGGTTATAGCTCACACATTTTAAATGTGGAGAAGTGGGGTGTCCAGGGTTCGAACCCCGGCCCCTGCATATAATATACAATATCCCTACCAACTAAGTCAAGTTCACATGGATTAATTAGAGAGTCTTTTTATAAAATGAAACTTAAAAAATGAACTAAAAATAATTTTATACCACACATTCCCCTCCTCACACATCACCACACATGACAGGTTATTTCTGTTTCAAAGTCAATTTAAAGTGCACACCTAATCAAAAGTCTCTCCATCTTCCACACTAAATATGTTTTAGTCAGTCAAAAAATAGCATTTACTTTTGCCTCCACATTCTTTAGGTCCTAAATATAAACCTCTTTTAAAATTACTAAATGCATTTATTATTTTTTTCTTAAACATACCAATAATTAATATTACTAACTTATCTTGAAATAAGAAAAATGAATTTTAATATTCATACAAACAAAAGACAATTTGGTAATATTAACACATAAAATAGACACTTTCTTTATTAGAGTTTTTTTTTATGTCAAGTAGCATAGTGGTTATAGCTCACACATTTTAAATGTGGAGAAGTGGGGTGTCCAGGGTTCGAACCCCGGCCCCTGCATATAATAAGCAATATCCCTACCAATTGAGCTAAGCTCGCGGGGATTAATTAGAGAGTCATATTATAAAATGAAACTTAAAAAATGTACTAAAAATAATTTTATACCACACATTCCACTCCGCACACGTCACCATTTTTGTTTCAAAGTCAATTTAAAGTGCACACCTAATCAAAAGTCTCTCCTCCATCTTCCACACTCCATCTTCCACACTAAATATGTTTTAATATACTGTCATAATTGTGATCTCTGCAATATCAGCTTCACGAATGTAAAATTATGATTACATGTGAGGAAGTCAAATATTGCCATCACAAAGCGGGCATCACACGTTAACAACGAGAAAATCTCGTTCGTACATCTCTTTAGTCAGTCAAAAAATAGCATTTACCTTTGCCTCCACATTTACTTTTGCCTCCTCATTCTTTGTCACACGCAGGTTTATTCTTTAGGTCCTTATTAAAATAACTGTACTTTCCTTGCTAGCTGATACATGGCCCACGTGAGTAATTGCATATTGATTCCGTGTAACCGCGTTTTCTTTAACGGTGAGAGGTTTCCTCCATGAAACATTATTCATTTTGTGGTCTTGTTAACGAGTGTTTCTGAGACACTCTTTAAGGATTTCAAAAGAATAAATTATTTTATATAAAAGTCAAATATTTTTTATTTTTAATGCATTGATTACACATATTTTTATAAAAAATAATCATTTAAAGGTCTTAAAGAGTGCTCCGGGAGCACTCGTTTACATTTTCCTTCATTGAATTTTTTTTAGTTACATGTGTTAAAACGAGCACTAATGTATCCCGTCTTTTTTATTTTACCTCGATGAACGATAAAATAGTAAAAATATTCTCTAAAAAACATAAAATGGTAAAAAATAAGTAAATCAAAGAGAAAGTTCGAAGAAAAATATTATACCAAAAACAATTTTTTATACCGTGTCAAAATAAGGTTTTTTTTTATATTATCCAATATTTTTTTCTCCTATTATTGTAGATTGTTCGCATTTAAATGAAATTTAACTTATTTTTTAATTGATAATTTAAACAATATTAAAAATTGATAAACTTAAATGAAAGAAAAAATCCAACACAAAAGTGGGTATCCCCTTTATTGGCAAAGAGCAATAAAGTTGAAGAAAGTAATTAAGTGAAGAGAAAAATTGAAAGAAAAATGTTACTCCAAAACATTATTTTCCAAATGCATCTGGGAGTCATTTAAGTTTAATATTTGTACCGGGTTAGTCTTTAAGTTTTGTTAGCTTTAGATTAGTCCTTTAAATTGCAAAATGTATTCACCGTTATCCTTTTCCATTTAACGTTAAACGGTGCTGATGTGGCCGTTAGATGCTGATGTAGCATGTGCAACTCATCATTCTCATCCCATCTTCATGATTGAATCTTGATCTTCATATTATCTTAAAAAAAATCAGATTTATGGAGAGAAAAAATCCACCCTTTTCTCAAATCTTATCCCTTTTCTCTCAAAACCATTTTCATAAATCTTCTTCATTCTCATCATTTTGAATCCAGAAAATCAGAATTCAAATGAAAATCCATAAAATATTTTGCTAATTTTTTTTACTAGTTGCATAAAATTAAATTACTGAAGTTGATTTTAAATTAGAATTACAATGAAAATAATGAATGAATATTAAGTGGAAAATGAAAAGACTCCTCAATCCTCATCTATTCTCCAATATAATCAAACAAAATGATAACAAGTGTCATAATGACATTGTTTAAGGATTCAAAAGAAGTAACTTTTGTTTAGAAAATGATGTAATTATGACTTTGACATATGTTTGACTTATATTCCAAGACGAAAATCGCTAAAATCAAAATGGATGAATCTGCAAACAAACTCACAACATCCATGTTAATAGCATCAAACGACAAAGTACTTATGCCTAAACATATGATTATATTCCAGTCTCCGGAATACTCATCTCTCTTTATCTCCAACGTTGATGACGCCAAAGTCATTGATTGGATCTGCACTTGCTCAAAGCTAATCTTTCAACATGAATCAAATAAACACCGTACTAAGACGGGAAATAAAAACACACCGCATGATTAGAAATGAAGGAAAACTAATACTCACTTATTCAATTAGAAAAGACAAAAAAATAATTTGGATCAAAATTGACCCTAAATCTGTCATTTTCGTTAGACAAAAAGAAAAAAAAGGTGACGGTTAGGATTTGGGAAGTAGAGACGAGAGAGAAAGAAAAATAATTTTGTGTTGTTTATAGTATTTGAGATAGAATGAATTAAGTAATTTTACAAATTCAATATAAATGAATAATATTTAACTTTTCATCCCGTGAATTATGTTTGGATCAGTGTATTAATTAGTGATATCAATTTGTCCCCTAATAAATAATTTATTTTACCTAATTGAGCAATGATAAAAATTTGTTTTGTGTTTAAGATTATAAATATTCCTTTTTTTCCTAATAATGTGAAATAAGATGTTATTATTAATCCCCTTCATTAGTTCAATTTTTTATTATGAAACTGTCACCAACATCATGAATACGCCCCTGTATCCTTTTGTAACTGAGGACAGACTTGTTTGGTGGAAAGAAAATAATGGGGAGTACTCGGTCCGTATTGTTTATCGGTTGTGTATGCAAGATTTGCTTGATATAAATCATTTGAGAGTTGATGGTGCGTGGGATTTGATCTGGAGACTAAAAGCACCACCAAAGGTCAAAAACTTTATTTGGCAAGTTTGTAGAAATTGTCTGCCGACGCGTATGAGATTGCGTGATAAAGGGGGTGAATTGTACTTCAAATTGTGCCATTTGTGATTCCAATGATGACAGTTTTCACTTATTTTTTAAATGCCCCAGTAGCTACAAAGACAGTCAACCCTAAAAGTTACCTCCTTTGTATTCCTAATTTTCTCTCTTTTCAAGCTCTGCTAAAAAAATGAAGTGTGAAAGCTTAAATAGTACTCCTTCTATAATAAAATATAAGCAAAATTCAACCATTTCAGTTGTAACTAATTATAAGTAAAATTGACTTTTTTGTCATATTTAAGGATAATATACCTGAAATACCCTTATTTTAATTTTTTAAATGCACACACGTTTAACAACAACACCTTGAAAATATACTACTGTACACCACAATTAATGAGGGCAAAATAGGTTATTTAACTTAAATTAAATAACACAAACCACATTCCTTAAAAAATGTGAATTGGTCAAATTTGCTTATAAAAAGTTATGGAGGGAGTACACAGTAACAGACAAAATCGTGTCACGATTGCCTAAAATCGTGTCCCGATTATTGCGTACGACCCACGATACAATCAATCTTATCCACAAATTGTGTCACGCCTGCCTAAAATCTTGTCATGATTTTACTCCAGAGAAACCAAGATCTCTGCCTACAAAATCGTGTCACGCCATCAAAATCGTGTTACGATTTTGCACTTTCACAAATTCACAAATTTGAAGTCAAAATACAACATCAAATATTGCCATTACAAATCTGTTTCACCGGCATCACAAGTTAACAGCGAGAAAACCAGTTTCACGAGAATGGAATGCACATGGATGCTCCAACACCTTAATTATTTTTTTCGACAAAATGAAAATAGTTATTGAAAACTCACATATACAATTTGAAGAGTCGAGGTTTGAACCTCTATCACGACGTTCAGTTTAATTAGGGATGTGAATAGGTCAGACCGGTCTACAGAGGTCTACGACTTAGCTTACGACGGGTCAGGCCAGACAAGATTTTCTTCTTAAATAGGAAAGACGTAGACTTTTTTGGAAGCTTATTTAGCTAAAATGGTCAGGCCATGAACCATAAAAAAAGCCTCCTAGGCCTATCAGGTTAGCCTACTTAAGAAAATATGAATAATATTGGTTATTACAAATATTATATATTATATTTTGTACATATTATAAATTAGAATTGAAATATGATATAATATATAATCAAATTTCCTAAAAGATTCATGTTAAATATCAAAAGGGGGTTTAATCTCATTGGTCTATTACTTCACTAAACTATTTAAACTTAGATCACATTACTTAATTAAAGATATTCATATGCAATAAGCTTTAAACAAGCTAGCAAGCCACATCAGGCTTTAAGAAGATCAAGCTCGGGCCTAAAAAATGAGGGCATTACTTTTCCCACCTATGCGTTTCTCACACGCTTTGTTTTTTTCTTCAAATTTACCCTTTGTTCGGCAAATATAATCTGAACTACATTTCGGCTTATATAATCCGAACCATGTATAATTGCTCATGCCTATCCAAAGCCTGTAAATATACAGTTCAGATTGTATTTACCGAAACCTCACAAAATCATTCGGCAAATAGAAAGCGAAATGTGTCAAACCCCATTGAAGACTGTATCTAGAGGTAGATTGCAGTGTTAAAATTGACACGGTTCAGATTATATTTACCAAACCTTTATGAAACAGTTCAGATTATATAACCCAAACTGTATCAGCACATAGAAACAATATTGATTTAAACATGCATCAAATCAAAGACCATCAATGAGAGCATATGAAACACAAATTATTCATACAAAGGCTAATAATACATGCATCAAAACAAAGACTAATAATGTCACAAATATTCAAAGGTTACAACCCAAAAGCATTCAAACCACAAATTAAAAAACATAAATTATCCAGAGGTTACAACACAGTAATAAAACTACTGATCAAGCCCTAGTACCCCTACTATCCCTACCACGCCTACGAAGATAGGCAATCCCTCCCTGAGAGTGCAAACTCATCCAAGTCGGACTTCCTCCTCCACTTCACCACTGCCAATGATAGTAAGGATATGGTATCTGACTCGTGCTAAGCGTGACCTGAAGTCTAGCCACTACTGTTCTCAATGCTCCTCAACGACAACCATATCAAAGGTCTCCTGCTCAGGTGGCTTCGGGATATAAACATCCTCCTGTTGACGTAGAATGTATGGGTGTGAGATGGCAAAATACCATCTTATGTATCCAACTGCTAACTCAAGACTAGTCGAAGCAGGCATACCCAAATCTTGCTGAGTCAACACATGATCACGATACTGCAAGTAGCGCATGCCGATTATCTTATTCGTCACCCAAGGGTTTGCACTTGCATGTCGATGCCTAGGGATGGTCTATTGGTAACCAAACTGGTGCAACACATGCTCCGGCAGATATCGGACTCTACGAGGTTCGTACCTGAGCCAACGGATTTTCTCGAATGGACATGTCTCGTGATGGGCCTGATACAGTTTCATGACAACAGAACCAAGATCCAAATTATCCAAATACACTCTAGTGGGATATGTCACAGACCGACCCTTCAGTGTAGAAAACATCATGGCACGAGGGTGTCGATCCTCCATATATTCACCCCAATAATCTTTGGGGCCCCATACCATTAAAGTGCTGAAAAATCTAAGCATGTAAAGTTAACAATATATAAGTAAGTATTAGTATAAAAAAAACATAATCAAACATCTAAATAAATAAGTATTTCACTATTATTTATACCTGTAACAAGGTCAAATATCCAACCAGCTGTGAAGTCTTATAATGAGCTCCACTGTTAAGCTCCCTGTATAGGTGAGCAAGGGCAGCCGCTCCCCATGAGTAATCGGAAACTAGCTCCAGGTCCTGGAAGTACTTCGGTAATTCACATCTAAGTGTCTTAAAATATAATACCATTTTTGGTAAAAATTCATCTGTAAAAAATGTTAAAATTGTTCGGGTGAATGTTGTTACCGTAGTTTGAACTTTAACTATTCTAATAAATTTTTAACGAGTATTGTCATTTCATCTATCTATTAAATTAAAATTTCACAAAATTCACTCCAAAATTATATTTGAGAGAGATTGCTGAGTGATTATAATATTATCATTTAAAATTCACAAAATTCACTGTACAAAATATTATCATTTAAAATTTGTATATTTTTAAATATCAAGAGACATTTTTTTAAGGAACCAAGAGACATATTAGAAGCTGTGAAAAATTTCAATTGAATAATATCAATTTTTTTATAAGCTAGAAGTTCAATTATGAAAAAAGAGCAGTTCACAAAGCATAGAGTTTATAAGGGATTCCAACCTAATTAACATGCTTTTTATTACGTGATTATGCTCTTAACTTACCTAAACAAATTTTGAAAAAACAAAACACTAAGGGACATAATTCCAACTCAGTATAATAAAAAGAGAAAAAAAAGCGAAAATAAAAGACTCCTCAATCGTCGTCTATTCTATGATATAATCAAAGAAAATGGTAACAAGTGCCTTAAGGATATTGTTTAAGGATTTAAAAGAAGTAACTTTTGTTTAGAAAATGAGGTAATTATGACTTTGACATATGTTTGACTTATATTTTCAAGACAAAATTTCATTTTAAGTACTAGTATTCCTTTCGTCCCTATATATAAGCACACATTTGACTAAAAATTTGTCCCTAAATATAAACCTCTTTTAAAATTACTAAATGCATTTATTATTATTTTTTCTAAACATATCCCTAATTAATACTACTAACTTATCTTGAAATAAGAAAAGTGAATTTTAATACTTATACAAACAGAAGACAATTTGGTAATATAAACACATAAAATAGACACTTTCTTAATTAAAGAGTCTTATTATAAAATGAAACTTAAAAATGAACTAAAAATAATTTTATACCACACATCCCCTCCTCACACATCACCACACACGACACGTTATTTCTGTTTCAAAGTCAATTTAAAGTGCACACCTAATCAAAAGTCTCTCCTCCATCTTCCACACTAAATATGTTTTAGTATACAACGGGAAAGTTGAAAGCTTTCCCAACATAGGAAAGCCTTTTTCAATGGTTAGATGGTTGAGGAACACAATTTTTATGGTGGACTGTCTACACCAAATTTTTTTCCTTTCTCTTTTACACTCTTATATTTTTGTTTAGATCTGGAATATACGATTTTTATCATAGACTGCCTACACCATATTTTTTCTTTTCTCTTTTACACTCTTATATTTTTGTTTAGATCTGGAATTTTTTTCTTTTCTTGATCTGGAAACAATTGGTCGGATTTTCTCGCTCGCGCGCATCCGCGTACGCGCGCGCGCCCGTATTTTTAATATTTCAGTTTATTATTTTTTTTGTTTTATTTCAGTTTTATCCGAGTATTCCTGGATCGTTCGATTTTGGTACAACTTCACATGGCACTTCTCATACTTGAGGAAGAAAATGCTTGAAGTCCAGGAAGACCTTCATATACTTGAGGAAGAGCCTCTGTGGGCTCTGTTCTAAGGTCTTGGGCGTCAGTCGAAGTGTCCTCTGTCCCTCGATAGAACGGTTGGCAACTTCTTCAGCATAATCTTGTGGGATGATCAGTCCTATTTCCTTTTCAAAAGTGGCATTAAGCCACAACTGAAGAAGCCACATTGGGCCGGATACTAGGAAGGAAGAACCATCCTTCGATTTCTTCAGGTCATCGCAGGCTTCCCCGATCGAGTCATATAGAACGGCCAGCAAAAGGTGCCCAAGTCCAAATATTCTGCCTTCTCCGATCTGCTGGGCCATGGGAATGAATCTTTTTGCCACCTGCAGGGACTTCGAACAGAAGACGAAATGTGACAGCCACAAGGTCAGAAATGCGACATGTTCTTCGTCTGATACTTCGTCATCATGACCCCTGTTCTCCGCTATATACTTAGCAAATGTTGCCTCTTTAAAATCTACTTTGATATGGTCATTAGTAATGGTGGGGTCATAGGTATCCCCAGTAGGCCTAAGGCCTGTAAGAGCAGCTACGTCAAGAAGGGTTGGAGTAAGCATACCACAAGGAAATTGAAACGTATTGGTTGCACTCTCGAAGAAGTGCAGAGCAGCGATGAGCATCTCTGGTCGATACTCTGGACCAGTCCTAGAAAATTGAATAAGGTTGAAGATCTCATATCTTTTCCAAAATTCTCCATAGTCACTTTCGACTCGATCTAGCCAAGAGATATAATCCAGGTTGCCGATATAAGGGGCTGATCGAAATAGCTTGCCAGGTTTATTTAGAAAACTGAAGTTATATGGGTCACTCAGGAATATCCTAGGTTCGCAGGTTGTGAACGAAGGAAATACCTTATCCATGGCCTTCGACAGATTTGGCTGATCCGGAAGAGGTCCACCAAAGGCATAAGTTTGGCCATTCACAGAAAACGGAATCATCACGTTCAACTCCCAAATAGCTTTCTTTGTTGCGTCTCCGTGAGGTTCAGGCACCATTTCTTTGCCATCGTTACTGGTGATAGTGCTTGGCCATTTCCCAGCTATAGGAACCTCCTGGTTTTCTTGAGACATTGTCGAAGAAGACGATGAACAGTTCTTATGAAAAGGGTTTTAATGGCGGACTGATTGAATCAGTGCTGAGGGTTTCTGATTCCAAGAAAAGGGTTTCTTTGCCAGAAATCCAAGAACAAACGATTGAGAAGAGAAGCAATAATCTGAAAGAAATAGGTTGGTCTGATTCGCAAGAGGCTATGGAGATTGGGAAGTAAGAGTGGGAAGAAGCAAGAACTTTTGAAAGCCAAACGTCTAAAAAAACGTTCCAATGGCCATTTTTGGCCTATTTATAGGGTTTAAAAAAAGAAAATCTTTCAAATCAGATTCATTTCGACTTCCTAGTGTGACACGTGTCCCACTTTTACCTAGAAAGTTGGGACTCATGATGATAGTGGGAATCGAGGTGACAGTTACACAGTAAAACGTGCAATCATGACGCCGTTTCAGGAAAACGTGTAGAAAAGGAAAAAAATGTCAACTTCTCATCTTCCTTCGATCACGAATCGAATCAGACATTTTTTGGGGGCAATTTGTTAGCCCATATTTTTTATAAGCTAAAAATATGCTCTAAACACGCATTAAATGCTGAAGAGAATCTTGTCAGATTCTATCGAATCGAAGAGCAAGAAGATTCTAATGGAAACGTTCACAGGTTCAAGAGAATATTTACAAACACAAGGCTAAGGCAAGGAAGAGGGTTTCGAACCATTGGGCAAATCGACCTAGCGTATGATCGAATCGAAGCAACAAATTTCTGGACTTAGCACAATTCTGACAAACTTCACAAATCCAGTTCGACTTCAAGCGATACAGACAACCGTTCTAAGAAGCAGTTAGGTGCATGCAGGGTGTACGTGGCAGGACACTTGGTAGTAGGGTAGTGTTCGACCGTTAGGACAGTTTATTTTCGAAAGTCTATATATAGTAGTTTTTTAGTCAGAAACAAGGTCGCAATTCATTTATACGAAAATCCTTGTAAAACTCAAAGTACCCATGCTATCGAGAGAAACGAGTGAAATGGGATCCAAGTATGAATCTGTGAACCATTCTTTTCTGTAAAGCACATTTTACAATTCTATGCAATTTACTTTTCATGTAAATTTATCTTTCAAGCACTTTAAATCTCATGCAAAGTTTACTGCCTTTCATTTAAATTCTCGTCATTTACCTGTTTCGATCGAAACAAAGCGTTTGTTTATTAAAAATTCATTTTCCTTGTTGCTTGTAATCCAAGTGACTTGTATATTTAAATTTCCCAAAACAGCAATAAATGTTTATGCGTAATGAACATTCAAAAAACTTAAAGAATTCAAACAAAGTACTATGCTCCTGAGATTCACTAGTTGGTCTCGCAAGCAATTAACCCAGACTAGCGGTTGTTTACCAAACTTCAGCGTAAACACATACATGTCGTAAACCATCAATATGCATTAGATATCTTTCTTTAAGCTGTTATGATGTTTGGGCATGATTGGATAAGCCAAAACGGTGGAAATCACGTTTTGAACTTGCTCTATGCTGTCCAACTGCAGGTAAAATCGTGTCACGATTTTGCAACCGTGTCACGATTTTATAGGCAGAGACTACCACGATTTCTGGGTAGGAAATCATGACACGATTTCCAAATCGTGTCACGATGGCACAGGGGACAGAAACATAATGTTTTTCTTCAAATCCTTGCACCGTTCTGGCTATCTAATACTGCTTCAGACTCGATAAACAACATGTAATGGTTAAGTGCCGCCATTAAGCATTAAAAGACCTATCCTTGAGAATGTTTAGATTATTATTATAGATGAGGATAGGTACAACACTGAGAGATGGATACCTTAATCCATAAGTTAACATAGAGAAGCGTAAGAACTAGTAATCGGGATTATCCCTTACTAAGCAATTTTCATACACTCATTAGATATGTGCAAGCCGAGAATGATATAGAATTCAAGTTTAGAACCTTTTATAGGTTAAGTATTTCAAGATTTATTAAGATATTAAGTCGTGGCCTTCGTCGTTCACGCTAGTGGGGCACGAATGGTCCATGCAAAAGTAAAGACTATTATGGAAGAATATTAAGTCGTGACTTTCGTCGTTCACGCTAGTGGGACACGAAAGGTTCATGCATAAGTTAAAAGATATTTAATCGCGTCTCTCGTCGTTCACGCTAGTGGGACATGGGAGGTATACGCGTAAGTTAAGATTATTATTAAGTCGTGTCTTCTGTTGTTCACGCTAGTGGGACACAGGAGGTTCACGCTAGTGGGACGCGTTATTCCGCAAGGATGACCGCACGACGACAAGAGGAGTCCGGTGTTAGCCTGATATGATAGGAATTTTCACCGGTAGAAGGGAGATGTACTTCGGGGTTACTCCACCCGGATGCACTCCGTAAAATGAACTCAGATAATTATTGATTGTTCAACGCTAACTCCTAACTTAAAGATATGAAAAGATGAATATGTATATTTACATATATTGAGAAAATGACAGTTAGCTCCTAGTGAACGAGAAGTGATCATAGGATGTCCCCAAGATCACTAAGTATAAGTTCAAGTTAGATTATAATGAGAAATGATTAAGACATGCAGCGATCCTAGATTTTCCCCTTGATCGCGAAATAAGTAAAGAATGACGGCGATCGTAGGTATCCCCAAGATTGCCAAGAGTAGGCACGGCGACCCATTCTACCCCCGTGGTTGCCAACAGTTGGTAGGGTAGGAGCTCACTGAGACATCATGTCTCATCCCTTTCCTTCTGGTGCAGGTACGCAGGCAGCACGACGTAAAGGTAAAGAGAAGGCTTTGGATTGATCGTGCTGACTATTTGTTTATGTATAAATATATGTTTCAGATGATGTAGTATGTTGTATATTGTAAAGAAGAAGTGTATCGGATAAAGAATTGTATCAAGACTCCTGTTATGTATTATTAAATGTAAACTTTCTGTATTGTATTTAATGTATCCGGTACGAAATTTTAATACTCGTAAGAGATCCTAGGCAATCTCTATATGGGTGTTACAATTTGGTATCAGAGCAGGTCGATTCAGACCGTGCCTTGGGTCATTAAAGTACAATCCAAGTTGTGGACCTCTTGGATCCAGGACATTATTATAGAAGTTATATTCAGTTAAAACTGATCACTTTGACTCGTTTATGACAGCTAGGATAAGATGTCTGGGAGAAGAAGAGGACCCGGTAGACCTCGTACTAATCAGGCCAGTGATGAAAGCGGAGGACAAAGTATGAATACGTGGGAACAAATGATACAGCAGCAACAGGCCTGGCAGCAGCAGTATCAAGAGCAGCAAGCTCAAAATGCATTACAGTATCAGCAAATGATGTTGATGATGCAGCAACAAGCTCAGCAACAGGCTCAAGCCCATCAGCAATGGATGGAAATGATGAACCAAGGGCAGGGTTTCCATCCACAGCCACCACCTCCTCCCGTAATTGGTAACCCCGTGTTCCGGGAATATAATAGACATCACCCTCCGGAGTTTAATGGAGAAGGTGAACCTCAGGAAGCTAGGAAGTGGATTAAGCAGATAGAAAAGATCTTTAGAATGGTCGAGTGTTCAGAAGAGGATAAAGTGGTCTATGCCACAAATCAACTCAGAGGCGCAGCAGAAGACTGGTGGAAATCTGCTCAGCGCAGGATGGAAGCTAATGACGTAGAAGTGAACTGGGTAAACTTTAAAGAAGCGATGTTGGAAAAATATTTACCTTTGTCTTACAAGGTAAAGAAGGAGCAAGAGTTCTTGGAGTTGAAGCAAGGTAGTATGTCGGTTGCTGAATTCACTAAGAAGTTTGAAGAGTTGTCCTATTATTCTACACATAATGAGTATGCTGAGAATGAAGTCTGGAAGATGAATCAGTACAAACGAGGTTTAAGAGGCGAGATCGACACTGCAGTGAGTCTACAGAGAACTGCAAGTTACGATGAATTGGTACATGATAGTTTGGTGGTTAAAGCAGGACTTGCTAAGACCTCGAAAGAAAGATCAGCAGCTTTTGAGAGAAAGAAGAGTAGAATGTCAGATAAGTATCATGACAAGCTTAAGCCTAAAGGATCCCCTCAAAGAGGAAAGCAATCCAATTCACCCAAAACTTTCCCTACTTGCAAGACGTGTGGTAGGATGCACAAAGGAGAGTGCCTCTTCGGTGCTGGTATTTGTTATGGATGTAAGCAGCCAGGACATTTTATAACAGAGTGTCCTAATAGGCGAGCTAAAGGAACAGTTGAAGGAACAACCACTAGTAAGGGCAGAGTGTACTCCCTTGATGGCGCAAAGGCTCTGGCCAATGAAGATTTGATTGCCGGTATGTGTTATCTTGGTTCATACCCAGTAAAAGTTCTTTTTGATTGCGGCGCTACTTGTTCTTTTATTTCATATAAATGTGTTGAGACGCTGCAATTACCTTTGTCTCCGTTGAATCCTCCAATGTTAGTATCTACCGCTACTGAAGGCGGAATTGAGGCAAGCTACGTTTGTAAAAACTGTCCTATCACTGTGTCTAGCAAGACTTATTATGTTGATCTAGTGTGTCTCCCGATGGAGCAACTTGACGTGATCTTAGGCATGGATTGGCTTTCCGCTAACCATGTGTACATCGGATGTTCTGAGAAGAGTATTTATATGCCGACCAGTGATACGACGAAAGGTGTAGCTCTGTCTGAATTAATTAATAGTACTAATCAGTTAATTCAATTCATTTGTGCTCAAGATAAGGGATTTTATGTAATGCTCACTGTGGCTTCAGAACCAGAGTTAAGTCCCAGTGATATTCCTGTTGTGAATGAGTACTTAGATGTTTTTCCCTCTGAAGTAACTAGTTTGCCTCCGGAGCGCGAGGTGGAGTTTTCTATTGATTTAATTCCAGGAGCGGAGCCGGTATCTGTGGCGCCGTATAGAATGTCACCTATAGAGCTTAAAGAGCTGAAATCTCAACTCGAGGAGTTAATTCAGAAGCATTTTATCAGACCCAGTGTGTCACCTTGGGGTGCTCCAGTTCTGTTAGTCAAGAAGAAAGATGGAAGCATGAGGTTGTGTATAGACTACCGCCAACTGAATAAAGTGACCATCAAGAACAAGTATCCTCTTCCAAGGATTGATGATCTCTTAGACCAGCTTAAAGGAGCAACGGTATTTTCTAAAGTTGATCTTCGGTCGGGTTATCATCAGATTCGCATTAAGTCTTCTGACGTGTCTAAAACGGCGTTTCGAACGCGTTACGGGCACTATAAATTTCTGGTTATGCCTTTCGGTGTAACTAATGCGCCAGCCGTATTTATGGATTATATGAACAAGATATTTCAGCCTTATCTGGATCAATTTGTGGTGATTTTCATAGATGATATTTTGATTTATTCCAAGGATCCTCAGGAGCATGCTCAGCACTTGAGAATTGTTTTGAATGTCCTCAGAGATAAACAGTTATATGCAAAATTCAGCAAGTGCGAATTCTGGTTATCCGAGATTAAGTTTTTGGGTCATGTTATTTCTCAAGGAGGAGTAGCCGTTGATCCATCCAAAGTTGAAGCCGTTCTCAATTGGGAAAGACCCAAGAATGTGGCAGAAGTCAGAAGCTTTTTAGGCTTGGCAGGTTATTACAGAAGGTTTATTATGAAGTTTTCTCAGATTGCTTTACCCTTGTCACGCCTCACCAGGAAGAATGTGCCCTTTATTTGGGATGAAGAATGTGAAGAGAGCTTCAGAGTTTTAAAGAGAAAATTAACTAAAGCACCAGTGTTGGCAATACCAGATCCTGAAAGGAGATACACCGTTTTCTGCGATGCATCCTCTAAAGGACTGGGTAGTGTGCTTATGCAAGGGGAGAATGTAATAGCTTATGCATCTAGACAGCTCAAGACTCATGAGGAGAATTACCCCACCCATGACCTTGAGTTAGCAGCTATAGTATTTGCATTGAAGATATGGTGACATCATTTGTATGGTGCGCAGTTTGATTTGTTTAGTGATCACAAAAGTTTAAAATACTTGTTTGATCAACGAGACCTCAACATGAGGCAGAGACGATGGATGGAATACTTGAAGGATTTTGATTTTGATTTAAAATACCATCCAGGAAAGGCGAATGTGGTAGCAGATGCTTTGAGTCAAAAGGCTTTAGTCAAGGCTGAAGTAATGGTGCACACGTGTGGGTTATATGAAAAGTTTAGAGACCTTAATCTCCATGTTACCGAGTTGGAAGGTGGCATCCTGTTGAACAAGTTAGAGATTTTGTGCGACCTACGGTCTAGGATTTCACAAGCGCAAATTATGGATATGGATCTCCAAAGAAGAGTTGGCCAACCAGAGTTTTCTTTGGCACCAGATGGTACACTTTTGTTTGAAGGAAGAATCTATGTTCCGAATGATATGGAGTTAAAAAGATTGATTTTCGAAGAGGCGCACAAAAGCAGTTTCAGCATTCATCCAGGTACCACCAAGATGTATCAAGATTTGAAGAGAGATTATTGGTGGCCTAGCATGAAGAGGGATATCGCGGAATTTGTGTCGCGATGCATTGTATGCCAGCAAGTAAAGATTGAACATCAAAGGCCTGCAGGAATGTTAGTACCTTTGGAAATTCCTCAATCGAAATGGGAAGAGATAACTATGGACTTCGTGAGTGGTCTGCCTCGAACACAGCGAGGACATGACTCCATTTGGGTAATAGTGGACCGGTTAACCAAGTCAGCTCATTTCTTGCCGGTTAAGACTACTTACCGAGCCTCTTAGTATGCCGAATTGTTTATTTCGGAGATTGTAAAGCTTCATGGTGTTCCTGCTAGTATTGTGTCTGATAGAGATCCGATATTCACATCCCACTTTTGGAAAGCTTTTCAGAAGGCTATAGGAACAAGATTAAAGATGAGCACGTCCCATCATCCTCAAACAGACGGTCAATCCGAGAGGACTATTCAGACATTAGAGGATGTGTTACGTGCATGTATCCTAGAAGATGGAGGAAGTTGGAATGATCACCTACCATTGATTGAATTTTCTTACAACAACAGTTACCATTCTAGCATCGGAATGGCACCTTATGAAGCTTTATATGGTAGGAAGTGTAGAACCCCACTTTGTTGGGCTGAGGTCGGAGATAAAAGTATTCTGGGACCTGAAATTATTCAGGAGACGACCCTAAAGATTAAATCCATTCAGGATAACATGAGAATAGCCCAAAGTCGCCAGAAGAGCTATGCGGACAAAAGGCGAAGGCCTTTAGAGTTTGAAGTGGGAGATCATGTATTCCTCAAAGTTACACCTAAGTTGGGCCTAGGAGGAGCTTTTAGAACCAAGAAACTTTGTCCAAGGTATGTTGGACCATTTCAGATACTTAGACGTGTTGGTCCAGCAGCTTACTAGTTGGCACTGCCACCGGCCATGTCAGGTTTACACGATGTATTCCATGTCTCTCAATTAAGGAAATTCATCCTCGATCCTTTTCAACCAGTGGAACTGGACAGTATTGATTTGAGATCAGATTTGACATTTCAACCTGAGCCAGATCAGATAATTGATCGCGATGTTAGGTCTTTGCGGACCAAAGAGATTCCTATTGTTAAGGTTGTATGGAAAGGTTCTCCCGACGGCGAAGCAACGTGGGAGCTAGAGTCAGAGATGCAAGAGAACTATCCGCATCTATTTTCAGGTAAATTCTAAATTTCGAGGACGAAATTTCTTTAAGGGGGATAGATTGTAATATCCCGCGTAGATGTAGCGGTTAACAGCGTAGAAACTTAGCAAGCAAGCATGGCAAATATGTAAATAAGTGGAAATGGCAATTATGTAAATATTTGAAAAGGGGAAGATTATTTAAAAAGAAGGTAAGATATTTCTTACCATTTTTCTACCATTCTCTACACCCTTCCAAAAATCAGTTTTACTCTCCCTCCTTCCCTCAATCACACGCCCTCCCTCACCTTGCCATCACCCCTCAATCTTTCACTCAATTCTTGTGAAGTTCTTACTAGTAAGCTTGGCTTGGAAGTTAGAACAAGAGAAAGAAAAGAAGAACAAGGAAGAATTAAGAGAAGAGTAGATTGGAGCTAGGATTTGGAATTTAGAAGCTAGCAAGCACCAATTGAAGTTTAAGGTGAGCTGCACAGGGTTTTAGAACCCGCACTGAGTAAGTTTGAGTGTTTTGAGTATTTTAAGCAAAGTTGCAATTCTAGTGCCCTAATTCCATTTGGCTTATAATTTCTTGATCATACATGTTGTAAACCATCAATATGCATTAGAAATCTTTCTTTAAGCTGTTATGATGTTTGGGCATGATTGGATAAGCCAAAACGGTGGAAATCACATTTTGAACTTGCCATATGCTGTCCAACTGCAGGTAAAATCGTGTCACAATTTTATAGGCAGAGACTACCACGATTTCTGGGAAATCGTGACACGATTTCCAAATCGTGTCACGATGGCACAGGGGACAGAAACATAATGTTTTTCTTCAAATCCTTGCACCGTTCTGGCTATCTAATACTGCTTCAGACTCGATAAACAACATGTAATGGTTAAGTGCCGCCATTAAGCATTAGAAGACCTATCCTTGAGAATGTTTAGATTATTATTATAGATGAGGATAGGTACAACACTGAGAGATGGATACCTTAATCCATAAGTTAACATAGAGAAGCGTAAGAACTAGTAATCGGGATTATCCCTTACTAAGCAATTTTCATACACTCATTAGATATGTGCAAGCCGAGAATGATATAGAATTCAAGTTTAGAACCTTTTATAGGTTAAGTATTTCAAGATTTATTAAGATATTAAGCTGTGGTCTTCGTCGTTCACGCTAGTGGGGCACGAATGGTCCATGCAAAAGTAAAAACTATTATGGAAGAATATTAAGTCGTGACTTTCGTCGTTCACGCTAGTGGGACACGAAAGGTTCATGCATAAGTTAAAAGATATTTAATCGCGTCTCTCGTCGTTCACGCTAGTGGGACATGGGAGGTATACGCGTAAGTTAAGATTATTATTAAGTCGTGTCTTCTGTTGTTCACGCTAGTGGGACACAGGAGGTTCACGCTAGTGGGACGCGTTATTCCGCAAGGATGACCGCACGACGACAAGAGGAGTCCGGTGTTAGCCTGATATGATAGGAATTTTCACCGGTAGAAGGGAGATGTACTTCGGGGTTACTCCACCCGGATGCACTCCGTAAAATGAACTCAGATAATTATTGATTGTTCAACGCTAACTCCTAACTTAAAGATATGAAAAGATGAATATGTATATTTACATATATTGAGAAAATGACAGTTAGCTCCTAGTGAACGAGAAGTGATCATAGGATGTCCCCAAGATCACTAAGTATAAGTTCAAGTTAGATTATAATGAGAAATGATTAAGACATGCAGCGATCCTAGATTTTCCCCTTGATCGCGAAATAAGTAAAGAATGACGGCGATCGTAGGTATCCCCAAGATTGCCAAGAGTAGGCACGGCGACCCTAGGTTACCCCCGTGGTTGCCAACAGTTTGTAGGGTAGGAGCTCACTGAGACATCATGTCTCATCCCTTTCCTTCTGGTGCAGGTACGCAGGCAGCACGACGTAAAGGTAAAGAGAAGGCTTTGGATTGATCGTGCTGACTATTTGTTTATGTATAAATATATGTTTCAGATGATGTAGTATGTTGTATATTGTAAAGAAGAAGTGTATCGGATAAAGAATTGTATCAAGACTCCTGTTATGTATTATTAAATGTAAACTTTCTGTATTGTATTTAATGTATCCGGTACGAAATTTTAATACTCGTAAGAGATCCTAGGCACGAAATTTTAATACTCGTAAGAGATCCTAGGCAATCTCTATATGGGTGTTACAATGAGGACCTTGAGGAGGAGGAGGAGTATGTCGTGAATGATGAAGGAGGAGAAGAAGAGGAGGATGGTGAAAATGGTGACTTTCTCATGATTAGGAGGATGTTGGGAAACCAAGCCAAGGAGGAAGAATCAAATCAAAGGGAAAACCTTTTTCATACAAGATGCTTAGTGCAAGGAAAAGGTATGTTCTCTAAATATTGATGGAGGTAGTTGTACTAATGTTGCTAGTGCACACATGGTGGGTAAATTAGAATTAGAAACAAGACCTCACCCTAGGCCTTACAAACTTCAATGGCTTAGTGAAAGTGTAGAAATGCTTGTTGACAAACAAGTAGAGGTTTGTTTTAAAATTGGGAAGTATGAAGATGTTGTTGTGTGTTATGTAGTACCAATGGAGGCTTGTCATTTGTTGTTGGGAAGGCCATGGCAATTTGATAGAGGAGTTCAACATGATGGCCGAAGTAATAAGTATTCCTTTATGCACTTTGGGAAAAAATTTATTCTTGCACCATTGAGTCCTAATGATGTAAGAGAAGATCAAAAGAAAATAAAAGAAAAATATGCGCAGGAAAAATAAAAATATGCGCAAGAAAAAGAAAAAGAAAAAGAAAAAGAAAAAGAAAAAGAAAAAGAAAAAGAAAAAGAAAAAGAAAGAGAAAAGAAAGAAACTTTCATGGCAAAAAAAGGAGAAATAAAGAATGCCATTGTTACCAAACAGCCCCTATATTTGCTATTTTGCAAAGAGGTGGCTTTGTTTACTAACACCCCTAACACTAAAAAATTTCCAAGTTGTGTTGAAATTCTTTTGCAGGAGTTTGAGGCATTGTTCCCTAAGGAGATACCAAATGGGCTACCACCTTTAAGAGGTATTGAACATCACATTGACCTCATTCCAGGAGCATCTTTACCAAATCGTCCAGCCTACCGAAGCAATCCGCAACAAACTCAAGAAATTCAAAATCAAGTTGTTGAATTGGTAAGTAAAGGATGGGTAAGAGAAAGTTTAAGTCCTTGTGCTGTCCCTGTTATTTTAGTTCCAAAAAAAGATGGTAGTTGGAGAATGTGCACTGATTGTAGGGCTGTTAACAATATTACCATTAAGTATAGGCATTCAATTCCTAGGCTAGATGACTTACTTGATGAATTGTTTGGTGCATGTTTATTTTCTAAAATTGATTTGAAAAGTGGCTATCACCAAATAAGAATAAGGGAGGGGGATGAATGGAAAACTGCTTTTAAAACAAAATATGGTTTGTATGAGTGGATGGTTATGCCGTTTGGATTAACTAATGCACCAAGTACATTTATGAGACTCATGAACCATGTCTTGAGGGAATTTTTGGGAAAATTTGTTGTTGTGTATTTTGATGATATCTTGATATATAGCAAAAATTTAGAAGAACATTATGGTCATTTAAGGGCTGTTTTAGAAGTTTTAAGGAAAGAACATTTGTTTGCAAATTTGGAAAAATGTGTCTTTTGCACGGATCATGTAATTTTCTTAGGTTTTGTTGTGAGCTCCAAGGGAATCCATGTGGATGAAGAAAAGGTTAGAGCAATCAAGGATTGGCCACCACCCAAAAATGTAAGTGAGGTAAGAAGTTTTCATGGTTTAGCAAGTTTCTATAGGAGGTTTGTGAAAGATTTTAGCACCATTGCTGCACCTCTTAATGAGATTGTTAAGAAAAATGTTGTTTTTAAATGGGGTGAAAAACAAGAGCAAGCTTTTGCTACACTTAAAGAAAAACTCACCAAAGCACCAATTTTAGCATTACCAAATTTTTCCAAATCTTTTGAAATTGAATGTGATGCTTCTAATGTTGGAATTGGGGCTGTTTTGATGCAAGAAGGACATCCAATTGCTTATTTTAGTGAGAAGTTAAAGGGTGTTTCCCTTAATTACTCCACTTATGATAAGGAATTGTATGCTTTGTTTAGAGCATTGCAAACTTGGCAACATTACCTACTGCCCAAAGAATTTGTCATTCATAGTGACCATGAATCTTTGAAACATTTAAAAGGGCAAGGTAAGTTGAACAAGAGACATGCCAAATGGGTTGAGTTTCTTGAAAAATTCCCATATGTGATTAAACACAAAAGAGGTAAAGCTAATGTGGTTGCAGATGCACTTTCAAGAAGGTATGCCTTACTCTCCACTCTTTAAACTAAAGTTTTTGGGCTTGAGCATATTAAAAGTTTATATGAAAGTGATATTGATTTTTCTCCAAAGTTTTTTGCTTGTGAACATACTGCCATTAATGGATATTTTAGGCACAATGGTTATTTGTTTAAAGAAAAAAGATCGTGTGTGCCTAAATGTTCCATAAGAACTTTGCTTTTAAAAGAGGCGCATGAGGGGGGATTAATGGGACACTTTGGGGTTGTTAAAACTTTAGAGTTGCTGCAAGAGAATTTTTATTGGCCCCATATGAAAATTGATGTCCAAAAGTTGTGTGAAAGATGCATAGTGTGTAAAAAGGCCAAATCAAAAGTTTTGCCTCATGGTCTTTATACACCGTTACCAACTCCTGAATTTCGTTGGGTTGACATTTCCATGGATTTTGTTTTGGGTTTACCTAGAACAAAGAATGGGAAAGATTCTATTTTTGTTGTTGTTCATAGGTTTTCCAAGATGGCACATTTCATTGCATGCAAAAAGGTAGATGATGCAAGCCATGTGGCTGATTTGTTTTTCAAGGAGATTGTGCGCATTCATGGAATTCCAAGGAGCATAGTTTCAGATCGTGACTCAAAATTCTTAAGTCACTTTTGGAGGACCTTGTGGGGTAAGATAGGAACAAAGTTACTTTTTTCAACAACTTGTCACCCCCAAACAGATGGTCAAACTGAGGTGGTAAATAGAACTCTCTCTACTCTTCTTAGAAGTGTTCTTACAAGAAATTTGAGAATGTGGGAAGAATGTTTACCCCATGTGGAATTTGCTTACAATCGTGTGGTGCATAGTACTACAAAAATGTCACCTTTTGAAGTTGTTTATGGTTTTAACCCACTGACTCCACTTGATTTGTTACCTTTGCCTAACAATTCTCTTTTGAAGCATAAAAATGGAAAGGACAAAGCTGAATTTGTGAAGAAAATGCATGAGCAAGTGAAGTTGCAAATTGAAAAGAAAAATAAAGTGTATGCTAAACATGCAAACAAAGGGAGGAAAATGGTGATTTTTGAACCAGGTGATTGGGTTTGGGTGCATATGAGGAAAGAAAGGTTTCCTAGTCAAAGGAAGTCAAAACTTCTACCAAGGGGTGATGGACCATTTCAAGTGCTAGAAAGAATCAATGACAATGCTTACAAGCTTGAGTTACCCGGTGAGTATGATATAAGTGCTACTTTTAATGTTGCTGACTTAGCTCCTTTTGATGTAGGTAATGGTGATCTCAATTCGTGGACGAATTCCTTTCAAGA
Organism: Medicago ruthenica; assembly: GCA_018208015.1. Classification (NCBI taxonomy): domain Eukaryota; kingdom Viridiplantae; phylum Streptophyta; class Magnoliopsida; order Fabales; family Fabaceae; genus Medicago; species Medicago ruthenica. The sequence continues at coordinate 89,117,846 of CM031371.1, read as the reverse complement.
GGGAGGGGATGATGAAGGCATGATTGTCCATGACACAAACACGTCAATTCAAGGGCTAGGAGGACCAATGACAAGGGCAAGGACTAAGCAAGTTAAGGAAGCACTAACTCAATTGGTGGTAAAAGCCTTGGAGTTCAAGCCTACACTAGGGAACATGGAGGGTAAAATGGTTATGTGCATCAAACCATTGGAGGAGGGGTGGGGCGCATCTCTTGCTGCCCATTTTATTTAGTTATTTTGTTATGTTGTAATAAAAGTGTAAGGGACCAATTTTGGCCAAAAACACTAAGTTTGAATTTTCTGTGTGTTTAACCCATTTTAAAGCCTCCAAAGCTTTAAATGGCGTGTTATTTTGTTTGGTGTGTTTCTTTTTATGGAAAATAAAGGCTGAATCAAGAGAGTCAAAATCAGATCAAGGAAGAGCAAAAGTGGGCGTACAAGAGGAAGGAGGGAGCTGCCAAATATGGGAAGAAATGATTGCCATTATTATTGCTGTTCAATGTGGTAGTCAATTCTAAAACTTTCCTTCCATTCAACACTAGCTTCTCCCATTCTGAAACTCCTCTAATCAACAATCATCATCAATGGCCGCCCATGAGTTATTCTCCATTTTGTAACTTTTCTTGTAATTATTCAGCCTCCAAATTATAATGGCTAAAGTCTTTTTATTTTCTAGGAGTTACATTATATTTCAATCAGAATTAACAAAGCCATTCCTATATAGGATCCAACCGAGGGCTGGAAACCTAGCCCCTCGCATAAAATCTCAAAAGCGCGTATAAACGCCCAGCTGTTTGGCTGCAGCTGAGACGGCGCCACATTCAAACAATTGAGGACGTCGACCTCAAAGGGCGTGAACGGATACCTCACACCCAGATCTTCAAAAAACAGCCGTATACATGTGAAACATCTCATTCTTCACCCCCTTCGGCCTTTGTAAGCACACCTTCTCGCCTGGGCGACAATGTTCCAAGACCATGTCCTCTTCAAATCCCGTAGAGGACACGTGCAGCTTACTCCGAAAGAACGCCACTCGTTGGGGATCCATATACACGGACTCTGAACGAAGCACTTCGTCGGCGAAGCTCTCTTGCTCTGATCCACTAGAGGACGCCATGTAACAAATTCCTCTCCTACAAAAGGGACCTGGGTGAACAAAACTAATAACGCAGTCAGATGAATTCCCACTGCTACTCCCTCCTTCACCCTCGTCCGAATCGGTTGAAAATTCCTCTAAGAGGGAGTGGCTGTAATAAGCTCTCTCAAACACCACCCAATCGGTGGTTCCATCTGACCGCTTTGCATGTCTAACGTTGTCCCTCCACAACCTAATCCTCTCCTCTGAACTTGTCGGGGATAGTTCCCTACCCGCCCCATCACACTCTCTAATCACTACCATGCTACGGATCTAATTAATAAGGAGAAGATCGAAGGGGATTACCTGGATTTATACGATAGCGAGAGATCGAGGATGAAAAGAAGCTCCAAACGATTCAGAAATTGAAGGTGCAGCGATCTCCAAAGCCAAGAGACGATCCAGGAAGCCGATACGTTTTTTAGGAAAGAGAAAGTGAGGAAAGTGAAAAGATAAGAGATAAATAGGCAACAAGGAAAGTAGATCCGAAAAACAGTTCAAAGTACAAAAGCATGGGAAAACGCGCAGATGATGTCACTTAAATTGGCACGATTTCCATGAACCGTTGCGATGCGAACACGTCAGCAAAAGCAAACAGTCGCCCCGTTTCAACCGTCGGATTTCATTAGGGCGCGCTCTGAATCTAAATTTCAAAAACGTATCACGTCCATATTGGGCTTAGTCATGGCGTGGCAATCTTAACCACTCAATAAAGTCACTCTCTCTACATAGTTTAAATCACCTCGCCTCGTTCCAAAGCTCGTGCTTGTTGGGCTAATAGGAATACTCTCGTCGGGCTAGCACCCACCAAGGCCCCAAAACAAAAAACATGGAGCTAGCACCCATGTTTGGTCCAGCACCCGTATCGAGTTAGTACTCATAACAAACTTTACACCCCATAATTCAAAAAAATTCGCATAGCCTTATGACTAGTAAGTCTCACTTACTGGGCAAGAGTCATAGACAAATTCCCATTAATAGTTTAATCACTTCGCCTTGTTCCAAAGTTCGTGCTTGTTGGGCTGTGGACTTTAGATCTTACTATTTAGGCCTGTAGGCCCTACAAACAGGGGTTGGGACCCCTAGAGTCAGGCTGGGCGCCCTCCAGAAGGGCACAAGACCCACCTGACAGTCATATATAACCTTAGGGAACTTTCCTAAAAAGAGGTCCTTTGGGGGCGCCCTCAGCAGCCTATGAGGGCGCCCTAGTCACGGTTTCGGCCCTATACGATTTGGGCCCAAACCATGATCGGATAGGCCCAAACCGAGGCTACAAATAGTAACCTTGGGATCATTCCCAAGGCATGACCTAAACAGACTCAGAAAACCCTAGTTTTCCTATATTGTACTCACAGCCAGTACAGACCTATAAAATTATTGTATTCTAACTGTAACAATTTCAAATTGGTAAGCCTACTCATTTCTTTCGGAAGATTGCCACTAAGCTCATTTGAAAGAAGATTTAACATAGTGAGTTTTGTCAAATTCCCGATAGTGAAAGGAATTTGTCCTGAGAGTTTATTTTGAAAAAGGAAAATAGAATCCAAATTGTCCTGAGAGTCTTGGGATCGGACCTGAGAGGTTGTTTCCTACCAACTGGATTGTGATAAGGGAATAGAGCTTTCCGACTTCACTGGGAATGTAACCACTTAGATTGTTTTCATAAAGGTAAATATATTGCAAACTAGTCAAGTCTCCAATTGTAGAAGGTATTGTGCCAAAGAGAAAGTTATTAGACAAATCAAACTCAACAAGTTGTTTTACAAATCCTATTTCACTAGGAATGTGGCCTGAAAGTTGGTTGTTTTGTAAATTAAGAAATGATATATTGGACAGATTACCGATGATATTATGAATATTACCAGATAGTTCATTACTTGACAAATCAAGAGTGTCTAAATTGGACATTACACCAATATGATGTGGAACAACTCCGTAGAAGGAGTTGTTTGATAAAACTACACTGCAGATTTTTGGAAGTGTTGAGAAATTTAGACTTTGAAGCATACCTTTTAGTCCAATATTTGCAAGATGTATCTTGTAGATAAATTTTGATTCATCACATGTGATTCCCACTCAATTGCAAGGCTTGTTACCAATCCATGAAGAAAGCAATGCCTTGCTTTGGTTGTCAAAGCTTGCTTTCCATTTCAATAAAGCATTTGCCTCACTGCCTTGGATTTTTGCTGAAGCATGAGATGATGTTGCCATTACAAACATACAAAAGAGCACAAAGAGGAAATTTGTTGGTAAAAACTTCATAGTATTAAACATTGTAAATACAAGCATAATTTCTCCAGGATAAACTAGTCAATCACAAAATAAGAGAATTGTGATGAAGGTTAATTGGAGATGTGGGTGGCATTTATACAGGCACAAAACGGCAATAACCACATATCCAGAAGTACATAAGATAATAAAATAAAAAGCATTTATTCATCACTAAACTTGTTGAACAAATAAAGATAGCAATATCTGCATAAGTTACATTTGTCTTGGTCAAACGTCCTAGAGTTTTGATAGCGTCAATGCATCTTCAAATTATGTAATCCAAGAGAAACAAATTAGAGTTCCGGTTCAAGTAGTAAAAAAGAAAATAACTTCTTTCAACTCTTTTGGGTTGGTTTTTTCTCTTTTCAAAAATGTCATCATCTTTCAATACAAATAACATATATAACAAATAGATAAGAATAAATTTAAATATTAAAATAAAAGTGTAACAAACACAAATGCCCATTTTTTTCCTTTATCATTTAAAAAGTGTAACAAACTAGATGAGTGTATCTATACTTACTTTTTCATTATCCCAATTATACCCTTAAACAACAACTTTTTCTATAATAAAGATTGTTGTTGGTGTCATTAAAAAAATAAGAATTTAGATTATATTTTTTTGTTATATTGTTGGTTTCATTGAAATAGATAATCATGGTTAGTTTGATTTGTTATAATTTGAAAGCAAAAAACATTTATATTTTTACTTTTAATCAAAATTAAAATTTCATAAAAAAAACATTGTTCATAATTTTCAAACGTTAGCGCAACAAAAAGAGCGGAAAGACAGGCGTGAGTGCCTGTCTTTTTGATGTTGATGAAGGAGCTGAGATCAATGTGCAGGAAACTCTGACGCAATTGGTGAATAATATAGCTGATATACATAGTTTCATTTCGCCTTAGAAAATGTCACTGATTAAATAGTTCGTCCTCAAACTGAATTGGTGCAACAGTCATATCAAAGGAGTCCTATTTTGGAACAAATTGAGACCACCCACGCCCACGATGGAAAAATCAAATAGTAGCACAAATTCCCATGAGATGGAATCAGTACCGGAAACACAAATTGTGGTGCTGAACAACAGCGAAGTATGTCTCATGCTCCAAAAAGATTTAAATTTGGTTCGACATGTTTTCATTCAACAACTTGATGATGAGAATGTGTCTTTTATCCGATATTAGACGAAGAAGCAAAAAAAGGCTCTTAGCAGGGTATAATACCCGTTCAAAGTGCGTTCCTCTTCAATGAAGATGGATCATTCGAGGAATTGGAAATTCAGAATCCTGAATCGCCTTCAAAGATTTTAGGTTGCATAATTGTATGCAGGGTGGTCCTTCGATTCTTTCTTTGCATATTTTTCGTGAGGGCAACTGTTGTGCGGACAAGCTTGCAAATGTCCTTTGGTGGAACTATTTACCCTCTTTTATTAGGGAAGACTTTTTTAGAGACAGTTTTGGGCTACCGTTTCCCTTATGTCTCTTACTTTGAATTTTTGTTTTTTTTTGGCTTTATTTTGAGGGTTTTGGTCTGGTCCCTCCTCTTGTACAATTTTCCCTTTCTTAATAAAATTTTATGAGCGAGGTGGTAGAGGATGGGGTGCTCTTGGGGTGCCAGCTTAGTTGGGATGTCAAGTTCCCTCCTGATGTCGTCCTTTGCTTTTGATTCAGCAACAAAAAAGGTGAAAAACCACTGCTACATAATTAGTGAGCTGGAAATCTCTAAAGTAGCTTAAAGAGACCGCCTTTGACATCAATACACCAAGACCTTCAAACGGAACGGAGCTAGTGGATCCTCATGTTTTATCCCTTTTTAAAATCAACTTGTTCAGTAGGGCATCCATTCGCAAGAACCAACAAATTCTCATTGAATAACAAGTCTCATCCATCCCTCCATTTTGCACAAAAATCAAAATCTCTAAAAAATGTAGTAAAAAAACTCCAATTGATAGAGTTGTAGGACTTTTCAAAATTAACTTTAAGAATCAATCATTCCTTTATACTTTTCTTAGCTAAATCAACCATCTCATAGACCACTACCACCATGTCCATCAATTGCCTCCCTCTAATGAACACTGATTGGTTTTTTTAATTAAGAGAATCTATAACCACAACAAGTGGGGTAGCCAACACATTTTCCAATAACTTGTATAAGCTCCCTAATAATGAGATTGGACGATACTCCCTCCGTCCCAAATTGTATGACGTTTTGGCCATTTCACACGTATTAAGAAATATAATTAATTTTGTGTGGGAAAGAGATATTAGGAGTTGTTTTACAAAATTGTCCTTAATAAATGATATGGGAAAGATAAATTAAAGAATTGAAAAAATATAGAGTAATAAATAGTTAGGGATATAATAGGAAAAATAACATTAATGTTTCATTGGTATTGTAAAGCGACATATAATTTGGGACAAATTTTTTTTCCAAAACGACATACAATTTGGGACGGAGGGAGTATTCGCTAAGAGAATGAGGATTTAACACTTTAAGGATTAAAGCGCTAAAGTAAAAGTGGAAGCACTTAGGAAGCTTGGCATTAACAAAAAAATTGATCAAACAAGACTTTTACCTCCAGATTTAGCACATCCCAAAACTTCTTGAACAAAGTGAAATCGTTCAGACCCGAACTTTTACTCCCATCTAAGGACTTCACCACCTCCCCAATCTCCTCCTCTGAAAAAAAAAAGCCTAGAGATGTTGCTATTTTGCTCATCGGATATGATTGGGAAAACTAGCCCATCGAGTTTAGGTATCCTTCAAGATACATCTTCAAAGGTGGAAAGGAAGTAGCTCACAATTTCATTATGCACCTCTCCTGAATTCTCCACCAACCAACCCCTTCTATGCACCACAATAGCACTTCTCCACCTCCTACCCTTGATACAAGTGTTAAGAAATGAAGAAAAAGGAGAATTACTTGTGGAACAAGTTAAAAGCCTAACTAATTGTAATTTTCTGTTTTGAGTTTGTTAAGAGTTAGTTAGATAGAGCACAATCTAGTATAGAGGATCAAGGTAACTATTGTAGTCCCTACATTCTCTATATAAGTGTGCTTCACCCTTGTAATTGATCAATCAAGTAATAAAGTCATTTTTCTACAATGAACACTTTTCTTCCTTCTCAAGTTACAATTTTAGTTTCTTAACTTGGTATCAGAGCCTTTCACAGTGAAAGGTTGTTACGATCCAACCGTCACCTTCCGCCATGAACACACATTCCTCAAGCTTCATCCACAGCTTTTGCAGAATTCCTCTTTTGCGTTTTCTCTAATCTCTCAGTTTTTCTTTGTGTGTGTTCTACGTTTGTTTTCTCTTCCTTTGCTGCTCCTTCGTTGGTCTTTGCTTCTTCTTCTTCGTTCTGCGTTTCTTGCATCAAATTCTTCTCCAATTATCAACAATGGTCCGAAACAACAATCACAATCAAGATCCAACGCAAGATGCTTCATCACCGTATTATGTACATCCCAGTGATGGTCCTCATTCTGTAGCAATCAAGCCTCAACTCAGCACCACCAACTATCAAGCTTGGGCAAGAGCTATGCGCAGAGGTCTTGGTGGAAAGAACAAATTCCAATTTGTAGATGGATCCATTGATCCTCCTGCAATTGATGAGCTCCTTTACCCTGCTTGGGAAAGATGCAACAATCTCATCCATTCTTGGATCATGAACTCCGTTTCAGATTCAATAGCTCAAAGCATTGTTTTCATTGACAATGTTTCAGAAGTTTGGCGCGAATTGAAAGAAAGATTCAGCAAAGCAGATAGAATTCGTGTCTGGAAACTCAAGACAGAAATCAATAATCTGAAACAAGGTACCAATTCTATCAATGACTACTATGCTGAATTGAGATCATTGTGGGAAGAGTATGATAGCTGTAACACCCTAACCCTTAACCGCCGATTATTAACTTTAATAAAAAAAAACGTTAAGGACATAGGAAGTTACAACATAATGAAAACGCATTTTCATAAAACATCAACAGATCAAAATATATTTGATTCACATACAGCAGCGGAAAAATAACAAACAGCTTATAACCAAGCATGCATATAATATACAAAAATATATACATAAGATTTTCAAAAGGGGCAAATCTACAACAGAGACCATTGCCAAATTAATACATACGCGTTCAGATACCCAAAGTAGTGTTACAACTATCAGAGCCCTAAACTCTAACTAGGATACAACACCTAGTACAAAAAGTAAGGATAGCTAAGCTATGCCCTCACCACTACGCAGGTTCTAAACGACAACAGCTAATCCTCGACGATATGCTCGTCTTCCTGAAAATCTGGATCCCCAAAGATCCAGCACATAACACAAAACAGAGAGGGTTAGTAAAACATAATCAACACAATATAAACAGCACAATAATAAGTAGGGTACCTACACTTTACCCATCATGCATATTCTAACTCACGCACATGCATCATCAATTATCGTCAAACATTTATTCCTCAAGCACAAAACTCATCAATAACAATTACCACTTAACAACCATTATGCACACATAATTCCTAAAGTGCACACTAATGTCAAGTAGAATGTATGTTCCTAAAATGCACTCTAATGCATGTGGTACCAATTCTTGCTCAGCTTTAGAGTCATGGCGGACTGTTGGATAAACTTATATCCCTTGTGTACCTCTCATTCGCCATAAAAGGACAGTCGTACACTTGACCAACCGAAGCTGGATTACTTCTGCACCTCTCATTCGCCATAAAGACAGTCGTGCATATGACCAATAATAATTGGATTTCATTCTTACCCATAAAGAGCATACATACCATCATGAAATGCATGTATGTTCACTTAGCAATTATTGATATTTACACCTACATATGCTCAAATATGTGTGTACACTACCAATACTCATGCTAACTTCAACAAGTAGGCACTCATGGCCAATCATAATACAAGCATGCGTAAATCATCAAACATGGTTCACAACATCATCAACAACATCATACTAAACCAAAACTCCAAATAACCATAAATGTTTCTAAGGTAAATCCAATCCTTTGGATACCATACCAATTCAATTATATTCATCAATTCCCACACATCAATTTATACTATTATCAAACTCAAAACCCCTTTCAGAATAATTAAATAATTTGATATACAAAAGTGCCGTTTTCTTGAACAATTACTCTTTAGGAAGCATTAAGAATGAGTTAAAATGGTGAGCAAGGTTTCCAAAATATATTATGAGAATGCAGTAGCAAAAAGTCATCCCCGCGCGCACCAAGACCCCCAGAACAGCCCAACTGAGTGTGATATTCTGGCTTGGTCGCTACAAGCGCAGATCCGTCGCTACAAGCGCGGATAGGCAGAACCTGGTCGCTACAAGCGCCCAGTTGGTCGCTACAAGCGCAGGCTTGTCGCTACAAGCGCAGATCCGTCGCTACAAGCGCAGACAGACAGAACCTGGTCGCTACAAGCGACAGCCCGTCGCTACAGTGACCGTGACAGCACAGTTATGTGTAAAAATGTGATTTTCCACCATTTTTGCTCATTCAAGGTTACCCAAGCTTCTAAGACATGTTGAAAATGATTTTCTATCATAAAACATCAATTAAAAACAATCACAAGCAAGGATTATATCTAGCAAAACATTAGGGTTAAAAACACTATCTTTCCATAACTTTTCCTTTGCATTCAAAACACTATAACACTCACAAAACTTCAACTAAACATACTAGCAACATCACTTAGCATCAAGCAAGCATAACATGATCATTTAACATCTTTAAACCATAAAAACTTTCTATCAAAACCTAGACAAAGTGAGAGGAAGTTTGGGATGGAGAAATAGACATTCTCCCCTTCTCAATCACTTGTGAAATAGCAATACTACCTCTCTTACCTTGAAATGATGATTCTCTAACAAAACTCAAGCTTCCTCTTGCCCTAGGTTTCTCTTGCTTTCTCCTTCTCTTTCACTTCCCAAGCTTTTTCCACAAAGAAAATGAATAGTGATATTCAAAGTCTTTGTGATAATCTTATAACTCAAGCAAAGCAATCATAGCCATCCATTCCTTACTAACTCTCAAGGACCAATCCTAGCCTTTCAATCCAATCCAAGCTCACTAAATCTCATCCACTTGATCATTACTACTCATAAACTTAAAAGCCCAATACTATTCACGCCCTAGGCCCAAAACTCTAAAAACTCGATTACGAACTTATCCTCGCGCCAAATAATTATTTCTCGATTACGAGAAAATATTTTTAAATGCAAATCCATAAAATAAAATATATAAAAATATAACATACGAAAATAGGGTCGTTACAACTCTACCCCCCTAAAAGAATTTTCGCCCTCGAAAATACCTGAAAACAACTCTGGATAGGAGTCCCGCATCTTGCTCTCGAGCTCCCACGTAACATATTCACCGGCTGGGCCTCCCCAAACGACTTTCACCGATGAAATCTCTTTGTTCCTGACCCTCTTCATCTCTTGTCCTTCAATCCTTAAGGGTACCGTTACAACCGTTAAATTCTCTCTCACTTGTATCTCGTCCGACTTAATCACATGAGACGGATCCGATACGTATTTCCTTAATTGAGACACGTGAAAAACATCATGTAGATTTGACAACGACGGCGGTAACGCAATCCTATACGCCACCTTCCCAATCCTCTTCAAAATCTGATACGGACCAATGAACCTCGATGCTAACTTCTTCGATTTCAAAGCCCGTCCAATACCCGTAGTCGATGTAACTCTTAGAAACACATGATCTCCTTCTTGAAATTCTATATCCTTTCTTCTCTTGTCGGCATAGCTTTTCTGGCGACTCTGCGACGCTCTCATCTTTTCTTGGATCATCTTGATCTTCTCGGTCGTTTGTTGCACAATCTCAGGTCCAAGCACCACACTTTCTCCCGATTCAAACCAACACAAAGGTGTTCTACATCTTCTCCCATACAACGCTTCAAAAGGTGCCATACCAATGCTCGAATGAAAACTGTTGTTATACGTAAACTCAATCAATGGTAAGCAAGCTTCCCAACTCACTCCTTGTTCCAAAATGCACGATCTTAATAAATCCTCCAATGATTGAATCGTCCTCTCCGACTGACCATCCGTCTGCGGGTGATAAGCAGAACTCATCCGCAATTTAGTCCCCAACGCCTCTTGCAAACTCTCCCAAAACCTTGAAGTAAAACGGGGATCTCGATCTGATACGATACTCGACGGAATTCCATGTAATCTCACAATTTGCTCAACATAAATCTCAGCCAACTTCGGTACTAGCATACCGGTCTTGATAGCTATGAAATGAGCAGACTTTGTTAACCTGTCGACAACTACCCAAATCATATTGTTACCTTTCGACGTCTTCGGCAAACCGCTTACAAAATCCATCGCAATACTATCCCATTTCCACTCTGGAATAAACATAGGTTGCAATAGCCCCGACGGCTTCTGATGCTCCACCTTGGACTTCTGACAAGTCAAACACGCGAAAACAAACTCGGCGATCTCTTTCTTCATCCCTTGCCACCAGAACATTTTCCTCAGATCTTGATACATCTTAGTAACACCAGGATGAATACTTAAGTTGCTTCTGTGACCTTCCTCCAAAATCATCCGCTTCAACTCAGGCACATCAGGTACACATAACCTTCCCTGACACTTCATCACACCTTTCTCATCGATCTCAACGTTTACCTTTTTCCCTTGCTCGATGAGCGTCTTAAGCTTCATCAATTTCACATCAGACTTTTGCTTTTCCACAACCTCTTCAAGAAAATCATTCGTCAACCTCAACATCCCTAGCTTCACGCTTCTGGTTGTCCTTTCACAAACCAAACTGAGGTCTCTAAACTCTTCAATCAATATCAGTTCCTTCGCCATCAGAGACGACATATGCAAAGACTTCCTACTCAACGCATCGGCTACCACATTAGCCTTACCCGGGTGATAGCTCAACTCGAAATCATAATCCTTAAGAAACTCTAACCATCTTCTTTGCCTCATATTGAGCTCCTTCTGATCAAACAAGTATTTCAGACTCTTGTGATCGCTGAAAACCTCGAACTTTGACCCATACAAGTAATGCCTCCAAATCTTAAGAACAAACACAACAGCAGCTAGCTCCAAATCATGCGTAGGATAGTTCCTCTCATGAATCTTCAGCTGTCTTGATGCATAAGCAACGACTTGTCCCTTCTGCATCAACACACCACCTAGGCCCATCTTCGACGCATCACAATAAACCACGAACGGTTCCTTCGGATTTGGCAGAATTAGCACAGGTGCAGATGTCAACCTCCTCTTCAGCTCTTGGAAACTCTGCTCACACTTGTCATCCCAAATGAAAGCTTGACCCTTCCTAGTCAACTGTGTCAACGGCAACGCCAACTTTGAAAATCCTTCGATGAACCTCCGATAGTAACCGGCCAAACCAAGAAAACTTCGGATCTCAGTAACAGATTCCGGCGTTCCCCAATCTTGCACTGCCTCTACCTTAGCAGGATCCACTGCTATACCACCACTTGAAATGACGTGACCCAAAAAGCTAACTTCATGCAACCAAAATTCACACTTAGAAAATTTTGCATAAAGCTTCTTCTCACGCAACACCTCCAACACAATCCTCAAATGCTCGGCATGTTCCTCTTCCGTCTTCGAGTATACCAAAATATCGTCTATGAAGACCACCACGAATCGATCCAAAAAGGAATGAAATATACGATTCATATATTCCATAAACACTCCAGGTGCATTAGTAACTCCAAAAGGCATAACAGCGTACTCGTAGTGACCATACCTTGTTCTGAAAGCAGTCTTCGGTATATCCTCCGCCTTAACTCTTATCTGGTGATATCCCGATCTCAAATCAATCTTGCTGAACACACAGGCTCCCACTAACTGATCCATCAAATCATCTATCCTCGGAAGGGGATACTTATTCTTGATAGTTGCTTTATTCAACTGACGATAATCGATGCACAGACGCATACTACCATCTTTCTTCTTTACCAACAGAACCGGCGCACCCCACGGCGATACACTCGGTCTTACAAACTTTTTCTCTAACAATTCCTCCAATTGTTCCTTCAACTTTTCTAGTTCAGCAGCTGACATACGATACGGCGCCATCGATATTGGACTAGTACCAGGTACTATGTCAATTGCGAATTCAACCTCTCTCTCGGGTGGTAAATCCAAAATGTCATCTGGAAAAACATCTGTGAAATCACGCACCACCGGCAACGCATCAACCTCCATCTTCTCTTCCACTCTCAACGAAGCAAACATAGCAAACACGTCCTCATGAGCCTTCACTGATCTTACCACTTCTCGACAACACATGAGCTTCGAACACAACTCTGGCTCCAGTCTTGGAAACATAACCGTCTTCTTACCACAGTTGATATGAACCCGATTAAATTCTAACCAGTTCATACCAAAGATAACGTCTATTCCGCTCAACGGAATGCAGACTAAATCCATACCAAAGTGTCGACCATACATAGTGACTGGACAGTCAACACAGACTTGAGTAGTCGATACCGAACCACTTGCAGGCGTTTCTATAACCATGCGTCCCATCATATTTTCTACTCTAAGACCCAACCTCTCAACGCAATCCACAGAAATAAACGAGTGGGTAGCACCCGTATCAATAATAGCAGACAAAGGAGTATTATTGATAAAGCATGTACCTCTGATCAAGTTGTCCGCCTTCGCATCACCACCATCTAAAGCAAACACTTTTCCTCCAGCCGCTCTAGGCTTCTTACACACGTTGCTCTTATGACCCGCTTCTTTGCAGTTGAAGCACACAATACCCTTCTTGCACTGATCAGCTTTGTGGTTAGGATCACCACACTTGAAACATTTTCCATCATTCTTTGGGCACTCGAAAAAACGATGTCCCGGTTGTCCACACTTAAAGCAATTCCTATTACCTCCAAACTTGTCACCACTACTTCCACCTTCATATGGTTTCTTCCCACCTCTGCCATACGGTTTACCTCTAGCCATGTCCTTTCCTCTCTTCTCATTCGCGGCTTTGTAGTAATTAGCTTTAGCTTTACTGTCCTTATCACATATTCGGCTCTTATTCACCAACATCGGAAAATTCCTGATCTCGCTAAACCCAATCAACTGCTTGATATCTGGCCTCAGCCCATTTTCAAACTTTACACACTTGTCTTCCTCAGCTTCCATCGTGTTGTAATGAGGAGCAAAACGACACAAATCTTCAAACTTGGCCGCATATTCAGAAACAGATAAACTCCCCTGCTTGAGCTCCATGAACTCAATCACCTTACGGTTCCTCTCGTCTGCCGGAAAATACTTGGTTAAAAACTCTCTCCGGAAACGAGCCCAAGTAACTAAAGCTCCACCAGCTCCCAACCTCTGACTAGCGTTTCCCCACCAATGATCGGCCTCATCATGGAGAACATACCCTCCAAGCAATACCTTATGCGCGTCCAGACAACGCATAGCCCCGAAAATTCTCTCAATTCCTTCCAACCAAGTCTGAGCTCCATCTGGATCGTATCCTCCCTTGAAGATAGACGGTTTGTTGTTCATAAACCTCTCGAGCCTCAGCTCATCTTCCCCGCCTCCTCTAGCTTGTTGTGCGGCTCTATCCGCGGTCCTATTAGCAGCATCCTGAGCCATGGCATCCGCCATCCGCTCCATCGCATCAGCAAGTGCTCGTTGCGTCATATCCACACACTAGCAATCACCACATAACACAAGTGAGAACACAGTGTTTAAGGAAACACATGTTACACAAAGGGTATACTAAACTTAATTGATCCAATGGATCGACCTGCTCTGATACCACTATTGTAACACCCTAACCCTTAACCGCCGATTATTAACTTTAATAAAAAAAAACGTTAAGGACATAGGAAGTTACAACATAATGAAAACGCATTTTCATAAAACATCAACAGATCAAAATATATTTGATTCACATACAGCAGCGGAAAAATAACAAACAGCTTATAACCAAGCATGCATATAATATACAAAAATATATACATAAGATTTTCAAAAGGGGCAAATCTACAACAGAGACCATTGCCAAATTAATACATACGCGTTCAGATACCCAAAGTAGTGTTACAACTATCAGAGCCCTAAACTCTAACTAGGATACAACACCTAGTACAAAAAGTAAGGATAGCTAAGCTATGCCCTCACCACTACGCAGGTTCTAAACGACAACAGCTAATCCTCGACGATATGCTCGTCTTCCTGAAAATCTGGATCCCCAAAGATTCAGCACATAACACAAAACAGAGAGGGTTAGTAAAACATAATCAACACAATATAAACAGCACAATAATAAGTAGGGTACCTACACTTTACCCATCATGCATATTCTAACTCACGCACATGCATCATCAATTATCGTCAAACATTTATTCCTCAAGCACAAAACTCATCAATAACAATTACCACTTAACAACCATTATGCACACATAATTCCTAAAGTGCACACTATTGTCAAGTAGAATGTATGTTCCTAAAATGCACTCTAATGCATGTGGTACCAATTCTTGCTCAGCTTTAGAGTCATGGCGGACTGTTGGATAAACTTATATCCCTTGTGTACCTCTCATTCGCCATAAAAGGACAGTCGTACACTTGACCAACCGAAGCTGGATTACTTCTGCACCTCTCATTCGCCATAAAGACAGTCGTGCATATGACCAATAATAATTGGATTTCATTCTTACCCATAAAGAGCATACATACCATCATGAAATGCATGTATGTTCACTTAGCAATTATTGATATTTACACCTACATATGCTCAAATATGTGTGTACACTACCAATACTCATGCTAACTTCAACAAGTAGGCACTCATGGCCAATCATAATACAAGCATGCGTAAATCATCAAACATGGTTCACAACATCATCAACAACATCATACTAAACCAAAACTCCAAATAACCATAAATGTTTCTAAGGTAAATCCAATCCTTTGGATACCATACCAATTCAATTATATTCATCAATTCCCACACATCAATTTATACTATTATCAAACTCAAAACCCCTTTCAGAATAATTAAATAATTTGATATACAAAAGTGCCGTTTTCTTGAACAATTACTCTTTAGGAAGCATTAAGAATGAGTTAAAATGGTGAGCAAGGTTTCCAAAATATATTATGAGAATGCAGTAGCAAAAAGTCATCCCCGCGCGCACCAAGACCCCCAGAACAGCCCAACTGAGTGTGATATTCTGGCTTGGTCGCTACAAGCGCAGATCCGTCGCTACAAGCGCGGATAGGCAGAACCTGGTCGCTACAAGCGCCCAGTTGGTCGCTACAAGCGCAGGCTTGTCGCTACAAGCGCAGATCCGTCGCTACAAGCGCAGACAGACAGAACCTGGTCGCTACAAGCGACAGCCCGTCGCTACAGCGACCGTGACAGCACAGTTATGTGTAAAAATGTGATTTTCCACCATTTTTGCTCATTCAAGGTTACCCAAGCTTCTAAGACATGTTGAAAATGATTTTCTATCATAAAACATCAATTAAAAACAATCACAAGCAAGGATTATATCTAGCAAAACATTAGGGTTAAAAACACTATCTTTCCATAACTTTTCCTTTGCATTCAAAACACTATAACACTCACAAAACTTCAACTAAACATACTAGCAACATCACTTAGCATCAAGCAAGCATAACATGATCATTTAACATCTTTAAACCATAAAAACTTTCTATCAAAACCTAGACAAAGTGAGAGGAAGTTTGGGATGGAGAAATAGACATTCTCCCCTTCTCAATCACTTGTGAAATAGCAATACTACCTCTCTTACCTTGAAATGATGATTCTCTAACAAAACTCAAGCTTCCTCTTGCCCTAGGTTTCTCTTGCTTTCTCCTTCTCTTTCACTTCCCAAGCTTTTTCCACAAAGAAAATGAATAGTGATATTCAAAGTCTTTGTGATAATCTTATAACTCAAGCAAAGCAATCATAGCCATCCATTCCTTACTAACTCTCAAGGACCAATCCTAGCCTTTCAATCCAATCCAAGCTCACTAAATCTCATCCACTTGATCATTACTACTCATAAACTTAAAAGCCCAATACTATTCACGCCCTAGGCCCAAAACTCTAAAAACTCGATTACGAACTTATCCTCGCGCCAAATAATTATTTCTCGATTACGAGAAAATATTTTTAAATGCAAATCCATAAAATAAAATATATAAAAATATAACATACGAAAATAGGGTCGTTACAATAGCCATCGACCTACTCCTTCTTGCACTTGTCCTCAAAAATGTGTTTGTGCTTCAATGCGTTCTGTCAAGTCCTTTAGACATGAAGATCAAGTAATTCAGTTTTTGAGTGGTTTAAATGACCAATTTGCTATTGTAAGAACTCAAATCTTGCTTATGGATCCCTTACCCCCTCTCAACAAGGTTTATTCTTTAGCTGCACAAGAGGAGAGCAATGATACCATTGACTCTGTTGATGATAGTAAGGTCTTGATCAATGCTGCTGAGTCTAAAAAGCCCTTTGGTAGAGGTAGAGGGTCATCATTTCAGGGTGGTAGAGGTGGTAGAAACTCTTCTGTGTCTTGCACCTTTTGTGGGCGTTCTGGTCATACCATTGATATCTGCTATAGAAAGCATGGTTTCCCTCCCAACTATGGCAAAGGTTACAACTCCAATGTCAACTCTGTGCAAGCTGAAGCTCCAGATCCTGATGAAAGTTGCAAAGGATCTCAAGAAGTGATTGTATCTGGCAATTCACAACCATCCTTTACTAAAGAACAATATGACAATATTCTTGCCTTAATTCAATCTTCAAAGATTGCATCTTCTTCTCATCCCACTGAAAATCAGGTCAGCACCTCAGTTTCAATTGGTCATACACCAATTGAAGCTTCATCCTCAGGTAAAATTTCTTGTTCTTTACAAATTTCACACTGCTTGACCTGCATTAAATCTGACTTCTGGATATTAGATTCAGGAGCAAGTGACCACATATGCTCTTCTTTGAAGTGGTACACTACATATTATCACATTAAACCTATTTTTATCAAACTTCCAAATGGTAATTTTGTTGAAACCAACATAGCAGGCACAATCACTTTGACATCTCAGCTTATTTTACATCATGTGCTGTTTTTAAAAGATTTCTCTTTCAATTTGATCTCAGTTTCGAAACTGTGTTCCTCATCAAAGTGTACCCTGCAATTTTTTTATAACCATTGTGTTTTGCAGGATATGATCTTCTTCAGGTACATTATATCCTTTGTCTAAGTTTACTTCTTCCTCTAATCTTTCTCCTTCACATTCACATTTTTCACTTTCTGTTCTCACCCACACTGAACCCAAAAATTATGAAGAAGCCATGCAATCTGAACATTGGATTCAGGCTATGAATGCTGAAATATTGGCTTTAGTAAAGAATGGTACATGGCAAGTTGTTGATCTACCTCCAAAGGTCAAACCTATAGGATGCAAATGGATCTATAAGATCAAGTATCTTTCAGATGGATCTATAGAAAGATACAAAGCAAGATTAGTGGCTAAAGGCTACAATCAAGTAGAAGGAATTGACTATTTTGAAACCTTCTCACCAGTGGCCAAAATCACAACTGTCAGAACCTTACTTGCTTTAGCATCCATCAACAACTGGTTTGTTCATCAATTAGATGTCAACAATGCATGTTTGCATGGTGATCTCTATGAAGATGTATACATGGAGATCCCTCAAGGGGTCACTTCTAGTAAACCTAATCAGGTTTGCAAATTACTGAAATCCTTATATGGTTTAAAGCAAGCAAGTCGAAAATGGTATGAAAAGCTTGCCCTTTTTCTCATTAAGCAAGGTTACACTCAAGCATCAGCTGATCACACTCTCTTCATTCTTCAATCAAATGATTCATTCACAGCTCTGCTTGTGTATGTTGATGATATTATTCTGGCTGGCAACTTCTTATCAGAAATTGCTTGAGTCAAACATATGCTTGACAGTACATTCAAGATCAAAGACCTAGGCAAGCTCAAATACTTTCTTGGTCTTGAAGTTGCTTATTCTCATCTTGGCATCTCAGTCTGTCAGAGAAAATACTGCTTAGACTTGCTTACTGATTCTGGTTTACTTGGCTCCAAACCTATCTCTACTCCCATGGATCCTTCTGTCAAGCTGCACCATGATGGGGGACCATTGCATGAAGACATCTATGAATACAGGAGACTTGTAGGCAAATTACTTTATCTGACACATACAAGACCTGGTATATGCTTTGATGTTCAACAACTCAGTCAGTTTCTATCTGCTCCAACAAAAGTCCATTACAAAGCTGCATGTAATGGTAACTATTGTAGTCCCTACATTCTCTATATAAGTGTACTTCACCCTTGTAATTGATCAATCAAGTAATAAAGTCATTTTTCTACAATGAACACTTTTCTTCCTTCTCAAGTTACAATTTTAGTTTCTTAACAACAAGCATGGAAGAAACTCATATTCATGCCGCCCTTTTTGATCCACTTACTCCTTGATTGTTGAAAAGTCAAACTATCTCTACTTTTGAAGATATAGTTCGGCTTTTCCAAGACGGATGTGGATGTGGAGGACATGAGCTTTTTCAATATATTTATTTAAATGCTTGGTCTTGTAGACCTACCTTTGTTGGGGCGCAAATTTACTTTGGTTCAACCTAATAGGAGATGTACGATTCCCAAAATTCACTTGGGTTTGTAAAAAAATTTTTTAAAAAAAATACGGCAACTTAATCAATCGAAATTGACATAAGGGAGAATTGAACTTAAAACCTTAAGTGGAGCACACTCCACGGTCTCAAGTCAACATCATCAGACCAGCTCAAATAAGTTTTTAAAGTTAATATGTGACCAAACATTATTTCGATAGTATGATAAAATATTAATGAAAATATAGGTTTAAGTGAATATTTTAAGGGTTTAACTGGAAAAAAATCTACCTCAACAAAAACTAGAGAAAAACTACAAAAGAAATCTGAAATTAATTAGTTTGCTACACACCTCAACAACTTACGCCACTTGAGGAATGTTAGAGTCACACACACATATATAAAATTTAATTCAGTTATAATTTTTAAAAAATTAAAATCAAATTTATTTAAGTGTATTTTTTTACTAAAGAAAAAAAGTATTTCATCATAATACATTTTATGTATGTTTTATCGAGCGGACATGTCCACTATGTTTTATTTGTTTACTAAAGAAAAAAGTATTTCATCGTAATACATGTTATGTCTGATTTATCGAGCGGACATGTCCACTATGTTTTATTTGTTTACTAAAGAAAAAAGGTATTTCATCTTAATACATTTTATGTATGTTTTATCGAGTGGACATGTCCACTATGTTTTATTTGTTTACCAAAGAAAAAAAGTATTTCATCGTAATACATTTTAGAAAATTGTTTTTGACACTTCATAGAAAACTAAAAAAACACCAGTAATTTACGTTTTAACCTCATCGGTAGTTAACTGCCGATGGAAAGCAATCTGGCGGTAGCTAACTGCCGATGGGAAGGAAACCAGTGGCAGTTAGTGAAGGTGAGAAAAACACAAGAAGGGGGGGTTGAATTGTGTTGGCTTTTTCTTTTCTTTCTCAAAAGCTATGATTAGTTCAGAATCAGATGTTGATCAGATTTTGAAACTATTTGCAGAGTTGTTTGCAGCGGGTATAAAGTAAATGAGAGAGAGAGAGACACAGCAGTTTATCCTGGTTCCTTCCACAATCCGGAAGTAGTTTAGTCCCCTTGTCACTTACAAGAGATTTTCACTATAATCACAAAGATTACAATTGCTCAAGCACAAAGCAAGAGACTTCCAATGCTCAAACACAAAGTAAGAGACTTCCTATGCTCTAACACAAAGTAAGAGACTTCATATGCTCTAACACAAAGTAAGAGACTTCCTTGCTCAAACACCAAGTAAGAGACTTCCCTGCTCAGACACACAGTCTAAGACTTCCTTGCTCAAACACAAAGTATGAGGCTTCCTTACTTAGACACATAGTCTAAGACTTTCTTGCTCAAACACAAAGTATGAGACTTCTAGTTGCTCAAGCATGCAGGCAAGAGGCTTTTAATCAAACAGAATTACAAAGAATATGTTTGAGTTGAACAGTTGATATATTATCAGTGGTGTTCACAAAATACAACACAGATTAAGACTCTTTCTAATTTGGCAGTTATGTTTTCCAAAAAAACAGAGTAACAGAGTCTTGAACCTTGACCTTCTTCAAATCTTCAATCCTTTATAGAGGAATAAAGAGCTGTTGAAAAGTTGTCATGTCAGCAATTAGAGCCGTTGCAATTAGAAGCTTCAGCCAACTTTAATTCCTTCTGTTCTGACATTGTGTGCGCAACACAGAAAACAGAGCATGGCAGATTTGAATTGTTTCCTTAAAACATGGATAATGTTTCGTACAAGGAGACAACTGTTGCATAGAGCTGTTCTTACCGTACAGTACTTCACTGTTCACAGTTGCAATTGTTGACTGCTACGTTCAGACTTCAGAAGCTTCTCTTCAGAAACAGTTCTTCAAAAGCTGGCATCAGACACTATTCATCAGAAGCACTTCTTCTGAACCTGGTCTTCAGACGCACTGTTTATCAGACGCTGTCTTCAGAAGCTGGCCTTCAGACGCACTGTTCATCAGACGCTGTCTTCAGAAGTTGGCCTTCAGACGCACCCTTCAGACGCTGTCTTTAGAAGCTGCCTTCAGACGCTACCTTCAAAAGCTCCCTTCAGAAGCTCTTCTTCAGACGCTGATTTTCTTCAGCCTTGCAACACAAGCTTCTATATTTTTCTTCTTGCTCTTAACTTGTTCTTTCATAACCATTGTTAGATATCAATCTTTAAGTATATGGTTCTGCACACTAGAATCAAGTATTAGCATATCCAATTTTCTTTTTAACACTTTGTTATCATCAAAACCCAAAAGAGAGTTGTTCATACATTTTGTTACAACAGTTAGCTGTCGTTGCCTGTTTTGCTTATATTTTCCAAAACTTCACATTTTTTCATCTTAATGTGAACAAAAACGATAAAATGAGTGAACAAAAACGATAAAATGACATGCGATTAAAGTGAAAAAGCTAAAAACAACAAAAAAAAGTAATTAGATTTGGCGCATAACTTATTTATGGATTTTTTTTTGTTTTTATGGGAAGTAGTGAGGTTGGAGAAGGTTGTCATAACATTGTATGTTTGAAGACCTTCTCCAACATCATCACGCATCTTAAAAACTGTTTACGCCTTTATATTCAAAACAAAAAAAAATAACATCATAAGAAGTAGGAAGTGTTTATATTGGTGGTTTTTTGTTTAGTTTTTAGGAGGAGTGGAGATGAAAGGGAAGGCGTTCGAACACCTTCACTCTCATCCCCACGCATCTTATAAACTGTATATGCGTTGAGTATAGATTGTGAAAGCAACACTGCCTATTTATAGAACTTTCTGTGGGTTTTGGACCACAGAAAGTGTAGGTGGAAACCCATCCACACAAAATAAAGTGCATCGGCAGCTAACTGCCGCTGGTTTCCTTTCCATCGGCAGTTAGCTGCCGCCGGATTGCTTGTCATCGACAGTTAACTACTGATGGGGTTAAAAACGTAAATTACTGGTGTTTCTTAGCTTTCTATGAAGTGTCAAAAACAATTTTCTACATTTTATGTCTGTTTTATCGAGCGGACATGTCCACTATGTTTTATTTGTCAAAGAAAAAAAAGTCCAGTATGTCTTATCTTCCTAAAAAAAGTTCACTTATGTCTTATCTTCCTAAAAAAAGTAACTATGTCGGATATTTATTCTCAACCTAGTTGTCAACATTTGAATTATCTTCGTTCTTGAATTGATCAAGCTATTACCATTGAAATAAACTAAAATTTTCCAGTCATAAAAATAATATAAAATATTTAAATAAAATTTATTATAATTGTATTTTTTCATGACTAGTAGTTAAATTCTTTTTTAACCTAGTGCATAATAACATCAAAGAGAATGAAAGACAACACAACTAAGTTGTCACCCTTGTACCCTCCTATCCTATGCCAAATGCTTTTATATATATATATATATATATATATATATATATATATATATATATATATATATATAGACACACAAAAGGGACCTACCCCGTTGCCCAAAAAATAAAAGAAGAAGAAAGAAAGAAAAAACAAAAAGAAGTAAAAGCTAACAAAAACAAAAAATCAAGGAGGCTACAATGGTTCTAGCAAAAAAAAAACACTTGATGAGGTTTGACCCATACAAACAAGTTTGTCTGCGCACACATTGCCTTCTCTAAAAATATGACTATACCATGTCATGGGATTTAGAAGAAGCAATAAGCATAAGATGAGAGTCACTTTCTTTTTCAAGGCAACCCGAGAATCTGGGTTTCCTATCCCCAGAATGTTCCAATAAAGGAACTTCATTTGAAAACTTGAAGAAAGAGAACCCTTAGAATGTGTATGGTGAGTCCCGGCTGTACATGCCAATTTGATTTGTTTCACTAGACGATCTTCATTCTCATTCACTGAATGTTCTATGTTATCAACAAGTTGTTCTGCAATGTCCTAAGCAGCGTGTTAGTTCAATTTTGATTAATTCTAAAAAAGATAATAAATTTATCCTAATTAATTTATAATAATTAAAAGGATTAGAATAAATAACATTCAATAAATATCACGACAATATTCATTTATGTTGAAATAGAGATGACAAATATTCTAATAAAAACAAGATCAGAAGGATTTTTTTTCGAAGTTAAGGAACTTTTTCGGGTAAACTATAGAAGAGATGCTTTATATAAGATACCAAGTTTACTACATCGAGCTCCAAGAGAAAGAAAAAAAAATATTAAGGTCTCCTTATTGGAGATACTCTTGTTTACTGAGTTTTTTTTTTTAAGGTTCAAGTGGTAGCAAATCCGGGACTCTAGTCAAGAGTGCAAACTCTCCTAGTTTTATTGTGGTAGTTATTTCTTATTACATTACCATTTATTTAAGCTAAGAATTTATAATTTTGCATTTTTTACCGAGTCAAATATCTATTTTTTTTAAATACCGAGTCAAATAACTAATTTTTTTAAATAAATGAATAAAATTTTGTGTCTTCCATAATTTTTTAGACAACTTATAAATCATAATATTTATCACTTTTTTTTTGGAGTATAATACTTACCATTTGGAATTTTGAATCATCAAGGAGGGGAAATATGACACAGGTTCAAACCTTTGATTTCACATAAAATATCCTCACAGTCAAACCACTGGGTTGTAACAATAGGGATGTCTCAATAGTTGAAAGAAAAAGAGAAGAAAGAATAAAAGAAAATACTCCATCTATTCTCATATAACTATTGTTCTACATTGGAATTTTTTCTAAAGTTTAAGGGGATGAGATAGATGTTGAAGAAAATCACAAACTTCTTCTTAAGTTGATATTTTAATGATAATAAACTAATACTTCATTGAAATAAAGTAACCAGAATGATTCTGATAAGTGTTGTTTTGTAACAAGTATCTTTAAATTTTCTTTCGAACAAGATATTACAAATGCACAGATATCCAAAGAAACATGAATCTCAACAACACCAAGTGATGTTACCTTCCTTCTTGGACATCATATAAGAAAATGCAATAGAGTACACGTTTACTTGATAGAAGTGACACCAACAAACTCAAGCAACGAAAAACGATATTTATTGGTTTTATAAGTGGAATCTATCACAAGCACAATAGTAAATGTGTTAAACAACTTTATGGAACCGGATGAGCCCCAAAATATCTTTGGCATCATCGTAATCGGCATACTTCATATAGTGATACACATACTTATCCTCTACCAAAGATTTCATAAGATGTTGCATATATGATCTTAGACATCTGATAGACTATCTATACTTGTGATGTGCATTATAAAGATTCTTGATAATAGTTGCGCTTCGACCATTTATATTCCTTAAAGTGGTCATAATATTTCTTGGAAGGACCATTGAGTTTGTCAGCTCACGAAGAATCCTATTCTCTTTTGGTATTAGACCTCCGACAATTTTATGACCTTGCAAAGCCTTAACCATCTCGTGGTTGTGTTCTTTGTCCCCAACTTTAAGACTCCAATCACCAGCACTCAGCTAAGAACCTCTCAATCAAAACAGACACTCATATTTCATTGAACCAACTATTTTACGCTTGGACAACTTCTTATACTTGGTATAGGAACCTTGTCTTTCACATATCATTGTAACAATGTTTTCTGTCATTTCCTCCATTATATGATCTTCCAATAACAACAGTAAATCCTAGCTTCATTGTTTCTTCTTTAACCCACGCCAACAACTCGCCCCACGATGTAAACTTTCTTTCAGTAGTAGAATGTATCCAATGATCAATAGAATGATTAAAATTGGAGGTGGCCCTCGGCTTTAGCATTGACAAAAGGATTTTCAACTTGAGGTCCAACCTCCACTTTGACATCGCCTGAGGAATTCCCAACTAAAGGTGGTGGAACCTCGGCTTTGGAACTGGCATAAGGATTTTCAACTTGAGGTGTAACCTCCACTTTGACATCCAAAACTTGAGGTAAAATGGTTGCTAACACAATTGAAGGTGTAATGTGAAGTGTCTAATAGGGTATGAATAGGAGCATCCATATCTGAAACAATCCAAACTATAGTCAGAAAAAAATGGATTGCTTATGTATTAGTAGAGTTCGGATTATATAATCCGAACTGAATTTTTCAACTTTTTGGATTATGTAATCCAAACGCCACCGGTGCGTATTTGTTGACGTGATTGAAAGAAAAATGCATACAGATCAAATTTGGGAGGTTTTATAGTCACATTACATTTGCATTCAGACGAAAATAGTACGTGTTTAAGTGAATTTTATTTAATCTTTATGACCAAGCAAATGTATCGAGAGTTTATTAGGTCAAGTGCAGAATATTTGGATCTAGTCCAAAGATTAGTTAAATAGGTGCAAAATAAAATAAAATAAAAAAGCTCATTAGGTCTAAATTTTAAAAGTTTAAGGTGCACAAGGGCACACTTCACTTTTATGTGGGTCCGCCTCATGTCCTAGCAATACTTTTTTGGGCATAAATTTAAATAAAAATATTTGAACAGACACATCAAAATACATATTATTTGATTATTTCAAAAATACATTTTATCCAATTTATTCTTCATTTATACTTGTTAGCAAGCAAGTGTTTCTCCTCATTCCCAGCCTCCAAATGACTAATTCAACCTATCACTCTCAAAGACAATATGCTAAATTAAAGTTGACGAATTTAATTGGAAATAGTAGTTTCTTTACGTGTTGTATAAATGAAAGCATTATAATAAGTCTCTTGTTTCTTTTTACAAAAAAAAAAAAAAAACGTCTCTTGTTCTATTATAACTTTGAGTAATCCAGTATACTCTCATATTTTCAAATTTTCAAAATATGCTTCAGAGAATGAAGGATTTACCAAAACCGTATGTCCTCTTGTGTTCTTTTGTGTGGTTGTAATGGTCGCATCACCTCATGCTG
Organism: Medicago ruthenica; assembly: GCA_018208015.1. Taxonomy (NCBI): domain Eukaryota; kingdom Viridiplantae; phylum Streptophyta; class Magnoliopsida; order Fabales; family Fabaceae; genus Medicago; species Medicago ruthenica. The sequence goes on along the minus strand of CM031371.1, from coordinate 89,091,873 downwards.
CGGCAAAACACCAAGGCAGCGACGCAGATGCTCTGTTAAAATGGAAATCAAGCTTTGACAACCAAAGGAAGGCTTTGCTTTCTTCATGGTATGGTAATGATCCTTCTAGTTGGGAAGGAATCACATGTGATGATAACTCAAAATCTATTTACAAGGTAAATCTTACCAATATTGGACTAAGAGGTACGCTTCAAAGTCTCAATTTCTCATTACTTCCACAACTCCGTCGTTTAATTTTAAGAAACAATTCCTTCTACGGAGTTGTTCCACACCATATTGAAGCAATCGATGTCCAATCTAAACATTCTTGATTTGTCCGATAATAAATTCTCTGGACTAATTCCACCTTCAATAGGTAGGTTAGTTAATTTGAATACTATTCTCCTATATGAAAATGACTTCCCTGGACCAATTCCTTCCACTCTTGGAAATTTGACAAAATTCACTAAACTATCACTTTTTGCAAATGCCCTCAGTGGCAATATACCTAAAGAAATGGATAGCCTTACCAACTTGGAACTTTTGCAGTTGAGCGATAATAATTTCATTGGTCATTTATCTAACAATATTTGTGTTGGTGGAAAGTTATCACACTTCTGTGCTACCATTAACCAGTTCACAGGTCAAGTTCCAAGGAGTTTGAAGAATTGCTCAAGCTTTAAGCGAGTCAGACTTGAACAAAATCAACTATAACTGGAAATATAGCAGCGGATAGCTTTGGTATGTACCCAAACTTAGACTATATGGGTTTGAGTGATAATAATTTCTTTGGCCATCTTTCACCAAACTGGGGAAAGTGCAAGAATCTCACAAGCCTTAAAATATCCAATAATAATTTAACAGGAAGCATACCACCAGAATTGGCTGAAGCAACCAATTTACATATACTTTGACTTGTCCTCAAATCAGCTTATAGGAAAAATTCCAAAGGATCTAGGCAACTTATCTGCACTGATCCAACTCTCGATAAGTAATAATCATCTTTCGGGAGAAGTTCCTGTACAAATTTCATCATTGCATGAACTAACAATGTTGGATCTTGCAAGAAATAATTTAAGTGGCTTAATCCCCAAACAACTTGGAAGGTTGTCTATGTTATTGCACTTGAATTTGAGTCAAAAAAAGTTAGAAGGAAACATTCGTGACGAGATTGGCCAATTAGCAGTTATTGAAAATCTTGATCTTAGTGGGAATTTTTTGAATGGAACCATACCAGCAATGCTTGGACAGTTAAAATACTTAGAAACATTGAATGTCTCAAATAATAATCTTTCTGGTACCATTCCCTTAAGCTTTGGTGAGGTGATAGGCTTGACTGTTGTTGATATATCATACAACCAATTGGAGGGTCCAATTCCAAGCATTCCAGCCTTCAAAAACGCTTCAATTGAAGCGCTGAGAAATAACAAAGATTTGTGTGGTAATGTATCTGGCATAAAGTCTTGCTTAGCATCAGGTGACAACTTGCATAGTAAAAAGGCTAACAAAATTTTGGTGGTAGTTTTGCCCCTCACTCTTGGAACTTTATTATTAGCATTATTTGTTTTTTGGCTCTCCTACTGTCTCTTCCGAACCTCAATCGCAAAATAATACAATCCTACAAAAGTAGAAGACACTAAATCTATTTGCAATATGGAGTTTTGATGGTAAAATGGTGTATGAAAACATTGTAGAAGCCACATAAGAGTTTGACAACTAGTATCTCATTGGGGTAGGAGGACATGGAAGTGTTTATAGAGCAGAGTTGTCTACATGTCAAGTTGTAGCTGTGAAGAAACTCCATTCGATAACAAAATGAAGAAATCTTTAATCTAAAAGCTTTTGCAAGTGAGATCAAAGCTTTAACAAAAATCCGACATCGAAACATTGTGAAGTTACATGGGTTTTGCATACATTCACAACACTCATTTTTGGTTTATGAATTCTTGGAGAAAGATAGTGTGGACAAGATTTTGAACAACGATGAGCAAGCATATGTATTTGATTGGAATAGGAGGTTGAATGTCATAAAAGATGTTGCAAACGCTTTATGCTATATGCATCATAATTGCTCACCTTCAATTGTTAATCGCGATATATCCAGCAAGAATATTGTTTTGGATTTAAAATATGTACCTCATGTCTCAGACTTCAGAACGGCAGTGTTTCTTAATCCTGATTCATCCAACTGGACCTCTTTTATTGGAACATTTGGATATTCTGCTCCAGGTTAATCTTCTTCATATTAATTAACCAAGGAAGTATTGATTTTGTAGTTTACAGATATTTTTTAGTATTTGTGTTGTTTCTGAACACTTGTTTTTCACATGATAACTCTAATTTTTTGTTACAGAACTTGCATACACAATGGAAGTAAATGAGAAATGTGATGTGTATAGCTTTGGAGTATTAACATTCGAAATACTTTTTGGAAAGCATCCTGAAGATATTTTATATACTTCATTGCAATCAAATGGATTCTAACGCTTGATGTCATGTCATTGATTGATGAGTTAGACCAACGTCTTCCTCATCCTACAAATGTTATCTTGAAAGAGGTGGTATCAATTATAAAGATAACAATTGCTCGCTTAAACGAAAACCCACGTTGTTGCCCTACCATGGAGGAGGTTTGCAAGGAGCTTGTGATACTCCCCCCGTCCCAAATTGTATGTCGCTTTTAAGAAGAAAAAAAATTGTCTCAAATTATATGTCGCTTTACAATACCAATGAAACATTAATGTTATTTTTCCTATTATATCTTTAACTATTTATTACTCTATATTTTTTCAATTTTTTAATTTATCTTTTCCATATCATTTATTAAGGACAATTTTGTAAAACCTCATAATATCTTTTTCCCATACAAAATTAATTATATTTCTTAATACGTGTGAAATGCTCAAAACGGCATACAATTTGGGACGGAGGGAGTATTAAATTCATCTTGAACGGTTCATTCAATATATATTGTCACATTTACGTTTTACGATAATTAATAATTAATAAATACATTGTTTTGATTTTTTTTTTCTTCTTATAATAAGAACCGGATGAAATATTTAGTTTTTTTTTAAGTTCTTGGTTGAATAGGAGTCTGGAAATTTTAGCGGCAAACTCAATATAAACTGAAAAGAAACGTACTCACCAAGGTACACACGTGCGAGCACATTTAAAATATATTGAAAAAAATGTGGTTTAAAAATAGTTCAACATATTCCAACAAAGATGTAAATGAAAACTTCAATAATATAGCCCCCCAAAAAAAAACTAATTGTGACATAACTCAACCACTCCTGTATAAATTAAAACCAATGAATTACAACAAAATTTCATTTGATCAGCCTAACTACATGTGCTAACAGGACCTCCGGTGTAGCATATTCTAATCTAGCAAGCAGGGATTGGTGGTTTTCGTGACCCAAACAACTATCGTACCTCTGTTGGAGACAGTCAGCAAAGATATATATGAAACAATCATCATATTCAGATCATCTCATAACAGACTCTTTCACATACGATCGATTACCTGAACTGCAATGTAAAGGAATGAAGTCAGAATCCACAACAAACGAGTTTATAGGATACTATCTCGAAAGAATTTTTTCAACTCACGTATACTCAAGGTGAATATTCATAAATCGAGCATTCTCTTTGCTTTGTGTCAACGTCACTAAACCGTCAATTACTTGATCTTGTTCCAGCTCGATAGGATCATAGAAGTATACCAATGTCTGTAAAATACAATAATAAATCAAGACAACAAAATCAATATCATAAATAAAATACAATTGAGCACTATATTCCAACAGATAAGTATAACTGTAGCACAGATAAATAAATAAAGGTTCTGCTTAGGGACCCCTTCCGTTGAGCTACTGAATAATCAACTAAAATATGTTATACCTTAGAGAACACCCTAATTTCAATAAGTGTAATTTTTCACTTACAATAAGGTCTTTTATTTGAAATGGAGAAGCTAATTTCAACATGAAAATTTTTTGTAACTATTGCAATATTCTTGGCATGTATTTCTCCATAGTGTCGTGGTCATTGCCTCCATGTGGTCTTGCACCATAACATGTTCTACTCAGCAGGGCAACATGACCCTTGCGGCAATAGTGTGGCACAAACATATAGTTGATATTCAATTGTAAAGCTTCTTTAGTATTGTATCCTAAATGCAATCAGTTTAGAGACATGTTTTGCAATTTTGCTTTATATATGCTAAAGATAAGCATTGGCACAATACTTCAATATACACTTCGCTGAACATGAAACTAGAAATGCCTATTGAAATTGGAAACTAAAAATAAAATAAAAAATTCTGCACCTGCTGCCAATGTGTTGGAGGGTCCTCAGGAGCAGTAGATAGGACCAGTGCTTCACTTGGATTTGTTCGCTTTTTTCTCAAACTACCATTCACCTGATGATTCTCAATAACCGATGTTGATGAATGATTATTGGTTGGTGCTATCGTAGGCACATTAAACTCAACATCAAACCAAAATGCAAAACCATGTAGTGGAGCTGTATAAAACAAGAAATATAATTCAATTTATGCTAATATATTAAAAGATTTCACTAAATGCAGGGTTATTGGTTGATAATTTGGATGACATGCGAACATTGTGCCCATCCCACAAGCAAACATGAAGGAGGTGGCGCAAATATTAGCATTGCTAATATTTTGTGAAATATATATAGACTTACTATCCTATAGTTTCTACGGGACAGCATATCGTTGTATCAGTCCTAATCTATGCAACATAGATTATCATCAAGAAAAATATTCAGAAGTCCAAAATTAACGGAAAGAAAGGACACACAAAAGTAAGTTACCTCGCATCATTGAGTTGAACTTAAACTTCGATGTTACAGTTTCTAACTCATTGATGGTAACGGAATAACTGTCAATATATTTTACCTGCAATAGTAAATGATCAATTTCTTCAAATTGTGAATTGGGTGGATCAAAAGATCCTACAAAAAATAATTAACTATATTTTAATATAAAATACGATAATCTAGATAATTGATAGATAATAGTATAAACAAAATTCAAATAACACCGTAGATAATTTTAGTTATTTTATTAATAATAGTTTAATATTTATTTATAGTTGCAAGTGATAATGATAGGGCACCTAGGTATATTCTAGAATAGGAATGGCAAAATGGATGGATTGGATATGGATTTTGGATCCTAATGGATAGATCAAAAAAATCCATTAGTCCATTACAATCCACTATTTTGTTTTGTTAAAAAAAACCATCTAATCCATCAAGAATAAAGTTCATCCAATTCATCCATTACTAGATTTTAATGGATGGATTATCCATCCGATCCATAAATCAAAGTGTATTATTTGTTTGAAGAGGTGTATTATTTATTAAAGTGTTTTTTTTAGTGAATTCAATCCAAATAAATTTTAAGTAACTAAGCCCAATACAGTTTTTTTTAGCCCAATAGTATTTTTGACATAAGCCCAAATAATTTAAGATAATATGGTGGACAATGGTGGTGGTCAACCGGCCGCCGCCGGCGTTGACCACGGCGGTCCTCCGGCGACCCCACGACGGCGGTCCGAGAGTTTTCCGGCGAGACCCGGCGGCCGGCAGCGGAGCTCCGGCGTTGACCACCACCTTTAATAAAATATAATTAAATATTTTAATAATATATTAAATTAATAATATTTAATAATTAAAAAAAATTTAATAATTAAAAAAAAAATTGTTTTTTTTTCTGGTAGTTTTTTTATTAATTTTTATTTTATCAAATAAATATGTATTGTAATTATTTCTTTAAAAAAATGTATTGTAATTATTTGAATAAAAGAAATTAATATTTTTTAAAGTAATCCATTGGACTTTTTTATTTATTTTAAAGATATGATCCATTGGACATTTAAATAAGATGGATGGATCCAATCCATCCATAGTTTTAAATAGATGAATCCAAACCAATCCATTAACAAATTTTTTTGTTTGATGGATGGGTTGGATGGATTTTGTAGTAGATGGATTGGATGGATATGGATTTCGTGGATCATATTGCCACCCCTATTCTAGAAGGTGCGGGGCCATAAAGGGGAGAATGAAAGTTAATGAAATAGAGCTAGATTCTAGAGAGTTTGTTAGGGAATGAGAGTATATTGTGAGTAGAGAGTGGGGAAGGGGCATCCAGGATTACTGTTAGAGTTGTTAGGAAAGTTTCTTTCTGGTCAGGAGCTATAGAGCTTTGGTTAGGAGTCTTCTGACTCTGGTTTATCCTTTCATTTCCTATTTCTTAGTTGTAGAGCCTCCGAGCTCATCTTTACCATTCAATAATCTACAGATTTACCTTTTTGATTTTGCGGGTTCTATCAGATTATCCCATGAGTGCTAGTGCAGTGGTAACTACCTAGCCTTGTAACTCAGGCAGCATTTAAATCCCTACCGAGGCATGTATAGCTAAATAAATAATAATATTCCCCCTCCCTACAACGAAAAAAGAACATGTAAAGAAAAAAAGATGCAACAAGGAATAGGTTGGTTCGCAAATCAAAAGCAGAAAATTAGAGGGGTGACATGGGGGCCCAAAGCAAAGACCACCAGATAAGTTTCATAAACAAAAGAAAGAGCATCTAGCACACAGCCCAACAGTTGAGAGCAAAACAGCGACACAAAGCAGAGTTTCGAACAGGTGAAACTCAAGCAAGAGCAAACATCAGAAAGCAAAATCTGTCAAGACTGGGATTGGCGATGGAGGTGCAAAGCATTCAAAATAAGACAAAAAGCAGAAGGTTCAGGATCAAAAAGTTGCAGCTGGGAATGCGACAAGATAGCAGTGGCAAGGACTTTGGGCACATTGGAGGAAGGTCTTGGAAGCGGCAGAAATGGCCAGTGTCACGAGAGGAGAGGGCGGAGTAAAACGACATCCAAAATAGAAGATAGGTTGTGATAGTTAAAAACCAGGTCACGGACAGAACCTAATTTTTTTTTATATAAGAAACCCCAAAATCCAAACACTTCAAGATCATAAACATGACCACGCCCACAATTTTCCTGGCAGTCCTGCCCAATCCTGCATATTTCCAATTCCGAAACTTATTGGAATCGCAAAGGAGCAAAAACCTCATAAGGCTGTGCGTATTATCTCGCATACCCGCTTGCAATCTTGACTGCCATGGTTGGGAGGAAGAGACACATGCATTACCTCCATTTTCTTACAATTCTGTTTCATTTAAATTTCAGTATCTGTAATTTCCAAACATTAAAACCATGCTGGCTCAGACATCTCTCTGATATCAAATCAGGCAATGGGACATATTGGGCTAACCTGACCCAAAATCTAGCTCGTAGGGTGAGGGTTGCCCCCCTGCTTATAACAGTTCCCTAATGCACATAACATCTGCTGGTTCCCCGATAATGAATGGCGGCCTAACATGTCTATGATAGACTGGGATACCATATTAGGATTTTGGGCTTACGTCTAACTCAACTCAACTCAAAAAGCTAGCCTGGGGGTGACTGTAACCACTAGTCAATGTGTGATCTTCAATAATATTGTTTACTCCTTGCTGAGGGGAAATAATGTTTGGCCTGTTGTACCATATAGAAGTGGCTCATGCTTTTTAATAACCATCGCCAACAGTGAAATAACCTTATAAACTAAATATTAAACAACACACATACAAGACCCTGGCTCTGCCACATGGTTTCATGTTTTGTTATTCCACAACTTCTTCCATCCCTATATTAGAGGACCGGGAAAGAAACAAGGCATGTGCATGGTTTGGTTTAGAAGGAAACTGTTTCTGTGTTAGGCCTAACCAAACCAAACTTTGTGTTCAGTTCACCGGGTTCTTATATTTCAGAATCAAACCGTTTCTTAGATTAAAGCAACGAACTGTTTACATGGGCAGAACTGAACCAAACTATGTTAAGTTTCCAAGCAAAAATGATTTTTTTTTTTTGACTGAGCAAAACTGAAATAATCTCTTAGAAAACTGTTAGCACTTCCAAAGAAAAATAGAAAACGTGAGAGTCCGTGCTCATAGAAAGGTTCTTTGTTAAAATATGGTTTAAACATGGACATTTTTTCACCTGAAAAATTAAACCAATTGTTTGAAAAATCAATAAACAATACGATCCATTCAGTCCAATCAATAAAATCCTAATATGTGAGTTCTCTTGACATGACACTCTCCTTCCCTACATACATACCCCTTACTCCAGGACAATTGTATCCTTAATCTCTAAGAAAGAAGGGATTTCTGATTTAGGGTTCTTGTTAGCAAACAATGATTGAATGGGAAAGAAGAGTGAGAGTTTGAAAATTGCAAGTGACCAATATGATACTGTGTTGTGAGCCTGAAGAATAAATTCTTCCGCAAGTTAGAGAGATCACAAAAAAAAAAAAATAATTACATGTATGAGTGAAGTGATTTGAAAAGTGAGTAGCAACAATCCAGTTCTTTGAAGGTGCAGTTCAGTTCTTTGTGGTGCAGTTCAGGTTGGTCTTTTTTTATAACAGTTAGTGAATTGTGTTTAAAACACCAGTTTAGTTTATGAACTGTTAATAACAGTTTGGTTGTTCGTAGAGTAATTTGGTTTTTTTTATTTTTTTTATAACAGTCCTAAAAGAAACCCTAGATGACGTATTGACTGAGCTTCCGACCATTTTGTGAAATTTACATATATTCATCATATATTGTACATTGTATTATGGAAAACCATCATTCACAGCTTTAAGTTAACCAACCTTTCTTCAAACACAATTCAAGCATGAAAAATAATTACATGTATAACCTTGACAAGCAGGTAATTCAGAATCCGATAGAAGTAAAAAGAAGTCATAGTAAACAGTGACAATCATACTAGCATACTCACCACGTGTGGCCATGTCAAAACATTTTCACCAGTTATCGTCTCCACAGCAGGTTCTTCAAATGCACATTGTTTTGCTAATGATAACATGGCAGACACTGCAACCAAAAGCAGCAGTAAAAACTGATTAGAAAAGCAATAGATAGGAAATTGGATAATTACGGATTATTTTACCCTAGTAATAGTATAAATACCTCATTAAAGGTTCAAAGAACATACTTGGAAGATAGTCTTAGAATTTTAGTCTAACATAAACCCAAAATTGTGGCAAGAGGGTTGGCCCTAACATAGGAGTTTGTGGTTAAGCCTAACTACCAAAAGCTAGTTGATGGGGTGAGGGTTGTCGCCCATTTATAACCACCATCTTGTCCATATCACTAGTCAATATGGGATCTCCAACATACAGGATTAAAAATTTGAAATTTCTAAGAAACTTGGTTTATCATTTCACTAGCCAAAAAACAAGTTTAAAAAATAGGACAGTCTGCCTGCATGGATATTAGACTAAAGTTCACACATCTAAGGGGCGCCAAAAACAATAATTATTAATATTTTAATAAAGCAAACACGGGATCTGATCTGAAAAACATTCAAATCAATGTTATCAATGGTGGATTGCGGAAAATAGTGGAATGCGAAAAGAACAGTAAAAAGTAAATCCAGCTTCAGCAAATGTCTGTACAAAATACAATAACATAGATTTTGAAATCTTAATTACAATCCGAGACGATATCTAAGTTACTGAGTAGTGCACTTACTATCAATTCCATAAACATTGCGCCAAAAGTCAACGCTGTCACTGTATCTGTCAGTATGTGTGACGGGGGCAATGTACAACTAGAGAAAAGTACACAAGAGGTCAAAACTTTTTCATTTTTTGGTGAAAGTAAATAATAAACCATATATCTACTAATAAGAGAAAGTAAATAGAAATACCGTTGCACTCGAAGGAAGAATAAGACCACCAGGTTTGAGCCAGCGATCTCTGGCAGTAATAACACTCCCAAGCATGCTCTGCAACAAAATAAAATCTCAAAACGATTATATTATAAAAGTGAATGTACTGAAAGGATGGGAAAGAGCAAACTGACATCAAGGTATCATTTTAGACAGGAGCAGACCCATCTTGAAGTGAAGTAGTCATGCACTTTGACAGGGTGAAATCACATTATTAATATTATAAGAATTGAAAGGAAAAAAAAAATAATAGAAAAAAAAAGTTCTAGATTTTGTTTTTTATTTTGGTTCCTCCTCCCAAAAAGAAGATAGTTCTCAATAAACTACAATCCTTGCTTTCACATTTCTATAGATGGTAGCGATAGAGATAGTATGCCTTTAACTTTTTATCATAAGAATTTAAGTAGTAATTAGTAATTCAATGGAATCTTTTCCTCATGAACCAACTCTTTCAAAACATTACCTTTTGGATGAAAGATTTTATATTTTATATGCTGCCTTATCCAAGGACTTTGGGCCAGGAACATGGATAATGTACAAGTTCACCCTACCTTTGTCGTACCGTTACTTTTATTTAGAACAATGTTGATGCCTGGGTGGCAAGGATCAAACCCACGAGCCCACTTGTTCATGAGACTTTGAAACCAGGTTGTGTACAAACTATTCCTAAAAGTTAAGCTGTTGGGTGAAATCACATTGACGCCTTTTATTTTTCACTTGATGGTATTGACTGACTATATACACCAAGTGATGTGATGTCATGTGTTTTGTTAAAAAATAAACAGGTTTGTGACAGGACCATTTCAATAGAAGTCCTCTCTAATGGTTTGACTTGAAAGTTTTTCTTGACCTTTCCTCTAAAAGTCGTGCCTATCCTCCGCTCCACCTCAAAACCTTGTGCTAGCGCTCCAATAGGTCGTCTAGAATCGCAAACCATCCCAGGCTCAATTTTATTTTACCATATTTTTCTATATATATGTTACTCCTTCCTCTCTAACACACTGTTGATCTCATCTATTTCTTGTTTGTCCACTTATCATAAAAGATTGCTAGTTTTGTAACTATGCAATATAATCTAGTAAAATTTACTTATATGAAAAGAAGAAAAGAAAAAAAAAACATGGTGTGCTATTTCTAAATCTATTTGGTCAATTATCCAACTAGTGGTTATCTAAAAGCATAATTGATGGATGCAATTGGTGATAGCAGAAATTCCAGTTACAGTATGAGAAGGAGCTACAGTTACAATATGAGAAGTCACTTTTCTGTTCTATTATGTATGCAACAAAAATGTAAGCATATTTTCACATTCATCTTTCAGATAATGATAAAAGATACTTCTGTTCAATTCCAATTCATTTAAGTAATTAAACTATCGGTTCCCTCAGAGGTTAATTTATGGTTTCATTCACTGACTTCATGATAACTTGTTTTGACTTCTCAAATATATATTGACTCAGAAAAATCTAAAGTATCCTAAAACGCACCTCATATAGAAGCATATAGCCCATCCATTCTGAAATTATAACATCCACTTCTTCATCGATTTCAACATCCTGCAAAACCCATAGGATGAGGTAAATATAAAGCTTGATCGTGGATGTAAAGTTGACAAAGGAAAATTATACAAATTTCAGGATAAGAAGAAATTACATAAAGTTTTAAATAAATTGAACCTAAGTATAAATAACATTGATATATTCTTTAAGGCGGAAAGTTGTTGTAATCTATATTCTATAATCTATATTTGTTGTACGTATTGGTCTCTCCCACCTGCACAACTTATTTGCACTGATAATAACATTGTAATAGACAAAAGAGTCATATATATTGTTTGGATTAACATTCACCCGGTGGCCATTGATCTTTTTTCAGTGGGGGGGATGAATTAGAATTTTGATTATCTATTTTCATGACCAATAGCATAATATTACACATTCAAACAGGATTCTAGACTTTATTATATCATGATGCACACTAATTTTCCTATTTTCTAATATTATCAGTATTATATTAAATTTGGAGAATTGATCCAGTGAGAAGGGGCTTTCAAACAAAGGTTTATGATTGTTTGGTTTTACTGTATTTGGTTGATTTGAAAGACTCAATAAAAGGTGGTGTTTCAGTCTAATAACGTATAAATTGATAATATTGCTGAAGAAGCAAAACTGGAATGGTATTGTACGCGTAAGTTGATGGTATTGCTGAAAAAGCAAAACTGGAATGGTATCGTAGAAGAAGCAAAACAGCAGGCTCGGAATTGGATGAACATAAAACTGAAAGGAAACATTTGTCCTGCTTCTCTGTGGTTTTTGAATTTAAGGAATTTTTGGGCATTTTTCAGTGATCTGTTAGTCCAACTTTGAAGTGAAACCTGGTTTATGGAAGATGCTACTATATTCCGTGCCATTTATGCTGGTCTAGGCTGAGGTAGCTAATTGGTGTGTATCAGATTCAGGCTGCTTTCTATCTGCAAGTGAAGCCTGATTTGGCTTTCCTGTTTTCCCCTGGACCTTTAGTGTTCTGTTGTTCTCTCTGGCTCTGGTTTGGCTCTCAAGAATAAATACGAGTTTAATTAGCCTTAATTTTTTTGTATTTATCTTTTTGCCGGTTTTATCATTAGTTCAATAATTAATGATTGTGTCATAAGGCATGCCAATTATTTAGTTTTCGGATCAATTTTGTTCACATGATTGGGACATTCTAGAGGTCAAATCTCGCATCGATATGTTAAGCCATAGAATATTTCAATGATTGAAAAACATATATTGTTCAGAAGTGCCTACCTCAACTCGTCCATGCAATACAATGACAACATCAGAAAGGTTATTTGCTTTAACAACTTCATTGGCCTGTTTGCAAAAGAAAACAAGTAATTGAAACCAGTAACTCAAAGTAAAAAGTGCTATTAAACATCATAAACAACCTATTTGCATTAACAAACTCAACCATTAAACTTATAAAAGAGAAAGAGAAGAACTATAACAGAAAACCCCAAGTATAGATATGGTTTGGAAAGAGTTTAAAAAACATAGGCAATTGTCATCATATCAGCTGGTTTCGTGGGATTCACCCTCTTTACCGGGTAACTGATTTAGCAGGTTGAGAACACTTTTTATCAAAAAATAAAAAATGATGTGGTGCTGCGCACCATTTATGTTGCAAGCTGAATCGATTTCTAAGTTTCTTTCTCTCAGACAAATCGAAGTGGCTATTACGGTGGGGTATTATCAATTTGCATTTATTATCTGGGTATTGGCTGAATCAATTGAAGAATCATTTATTGTTGAATGTATAAAATGAGATGGGTGTTAAATTAATTAGCACTTGAAAATATAACTGAAGCACGGAAGAAGACGATGACGCAGAACGGAAGACAGCCATAGGCCATTGCAGAGGTTGATGAAATGATATACTACTCCGTCCCTAAATATAAGCAAAAATGAGTCAACATAAGTTGATGTATTTGGTACAAATTTTGAACCAAATACATTAACTTTTGTTGACCAATTTTTGCTTATATTTTGGGACGGAGGGAGTATCAATTAACAAAGACTTTCTTCATTTTCACTACATATCCCATTAGCGGTTGAAAGTTCTGACTTTATAAACCCAACTGACATGTGGGTGTTTCCATTTGTTCAAACCAATACTCAATGGACGGGAACAAGGCGGCATGGTGATTGTGTGGGGTTGGGGAATAGTTTTGGTTAGGTTAATTTAATTTAATAAACTAATCAATTTTACATAAGAAATGATTCTGCAATGGAATTGTATAGAAGATGCGCTGAGAAAATAGCCGACGAAATTTCGGTGGAGAGTAGAAGATGTACAATTACCTTCAAATAAAAATATAAATTTAAAATTAATAAAATTTTAAATCTCGATAACTTAGAAACCGGTAACCAAGCAAAAATTTAAAAAAGTGAGTGATGTGGCCCAATAGATGGGAGTGTGTTTAAGGAGTGTGTTAAAGGGTGTCACCTTGGCATTCCTTATATATGTATATATTAATATAAGGGAGAATCTCTTGTAATAAGGAAAAGTAAGAAACTATATCAATAGTAATAAATAGAGTGAATAATCTTGATTAAGACTACAGTCAACACACCACGTCAAGTTGGAGCATAGATTTCTTATACATCAAACTTGTTACACAATCAGTTTGAGGTCTCTAGAGATTTGGTGAAGATACCAGTCAACTGATTATTGGAGCTCGTTGAAGATGTTTTAATGGTGTCTAAAAAGGATCTTCTCTCTAACGAAGTGGCAATCAACTTATATGTGCTTAGCCCTCTCATAAAAGATGAGATTTGAAGAAAGATATCACAAGCCGATTGATTATCACAAATAAGTTCAGACTTCCTAAATCCCATGAAAAGAACTCCTTATATTGAAAACTACAACAACTACCAAGTCTTGTACCACTAGGTAGGGGCGGCTACACAATTCTTAAAGGAAAACCACCCCTTTCAAACACACCGTACATAATTCTTAAATAAAAGTCAAATTTTAGCACAAAGTAAACACGGTAATATGACTGGAATTCCAGCACATAAAAGTAGATCAATAGAAAGATATTCCAACCAAAAGGAGTAGAGGAAGACCTATTGAATGTGAAAAGTGTGTGGTAGCAAGAACTGGGGAGAGTATTTTCTATTTCTGTTAGTATTATTTAGTGAGCTTGGTTCAGCCAGTCCTTTCTTCTGTCATGAAAAATTGGTAACAAGTGGGTTCAAAGGAAGACTTTGCTCTAAATGACTTTTTGTTAGAGCCCAGACCAGCAGCTTCAAACTATCCATGCAACCAGCGGCATCTAGTTGAATACAGGTTGGTTGTTGTACAGTATAACATTAGACAGGGTGAATTGGGTACGAGTTAATTTCTTGTAAACAATATGTCATGATCTTGAACATTTTACCTTGATCCATGTTAACTAAATAAAGCTTATACCAATGAAAATTGTATCTTTGAAATTATTACCTGCAGTGCAATGTCACTGGCATCAACTGCATACACCTAGAAAGATAAAATTCCAAGATATCATCCATGTCAAACACTTTGGCATAAACCATAGAGAGGATTACTATATGTTGGAACAACTAAATTAAAATTTAAAAGCTTAATTATGAAAACAAAAGACAGAGGCTTAAAAAAAACTGTTATAGAAAGGCTTAATCCAAATAGTTTAAGTCAACTACAGAAAATTTAAATAAACATACGCCTATCTATGGAGTAGAAAAGAATAGAAATTTAAACAATTATAAGGCAGAAAAGCAACCTATCAATGGTACAGCCACAGCATCCAGTAACTCCAGATCATATAAATAATCTACAGGTGCTAAAACTCAAAATAAAATTCCTCTATAAATCCTAATACAAACTAAAACAATAGAACAGAATATGCCAGATCTATCTAACTATGTTGATAAAGAAACTAAAAGCAATATTCCTTCTTGTATGATAAAAACATGTGAGGAAAGTAAAAATTGCAAGAGGTGGAAACTGGAAAAAGGATTTACAAAAAAATAAAAAATAAACATTTTTTAACAAAATATATAATACCATTCTTCCATTATCAACTAAAAGAATAAAAATATCAATTTGAAAGAGCATACCCGCTTTGCACCGGCCTGAGCACAAAATATGGAAAGGATTCCTGTACCGCATCCAACATCAACTACGACCTGAAGCCACACAATACTTAAGAGAGAAAAGCGAGGAGTGATGTAGAACAGTAGAAGGACAGGGGGACATGAAAAGCAAGAATAAACTTCAATCTAAACCATACTAAAAAGAAAATCATGAAAATCATGCAAGAACGCAACTCATGCTAGCGCCATCAATAGTTAGATCTTATTCCAATATGTGGCATATATTTAACCCATCAACTGTACTATAACATAATACCAAAAGTTGTAATAACAATTATGTATGAATACAAGCATCATATTTATATTAACAAAGATTATTAATTTTATCATATTGCAAGAATTCACAAATCGATAATTGTGGGCATTTTTTGGTAATAGCCTTCTGAAGCGATGTCAAAACAATTGTTTTTATTATTTCCATAATCCCTAGCCAGCATTTCATCCTCTCTCCATCACAATGGTTCACTCAAAATCAACTTACAAAAAGCATACAAAACTATTTATAACAATGTATGTGTGATAGCGAAATTACTTTGCCAGCAATAAAACTCTGATGCCGCATGATTGCTTCCCTATAAGTTTCAGTCCGCACACGATCCTGTACCAAACCAAAGCCAAGAAAAGGAAACAGCAAATGAAAAGATTATTTTTGCATTGAACAAAAATATAATTACAAAAGTGAAGAAATTGCAATGAATAAGATGACGAGGAATCCTCCTTTAGAGGATAACAAACAAAACTACAATTTGCAAAATATCCATTAATGAAGCAATGATGTCCTCCTACCCTCAACATAAATGTTATCAATCGCGGATTGCAGAAAACAGCGGATTATTAAAATTCTGCTATGCAATAGTGCTATAGCGCCAATAAAGCTACGATTTGACAACCTTTTGCACTAAATAGTGTGTCACAAACAAAAGCGTTTGTCCAAATTCCATTACGCTATAGCGGTATAGCGCCTAACAGTACCGCTTTAAATCAATTTGAAGTACATGATACAATCAATATATTTTAACAACGAAAAACAATTTTAAGGAGTCCAGAAGATCAAATTAACCAAGCTAGACAAGTATAGCATGTACATTTACAAATTAATCACATTTTACAATGGGACAAAAGAATTAATGAGGTCTGTTACTTCAAGATGAATTATAGAGTGAAAACATGAATGATGAAAATGGGAGGTAAAAAAAAAAAAAGTGGAAGATATTAAAGTTTACAATGGGCCTGTTTAGATTGGCTGATTCGAGCAAATCAATCAGCATAAATTTTGTGAGACTATATGAAAGAATTTATGAAAACAGCTTTAAACATGTTCATAAGTTGTTTTCAGCTTATTTTACTAAACTATCCGAGGTAACTTATAAAAACACCTTATACGAAAACAACTTTACCTTTTCTCTTTTGTTATAGAAATAGCTTATGTGCTAATCATGATAAGTACTTATGCTATAAGCTTCGAATTAAGTTTCTTATCCAAACCGAGCCAATATAAATTGTGTTCCTAATTTTCAAACAAATCTCTCATTTCCATTCAGATATTCAAATCTACAATTCGTATAAAAGGAAAGGTGAAAACTAGCACTATAAAGCTTTGTAGCACCCACATTTCTGATTGAAGACTGCGTATCCGGTGTCCAACAGGTGTCACTAGTCCAACACATGTGATTACCTTGAATTATGTCATTTACCCAGATTATTATCAGAACAGTGCTTGTGTCAGTGCCAGCAGTATAAGGTAAATTAGGGTTTATGAAATTCAAATTTCAAAAACAATGCGCAACGTGTAATTCAGAAACATTCAAATGAAGAAAGTAACAAAATTGAAAAAGAAAAATGGTGAAGATAAAAACCTTGATCATTTCTTGGTGAATACCGAGATGAGCATAGGAATGAAAATACGCCATATCGTAATCGGTGCAAGGAGATCGATTAGGTAGTTGTTGTTGCTGTTGCGGCGGTTGTTCGGTATCGGAAACCCTAACAATGGAAGTAGAAGCTGAAGCGCGTGAACGGCGAGTGCCACGACGGGCACGGTGAGTTTGCACCATTCCCGACGGTGGTTGTGGTGGTGGTTGATGGTGGTGGTAGCCGTTACCGTTACTACTGTTATTATCCTTCAAAAACATCACTCTCGTTCTTACACACACAATGAGGCTTGTACTTGTACTGTCTTCGTCTCAACTCTCAAGTAAGCTATATATATGATGACGCCACTGTTTTAAGGTGAGGTTAACTAACCACTTTGGCGGTGTACCACTTACTCATGCACCATTTGTAGGATTTTGTAGTCTAAAATAAAAATTGTAGGATTTTTTATTTTTAAAATTTCTATTTTTAAACAAATAAAATTGTAATATATTTTTTAATGTTAAATTAAATATCAAAATATTATACCTTTTCTGTCTATAACCTTCTCGTTTTTTGCGGAAAGAACCCTGATAACTCGGAGTACGATGGAAAAAAAGTAAAATAGAATCGATGATTGTTTGGCAAGAAAACGATCAATTTTGGAAATCAGCTTTTTAAGATGGAAAAATAGAATTATGTATTTATTGTTTTGTGTGACTTTGTTTTCAATAACTATTTTTGTAAGTAACAATTTCGGCTTTAGCTTAAGTTAATCCAACCCTAATGTGTAATTATTTTCAAGGGTTTGAAATATATTTTAAAATGGAGTTGTGATGATGAGATAGATGTGAGATGTTGGGGGACACACGAATGTAAATTGATCTTTACTAACAAAGAAGGTTGGTTGAACTAGAGCAGCATTTCATTAATTTTGAAAGTTATGGGGTGGTACCTAAAAGTACTCTGATGCTCAAGTCAGTAAGAGATCACAGAGTGAGAGGTTTCGAGATAGAAAAAGTGTGTGTACCTTGTGTTGTTGTGGAAGAATGTATTTATACGGTGTCGACGAAGTTGTTGGGGAGTTAAGAGGGATATGTTACGAACGACACCCTTCAATGGCTTGATCTAGTAGCAATTGACAAGCATTGAATAAATTGAGGCGTTCCAAATTGTAGGAATCCTTGACCAGGTGGATTGGTTCAGAAGGCAAGCAAGCTTTGGAACTTTTGTAACCATTCAAAAGTCTCACTCATTGTGTTTGTATCTTAACCTCAAATACATATTTTCTTAAGTCAATGTCCCACTCCACATAACTATGACTTAGAGGGCAACTGTTTCAGACTGGTCCAAGATCTAGTCTCTCGTGACCTTGCACCGTTTGAGCTTTGTTTGCAGTTATCATATGTACCTAACATACATAAGACTAATTGATAAATATATATATATATATACACACACACACACACATAATTAAATACAAAAAATAGTCATAGTATAGTTCAGAAAATAAGGCGCCTATAACAAATGTCTTGGTAGATGAAAGTTCAACTTTCTTACCGCGAGACAAACTCTTGTGTCGACGCTCTAGCTAATATTGGTTTTAATAAGAATTATTTTTTATTATTTATGAAGTGTGTCCGACTTAGATAAGACATTTGTTAGTAACGGATCAAATGAGGGCTACTCAGCCTTGTTTGGTTAATCGGTAATCTTCTTCTTTTGGGCCTTTAGCCCTTTTTGCTAAAAAAAACTCATTAATCTCATTACAAACTCAATATCATTTGAAAATTGCTCTTCTCACATACAAAATTGTTCATTCTCACATAAACTGCCTAAAATATCATCAACATGACTTAAGTCATGTTCGATATATATCAATGTGAGTTAAGTCACGTTCGGTAGATAACAACGTGAGTTAACTCACGTTGCGTTCTGTTATAGAAAAAGAACAGCAGACCACTTCTGCCAATACAATTCAAAAACTCCAAGTTCGATTTTGCTCTATCAAAACTGTGATTTAATCTATTCTTGAGTCAATCAACGTCAATTTCTACCCCAAAATCAAGTAAGTGATTATGAACATTTGGCATTGGTTTATTTTTGTTTAAATCTTAGATTTTTTTATGAAATTTCACAAATTTAGGTTTTTAGGGTATTTTTGCATGTTTGATTTTTGGATTGTTACTGATGAAATAAGTTAGAAATTGTAATTTAGATGGTGATTAGATTAAGTTTGACTTAAATGTGGTAGTTTAGAGTTAGAAATTGTTAGATTTTATGTTGAACTCTAGGTGTTTGATAAAATGTCTCAATGAAAATTTGTTTGATTTTTGCATTGTTAATGATGAAATTAGTTAGATGTTGGATTGTTAATGTTGGATATAGTGAGTTTGAGTGCAATGTGGTAGTTTAGAGATTGAAATGACACAATGTGGTAGTTTGAGTGCAATGTGAATTGTTGTTGTTGATTAGTTAGAAATGACATAATGTACCTATGAAAATCATTGATTTTTTGCATTGTTTTATGTTGTATCATTGATTTTTTGCATTGTTTTATGTTGTGTAGATATGTCTGAGAGACCGGACAGAATGAGAGGAGGCAGGGAGACCATGACAGGGAGTGCACGGGCCGAAAGGCAGTCGAGGCGCCCTCATGTTAGAAGGAGACATGGCGGTAGGATTGGGGATGGGGAGGGGACATCGTCCCAGGCGTGTCTGTCGCAGGTAGTGGACTCGACACAGCATTATAAGCAGCATCAGCATCAGCATCATGAGGGTGAGGCTAAGCAGGAGGGTTTTCTTGGGGGGGCCTTATGACATGTCGCTTCTACCGAATTTCGGTAGACACGTGGCGTAGAAGCTTCGGACCGACGCCTCAGTAAGTTTAATTGTTTAACCTTGTTTAATTTTATTTTGATATTTTTGAAATTCCTGGCAACCTGACTGAAATATGCTGTGCACAATGATGGCACAACTGTCCGAGCGCGTGTCTACTCAGAACAATAATTAAAATAGCGCAACGTAACAAAGCACAAATTAAAAGGAACACAGCGGAAAAATAAAGTACACAGTGAGTTTGTTAACCCAGTTCGGAGCAACTCTCCTACTCTGGGGGATACCAATCCAGGAATGATTCCACTATTATAGTTCTAGTGAAAAGACCAACGCAGACCCACTACTTGACTTTGCACCTAGACCCTACCAGTGGCAACTCTATCTAGGAACTCCTAGATATGAGACCCCGTCTCAATTCCTACCAACAACACAGACAGTGTTGTTATCAAACACACAAAACACAAAACTCAACCAAGAGAAACACACGCTAATAACACATACTCACTCCGTACTTAAAAGCTTAGGAGCAGCTTACAAATTACAACTCAAAACAAACACAGTCCTTAGCTTGAATCAGGGAGATACAAGCAAGGCTCACAATTAACAAACAAAACCCTAAAAACCTTAAAACACACGCTTTACTAACACACACGGTTTTTAGTTACCCAACTAGGGTTTGCCTTCATGAATATATAGCACTGAGATACCACGGGTCTGGGCTTCAAAATAGAGCATGGACATTGACCGGTCCAGCTGAAACAATCTTCTAGAAATAATAAAAAGCTTCCAAATATAGAACAATATCTTGTGGAACAAATAGCAAGGCAAATAAAACATCAAACAAATCTTCAGTCAGATACACGCGCCTTGATCAGCAAGCTAGAGGAAAATAAATCTTCAAGCAAATCTTTGGAAGATTGCGTACACAAATATAAAGCGCTAGCTGGCGCGAAAACACAAGTCACATAATGCTGTTCCATATGCTACCGCATCTGTCCCAGCATCTGGCTAGTAGATGTTTTTGCAAAATGTAGCCAATCTACAAAAACCCAACAATCTCCCCCTTTGGCAAAATTTTGGCTAAAACACTCTAGAGCCAGTTCTTTGGGAGATACACAGATAAGATTCCTTCACGTCAACATAGGCACACAACAAGGAAAGAAAAATATCGTAGCATAACATAAGATAACTTCCACGCGAGAAATAGTCAAGATGGCTTGCAAGTAGAATCAGAGGCATGCACCAGATAACACAAACATCTAGCCTCACAGGAACAACTAGAGAGAAATAAACTCTCATATAGTGGAATCACATAGATAAGGGAAAAAATAAATTTCCACACATCAAGAATAAAAACTCAAGAGCAGAGCTCAGCTCCCCCTCAAAACATGCATGTACCAGTACTCCCCCTCAACATATACAACACTCCCCCTCAACACATGTAACCATACATAGTACCATATAATATAAGCTTCAAATCATGCACACAAGCAACAGATAGGACATAAATCAATTCAATTCTACTCCCCCTTTTTAGCCAAAAATTCTGACAACCAACAGATAGGGCATACTCATAGAAAGTACATAGAACCATAAAGAGTGCATAGAAACCACAGAGAGTGCAGATTACAGACCAGAGGCACACAAGGTGCATAAGAATGCAGGGCATAGCCCTGTCACCAAAAAAAATACATCAAAAGGGGTCAGAACAAAAACAAGAAAATCAGGAATCCTCAGAATCTTCAGAGGCATCTTCAGAGTCACCAGTAGAAGCAACATCTGTATCTCCTCCTTCTTCCTCATCCTGCTCACCCTTAGCAACTGCTTCAGCCTTCAAAGCTGCAATTATCCTGTCAATTTTCATCTTCCTAGCTCCAAGAGCCACACTAGTCTCAGTTAGATCTGGAATTATTTGTTTTCTAGTGAGCACACCAGACGTCCGGACAGAAGTACCAGCTAAGTCAGCAGCATGTTGCTCAGACAGCAAACTACAATCCAAGGCCATAGGGCCAGGCCTCTTACAGGGCTCATCAGTACTGATCAAAATATCTGGGTGTTGCTGAAGCACAATACCACACAGGAGAGTGGGAAAAGCTATAGGAAACTTGATAGCAAAGGACTTAGCATGCTCCAAAACCTGATAATAAATGTAGGCCCCATAATCAAAAGGTGACTTGGTACCAACAGCATAAATCAATTTGGCCAAACCAGAAGCAACTGAGAAGTTAAGAAAAGAATAATGATGGTAGCGTGTGGGAGGTTTGAATAAGGAAGGTTGGAGATAGCTTCCTTGAATTGCGTGCATCAAGCGGTTGAGGAGGGAGAAAATAACTGCTGCACGCCTCCCATAAATTAACTGCTACAATTCCTCAAATAAACAGATCCCTAACTTCCGTCTTAATTTTTCAAATTGATTAGCATCAAGAGCTTTTGTAAAAATATCTGCTAATTGCTCTTCAGTTGAAACATGTTCAAGAGTAACAATTTTGTCTTCAACAAGATCCCTTATAAAATGATGTCTAATGTCAATGTGTTTGGTCCTGCTATGTTGAATAGGATTTTTGGAGATATTAATTGCACTCAGATTGTCACAATATAATGTCATAGCATCTGTCTTGACATTGTATTCACTCAGCATCTGTCTCATCCACAACAATTGAGAACAACTACTACCAGCTGCTATGTACTCAGCTTCAGCTGTAGACAAAGAAATGCAATTTTGCTTCTTACTGAACCAGGATATAAGGTTGTTGCCTAGAAAGAAACATCCACCAGAGGTACTCTTTCTATCATCTGCACTTCCAGCCCAGTCAGCATCACAATATCCAAACAACACAGTGCTTTCCCCATGAGAGTACAACATACCATAATCACTAGTACCATTCACATACTTCAGAATTCTCTTTACCTGAGTCAGGTGACTTATTTTTGGTTCAGCTTGGTACCTGGCACACACTCCAACTGCAAATGTAATATCTGGCCTACTTGCAGTAAGATATAGAAGACTTCCTATCATACTCCTATACATGCTTTGGTCAACATCCACACCTTTCTCATCCTTTGATAATTTTAGATGTGTGGGAGCAGGAGTTCTTTTATGAGCAGCATTTTCCATCCCAAATTTCTTGACTATATTTTTAGCATACTTACTTTGAGAGATAAATATAGTATCTTCCATTTGTTTCACTTGAAGACCAAGAAAGAACTTTAGCTCACCTACAAGACTCATCTCAAATTCAGATTGCATTTGCTGAACGAAATGCTCTATCATCTGGTCAGACATTCCTCCAAAGACTATGTCATCTACATATATTTGAGCAATCATCAACTGTCCATTTTCATCTTTCACAAACAGGGTCTTGTCATTTCCTCCCTTCCTATAGCCATGGTTGATTAGAAACTCAGCAAGTCTCTCATACCAAGCTCTAGGAGCTTGCTTCAGGCCATATAAAGCTTTCTTCAATTTGTAAACATGGTTTGGAAAACTTGGATCAATGAAACCTTTAGGCTGTTCCACATAGACCTCTTCATTTAAGTACCCATTGTGAAAGGCACTCTTGACATCCATCTGATACAACTTGAATTTTAGTATGCATGCAATCCCAAGTAACAATCTAATAGATTCCAACCTAGCTACAGGAGCAAAAGTCTCATCAAAGTCTACACCTTCAATTTGAGAATATCCTTGTGCAACCAGTCTAGCTTTGTTTCTAGTGATAGTACCATTTTCATCAGACTTGTTTTTATAAACCCACTTGGTACCTATAACATTCACATTATCTGGTCTAGGAACTAGGTCCCACACATTACTTCTCTTGAACTGAGTTAATTCTTCTTGCATAGCATTTATCCAGAACTCATCAGTTAGAGCTTCCTTAACATTCTTTGGTTCAAGTTTAGATATAAAGCAAGAATTTGATACCTCATCATAGTTCCTTCTAGTTGTGATCCCTTGGTTAGGATCGCCAATGACTTGATCTATGGGATGATTTTTCTGAACTATGATAGATGGTCCTTTGTTGGGAGCAGTCTTCTCTGGGCCAGTTACTTCAGAATCTTGCTTATCACTTGCTTCATCTACTTTCTTCACTTCCTGTAGGTCAGATGCTGCGTCAAATGTAGCATCATCTGGCATCGCATTATTTCCTTCATCATCTACAACAACATTTATGGATTCCATCACTGTCTCGGTTCTGGAGTTGTATACTCTATAGGCTCTGCTGTTTGTAGAATAGCCTAGAAAGATTCCCTCTTCACTTTTAGCATCCATCTTTCTTCTTGGTTCCCTGTCAGCTAGAATATAACACTTACTACCAAACACATGAAAGTGCTTCACTGTTGGCTTCCTGTCCTTCCATAGCTCGTACAAGGTTGTAGATGTACCTTTTCTCAAAGTCACTCTATTATGAATATAGCAGGCTGTGTTCATGGCTTCAGCCCAAAAGAAAAATGGCAGCTTCTTTGCATGTAGCATAACCCTGGCAGATTCTTGCAAGGTCCTGTTCTTCCTCTCTACTATCCCATTTTGTTGAGGAGTAATGGGTGCAGAGAACTCATGAAATATTCCTTCAGAAATACAGAAATCAGAGAACTTACCATTCTCAAACTCCTTCCCATGGTCACTTCTGATTCTAACAATTCCACAATCCTTTTCTCTCTGAAGTTGTAAGCAAAGATCCTTGAATTTTTCAAAAGTGTCTGATTTCTCCTTAATGAAATTTATCCAAGTATATCTAGAAAAATCATCAACAACAACAAAAGCATACTTCTTACCACCTAAGCTTTCGACTTGCATGGGTCCCATTAAGTCCATGTGCAATAGCTCAAGAACTCTGGATGTGGACAGATGTTGCAGCTTCTGGTGAGGCATCTTGGTCTGTTTTCCTATCTGGCATTCTCCACATATACTTCCTTCCTGAATTTGGAGTTTTGGTAAACCTCTGATGGCTCCTTCAGCAATAGCTTTCTTCATGCTTCTGAGATTCAGATGTCCAAGCTTTTGGTGCCATAGCTTAACTTCATCTTCTTTGGTTATTAGACAATTAGATAACTTTGCCTTATCTTGAGAGACCCACAAGTAGCAATTGTCCTTTGATCTAACACATTTCATCAGGATGTCCCCTTCACTGTTAGCCACTAAGCATTCATTCTTAGTAAAGTTGACCTTCATTCCTTGATCACATAGTTGACTAATACTAATTAAGTTTGCAGTTAATCCTTTCACAAGAAGCACCTTATCAAGTTTGGGTAGACCCTCTTCCACAAGATTTCCTACACCCTTTATTTCTCCTTTGGCTCCATCCCCAAAAGTCACAAAGCTTGTAGCATAAGGCTTAACATCAGTCAAGTAATTTTTATCACCAGTCATATGCCTGGAACATCCACTGTCAAAGTACCAATCATTTCTGGATGACACTCTCAGAGAAGTATGAGCAATTTGAGCAATCTCATCAGCTTCTGGTTCTATTTTTCTAGGATTCATAGTGTTGCTTGTGAAATTATCATTTTTCTGCTTCCACTGCTTCTTGGTGATCTTTACTATGGGATCAGGTCTTGGTGAATAGGTCCTGTCTGGGTAACCATGTAATTTGAAACAGAAAGGTCTGATATGTCCTTTTCTTCCACAGTAGTGACATACCCAACTATAATTCCTTCCTTTTGATCTGGGCCTATATCCTGATGCCTGTTGTCTCACCCGATGCTGGGGCATCTGTCTTGACATAGTATGATCATGAGTATTAACAGGTGGCACAAATTGTCTTGCTGGTAATTGTTTCTGCTGAGGCATGGAACTGTAGTCAAACCCAATACCTTTAGAATCTCCAGGTTTCTGTCCTATTTCCAAAATTTCGTCTAAAGCATCAGTTCCTTTGTTCATCATCCGCAGTTGCTTGTTAATATTGCCAATCTTGGAAGTAAGTAAGATAACCTCATCATTGAGGTCTGAGTTTATTTTCAGAAGTTTGTCTTTCTCAGCTTGCAAGAGAGTAATGGTCCTCTTTTGTTTTTCTAAAGTTCTACAAACTTCCTCACTTTTGAGATATAGCTCCTTATAAGAATCAGCCAATTCATCATATGTTACCTCTTCATCACTAGATTCGTGGTCAGATGTGCACACTCCAGTCAAGGCATTCACATGTTTTGCAGTTTCAGATTCTTCTTCTGATTCATCCTCATCCGTCCAAGACACAGTCATCACCTTCTTTTGTTTCTTCAGATACGTTGCACACTCAGTTCTGATGTGACCAAAACCTTCGCATTCATGGCATTGCACCCCTTTGCTTTGATTGATTTTGTCATCAGTTCTAGGTTTCCTCTGATTGTTGACATTTTTAAAGATGCTGCGACTGTTGTCCGGAGCATTTGTCCTAGGGCGTCTGTCCATCCTCTTCACAACTTTATTAAATTGTTTGCCCAACAACACAATATCTTCAGAGATGCTCTCATCAGTATCTAAATTACTCTCCACATCATCTTCATCAGTGTTGGAGATGAAAGCAATGTTCTTGTCTTTCTTTTCAGATCTTTCATTAACCTTTAATTCAAAAGTTTGAAGAGATCCAATCAACTCATCAACTTTCATATTTCCAATATCTTGGGCCTCCTCAATAGCACAAACTTTCATATCAAATTTCTTAGGCAGGGACCTGAGAATTTTGCTTACCAGTTTTTCATCGGATATCTTTTCCCCCAAGGATTCAAATGTATTAGCATATTCTAGCACATTCATGTGAAAGTCATGAACACTCTCTCCTTCCTTCATTCTCAAGTTCTCAAACTGTGTTGTTAGCAGTTGTAGCCTTGACTTCTTGACCTTTTGAGTACCTTCATGAGCTGTTCTTAGGATATCCCAAGCTTCCTTAGCAATAGTACATTGTTTAATCAACCTGAACATGTTCTTGTCTACACCATTAAACAAGGCATTCAGGGCTTTAGAGTTTCCAATAGCTGCAGTGTCTTCTGCTGTAGACCACTCCTCTTCTGGTTTCAACTCATCAGTATCAACATTATCCGCATCTTTTATTTTAGGAGGGACCCATGCCTTGATCACAGCCTTCCAAGCTCTGCTGTCTAGAGATTTCAGGAATGCTGTCATGCGTGATTTCCAAATGTCATAGTTCGACCCATCCAACAAGGGTGGTCTGTTCACCAGTCCTCCTTCTTTATCCATTGAGCCAGAAACTTCTTTCCCTGGAGCTCACCCACACAGAACAGGGTGCCTGCTCTGATGCCAATTGAAATTCCTGGCAACCTGACTGAAATATGCTGTGCACAATGATGGCACAACTGTCCGAGCGCGTGTCTACTCAGAACAATAATTAAAATAGCGCAACGTAACAAAGCACAAATTAAAAGGAACACAGCGGAAAAATAAAGTACACAGTGAGTTTGTTAACCCAGTTCGGAGCAACTCTCCTACTCTGGGGGATACCAATCCAGGAATGATTCCACTATTATAGTTCTAGTGAAAAGACCAACGCAGACCCACTACTTGACTTTGCACCTAGACCCTACCAGTGGCAACTCTATCTAGGAACTCCTAGATATGAGACCCCGTCTCAATTCCTACCAACAACACAGACAGTGTTGTTATCAAACACACAAAACACAAAACTCAACCAAGAGAAACACACGCTAATAACACATACTCACTCCGTACTTAAAAGCTTAGGAGCAGCTTACAAATTACAACTCAAAACAAACACAGTCCTTAGCTTGAATCAGGGAGATACAAGCAAGGCTCACAATTAACAAACAAAACCCTAAAAACCTTAAAACACACGCTTTACTAACACACACGGTTTTTAGTTACCCAACTAGGGTTTGCCTTCATGAATATATAGCACTGAGATACCACGGGTCTGGGCTTCAAAATAGAGCATGGACATTGACCGGTCCAGCTGAAACAATCTTCTAGAAATAATAAAAAGCTTCCAAATATAGAACAATATCTTGTGGAACAAATAGCAAGGCAAATAAAACATCAAACAAATCTTCAGTCAGATACACGCGCCTTGATCAGCAAGCTAGAGGAAAATAAATCTTCAAGCAAATCTTTGGAAGATTGCGTACACAAATATAAAGCGCTAGCTGGCGCGAAAACACAAGTCACATAATGCTGTTCCATATGCTACCGCATCTGTCCCAGCATCTGGCTAGTAGATGTTTTTGCAAAATGTAGCCAATCTACAAAAACCCAACAATTTTAAAATGTTTAAATGTTTGTTATATTTTGATTTTGATAATGTTTGTTATATTTTGATTTTGATATTTTGAAAATGTTTATTTTTTTATTTTGATAGTGTTTGTTATATTTTAAATGTTAGTTATATTTTGATTTTGATAATGTTTGTTATATTTTGATTTTGATAATGTTTGTTATATTTTGATTATGATATTTTGAATGTTTATTTTAATTTTGATAATGTTTGTTATATTTTAAATGTTTGTTATATTTTGATTTTGATAACGTTTGTTATATTTTGATTTTGTTATTTTAAAAATATTTATTTTGATTTTGAAAATGTTTGTTATATTTTAAATGTTTATTCAATTGTCATTTTTGAAAATGTTTATTCAATTGTTGTTTTATTTTTCGTATTTCAGTTTCGGGAGGAGCATTGGCTGAACCCTTCCTCGAACGGGAGGAAGATTAGACATGACAAGCTGATGGTCCCGGGATGTGAGGCTTTATGGTTCTGGGAGCGGGTGGATGGATCCGGTCCTCCCCCTCCTTAAGATAGGCACTCTAACATTAGCTCTGGTCTCATCACCGCCTTGTTAGAGAGATGTCATTGGGAGACCAACAACTTCCATTTCCATGTTGGGGAGATGATCGTCACACTCGATGATGTGGCGTGTCTTCTACACATCCTCATCAAAGGGAGGTTGATGCACTTTGGCGACTGCAACTACGAGTTGGGTATTCAGCTGATGCAATCAGAGTTGGGTTTGACGGAGAAGGAAGTTGAGGACGAGACAAGCAGAGTGGGGTGGGAATATTAATATTCCTAACCTGAAGAAGTTGTATGAGAGACTACTTCACATGTGCAATGAGTTAGAGGACCCGGCTGATGATAAAGAGGCGGTAAGCTCCAGAAGACTAGAGTGTACTGCATTAAAGTGTTTTTGTTGTTCTTGGTTGGTGTCACCCTTTTCGCCAACAAGACCAACAAACACGTTAATGTGATATGGTTGATGGGGTTGCAGGATTTATACAGGGTGTACACTTGATCCTGAGGCGGTATGACACTTGCTCATCTCTACACCCAGCTTTCAGAGGCTACAGACCCTGGTGTTGGCTCCATTGCTCGATACATGTCTCTGTTTGAGATAGTAATTTAATCTGTTGCATAACATATTATAAATGTGTTGATATGATTGTGTTTGTATATACTTGTGCTGATATGATTGTTTGTTTGTAATTGTAGGCATGGGTTTTGGAGCCCTTCAAGAACCTCTATACGGCGTCGCGTGTGAAAAGGTATGATCGTGGTGACCCACGTGCTACCAGATGGAAATCGTCAAGGGGCCATGCTGATGCTTCACACTACCAAGGCCTCATCGATCTGATGGTGAATGATGATGTCATCTGGATGACGTACGAGGATACCCGGGACATCTGGCTTTTTCATGATATTTGCTGGTACTCAGAATGAATCATGGCCATCAATAAGATCATGGTCATTCACTTGCCAGAGTGGGTTCTCAGGCAGTACGGATAGGTGCAGACCATTCCTAGGTCTCCTACTGTCTTTGTGGCTCTTAAGCCAGAGGACATAGTACTGGCCTTCCAGGATCATTTGCTCCATTCATTCAGCAGGCTGATCGGGGTTGGGTGGCATCGGATCCGTGGAGGAGTCAGAAGGGGTACATCACTTGGTTCTACAGGGTGTCTCATCCGGTTTTCAGCCTGTCTGCGTCCGTTGTTGAGTACCCACCTCCTAGGCCTCATTATGAGGAGATTATTGTTCAGGAGCAATATGAGAACCAAGTTCCCGACCCACTCCAGATTATTGGGAACATTAGTGCGAAAGTGGAGTATGCATTGCAATATTTTGACCGACATCCATACTATCAGAGTGTGTTAATGAGCATACGGGAGGATTATCGCATGATACAGGAGGGGCTGGTTGCCTGGATGAGGACTATGAGGGATGATAGGGGGCAGAGTCATAGTCCAGAGTAGTGGGATTTTTTTTATTGTTTTTATGACATTTGTATATTTATAGTTTTTTTATGACATTTTGGCAGATTTTGATGTAATATATTTACACTTGCTCCTTTGCGTATTTTTATGACATGATTAATTTTTTGCTTTATTTTGGGTATTATAATCTTGAATGAATGATTGAATTAATGGATGAAACAGGGATGAAAATGAATGAATGAGTGTATGGAAGAAAGAATGAAAGAAAGAAGGGAAAATATGCAATTATGTTGTTCTGCCAAATTACACTGACAGAACGTGAGTTAACTCACGTTGGGCTATAACCTACGGGAGTTAACTCACGTTGGTGTATAACCTATGTGACTTAACTCACGTTCGCTATATCCAACGTGAGTTAAGTCACGTTGCGTTGGTTTATAGCTCAGTCAGTGCCTCATTCTCCATTTCACATCTAAAATCTCTAAAAAATCTCTCAAATCATATAACCCCAATTTTCTTCAAGTTCAAATCACCCACTACTCCAATAACAAGTAAGTTTTCATAATCAATTATCATTGACATTTTATGTTTATATGTTACAATTTTCCTATAAAATTAGAAATGTTTTACTTTTATGGTTTATTTAAATTTTGATTTTTTTTTGTAAGAAGTGATTCAATGTTTACGTGTAAATCACCTATGTTGATTAAATGTTTAGATGTTTGTATGTTTATGTTGTATTTTTTAGTTTTAGGGTTTAGGTATATTTTGCACTCCAAGTGTTTGATGAAATGTTTGAATGAGTTTTTCATTGATTGTTATTGATTTCTTATGGTGTAGATCTGAAGCAATGGCCAATTATCGAATAGATCCAAACACAATGTTAGTTGAAGTCTGCTTCAACGGTGGAAAGCCCAACAAGTTGTTCAGGGTTCGGGTCAATGTCACGTTAAAAGATCTGAAGGATCAACTGAGTGAAACATCCAACGGCTCAACCGTGGAGACACAAGGAGGGTGGAAGACGTTTGGTATGAACATCCATCGTTTGACTCAGTCGGGAGATTGATGTTCAGCCGGATGATGCTCACGAACGACGACGACGTGAGGAGCATGTTCTCGATATTTGGTCAGCACAACATGTTCCCGTCTATCGAGATGGATGCTTCGTTGCCGAGATCGCCTGAAGATATTCTTGAGAGTTTGATTCAACCAGATGAAGATGTTTAGGTAGTATTATTATGTTGTGTCATTATTTTGTTGGATTTCAGTTTAATTCTGGTTAGTTTGTAAAAGATGTTGGCATTGAAATGTCTTATACTTAGCGTAAAGGTTTGATAGTCTCTTTGAAAAGTCAAAAGAATGAAGAGAACACATTTTGTATTATACCGAATCAACTATATAGGTTTTCACATCGAATTCCTTCGTATAAGATGAGTGTGAAGAACAGGAATGCATTTATAAGATGTTGTTTTGTGCTTGATCATGCTCCTTTGTCACGCTCGGTAGCATCAACGTGACTTTAGTCACGTTGAGCCAGCGTGAGTTAAGTCACGGTACATACCAACGTGACTTAAGTCATGCTGCACTCTGTTATAGAAACAGAAAGACAGAAACACAGAACCATTGTGTTTCAAACTCAAGGCATACAAATTTTCTCCCTCCAAGTGCGATTTTCTTCATTCTTGCGCCAATCAACGTCAATTTCTACCCCAAAATCAAGTAAGTGTTTATTATCCTATTGCATTGCCTTTTTATGGTTTAAATTTTGGTTTTTTTTTTGGAGAAATTTCACAATTTTAGGAATTTAAGGTTTGATTTGCATGTTAGTTTTTATGATTGTTAATGATGAATTAAGTTAGAAGTTGTTGTTTAGATGTTGATTAGAGTAGGTTTAACTCAAATGTGGTAGGTTAGAGTTAGGTTAGAGTTAAAAATTGTTAGATTTTATGTTGAACTCTAAGTGTTTGATAAAATGTGTGAATGAAAATTTGTTTGATTTTTGCATTGTTAATGATGAAATTAGTTAGAAATTGGATTGTTAATGTTGATTATAGTGACTTTGAGTGCAATGTGGTAGGTTAAAGATTGAAATGACACTGTCAAAATTGAACTGTTGTTGTTGACTATTTATAAATGATTGATTGAAATGTCCATAGGAAAATCATTGATTTTTGCTTTTATAATGTTGTGTGGATATGTCTAAGAGACCAAAGAGATCATTGAGGGTAGACAGATTGAGAGCAGGCAGGGAGACCATGATCGAGAGTGCACGGGCCGAAAAGGCGGTTGAGCACCCTACTCCTCGAAGGAGACAGGGCGTTAGAAGACAGGATGTGGGGACGTCGTCCCATATAGGTGCGTCCCAGATAGTGGACCCCACACAACATCAACAGCAACATGAGGAGTATCAGCCCCAGTACGAGCAGGCTCAGCACCAGGAGGGTGAGGCCCAGCAGCATGCTCAGGAGGAGGCCGTGCCAGAGAGTTTTCCAAGGGCCCTACTGACTTGACGCTTCTACCGAATTTCGGAAGACATGTGGTATGCAAGCTTTGGAGCGACTCCACCGTAAATATAATTGTTTAATTTTATTTAATTACGCGTCAATTTAATTATGTGTCAATTTAATTACGCGTCAATTTAATTGTTTATTTTAATTTTACTATTTAACTGTTATGTTAAAATGTTTAATGTTTATATAAATGACTTATGTTGCTTAAATATTTAGATGTTTGCATGTTTATGTTGTAGTTTTTAGTTTTAGGGTTTAGGTATAATTTGCACTCCAAGTGTTTGATGAAATGTTTGAATGAGTTTTTCATCGATTGTTTTTAATTTCTTATGGTGTAGATATGAAACAATGGATAATTTGTTCAACGTTCAAGTATGCTTCAATGGTGGAAACCCTAATTTTTTCAAGGTTCGGGACGGTGTCACGTTAAAAGAACTGAAGGATCAACTTGATGAAATCAATCAATGACTTAATCCCGGAGACACAAGGAAGATGGAATACGTTTGGTATAAACGTCCATCGTTCGACTCAGAGGGGAGATTGGCGTTCAGTCGACCGGAGTTGACGAACGACAATGACGTGAGGAGCATGTTCCCGTTATTTGGTCAGCACATCATGTTTCTGAGGATCGAGATGGATGCTATGTTGTTGAGATCGCCTAAAGATATTCTCAAGAGTTTGATTCGGCCAGATGAAGATGTTTAGGTAATATTATTATGTTGTGTCATTATTTTGTTGGATTTTAGTTTAATTTTTGTTAGTTTGCTGAAGATGTTGACATTGAAGTGTCTTATACTTAGTGTAAAGGTTTGCAAGTCTCTTTGGAAACTCAAAAGAATGAAGAGAACACAACATGTATTCTGCCGAATCAACTATATAGGTTTTCACATTGAATTCCTTCGTATAAGATGAGTTCCACAAAAGGGAATGCATTTCTAAGATGTTGTTTTGTGCTTGATCATGCTCCTCTTTCAATTGAAACTTGTCAGTTGGCAGAGCAGTAGGATTAAGGTCAAAAAAATATATTGGGATGCATTCCTTTATGTGACAACTCATCCTATATGAAGGGATTCGATGTGATAACCTATATAGTTGATTCGGTAGAATACATGTGTTGTGTTCTCTTCATTCTATTGAGTTTTGAAAGAGACTTGCAAATTTTTACACTAAGTATAAGACACTTCAATGCCAACATTTTTGACAGACTTTCATGAATTTAATTTTAATCCAACATCATGATGATACAACATCCTTAGAGATAATGTAATGTATGTAACATAACGCTTCGTTTATTTGAACAGAGATGAAATTATAACTAAACAAATTTGTCGTATTATATTAATTTTGGAATTTATTACGCATACTTGTGTATTTTTAGTTATAATTTATTTTGGATCATGAATGAATTGTTGTTATTGTTGTTTCTAAGATACGACATGCTTTTAAAAAAATGAACATAACATATTGTATGTTTGGGGTCTTCGAAAAATATTATCTTTGTGCAAAATTGTTGAAAACATAACTTACCTAAAACAAGGCGTTGTACCTAACTACGTGAGTTAACTCACGTTGGTATATACCGAACGTGAATTAACTCACGTTGGTATATAACAAATGTGACTTAAGTCACGTTGAAGATATATTGGTCAAATCACATGAGAATGAACAAAAGTACGAAACCTGAGAAGCAAGTAGGTGCCGCCTAGCTACTATTGAGCCACCTTAAACCCTAATTCACACTTTACCCTCGAAATACTGTTACCATGTCTTACCTATTCTAAACAAAAAAATATGGATGTTTTGAAGGAAACAAATATTCTACAACTAAAAAAACAAATTATCACATTTCTTACTTATGAAAGATCCTCTACTCATACCATTAAAATGTGTCATCTCTATTAAATCTTTAAACACAAACTCATAATTTAAAATACCCATCATTTATCTTACTTGTCTCCGCTTCTCCAAACACTAAATAAAAGTCATGTCATTTGCACTCTTTCAAAGTCTGATAGCGCGACTCCTACATTATTTTTACATTGTTTTTTTTTTGAAGGAATATTTTTACATTGTTAGGAAGTGTGACTTCCATTTTTTATTTTTTCTTTCTTTTTGCTTTTAAATTTAAATAAATTTTTTTTGATTTTAAAAAATATATTAAGGTGATTATCATATTAAGTGTGATGTTATTTAAGTGATAAAATGAAGGAAAACAAAACTAATTTCTTATTAAAATTTAAAATTATATAATTATTACAAACGTTTGGGCTTGTTTGCTATTATGACTTGTCCCCGACATACATAAGACTAGCTGATATATACACACATAATGAAAAAATTGAAATTTCAGGAATTTATGTAAAAATGACGAGAAAAAACTCCGGATAATATTATATAGTACGAATCATAGTTTTAAAATTCGGACCGATAATCGATTCGGTAAGAGTATTGGGTCACTGAGTCAATGATCGAACCACTGAGTCACTGGTCGAACCGCATGAAAGAATCAGATTAAATCGGTTGACTCGATTGTGTAACTCGGTCTTTATAAGAAAAATCCCGTATTACATTGGATGATTATGTTCTCTAAACAATTTATTACACTTATAAAAAGTCAAAAAATTAACATAATTTCACAAGTTCATTTTTCAAATTTAATCCATTGACTATGATACAATTACCAATTAAATACAAAAATTAATTTTAAGCACAAAACTGATTTTCATAAAAAGAAATTACGCTATTTTTATTTTTGACAAATGAAATATGTTATTAATCACAACAATATTTACATGCAAGTGTATTTTTTGGTGTTAAAAATATTTAAATATAATTTTAAATATAATTTTGCAATATATCATTAAGCTAAAATTCTGAAAAAGATAATCGAAACATTAAATTATAAATTGAAATGTGAATTTCAATGTTTTATAAAAAAAAATGTGAATTATCGTGACCTTTTTGGAAATGAATTTAATATAAGAAATAAGAAGTAATACACTAACACAATTGAGAGTATGGCATGTTGGTAGTGCATTCGGCATTTCCATTAGCTGTTTTAAAAAAATATAACAGGCCCTTGTTTCTTGTCAAAAAAAAAAAACCGATCCAGTGTTGACCCGGCTGGTTTGAGGAGACCACCGAGTCGCCGGTTTATTCCGGTTCTGGTCGAGTTGTACCGGTTCAATAACATAACCGATCCAATAAGTGGACCGAACCGGCTAACCCACCGGTTCCCGGTCTGACCGGTTCGACCGGGCGGTCTGGTCCGAGTTTTAAAACTATGGTACGGATTTATGCATGTAAAGTGTTGCAATTATAGTTATCATTCATATGATAAAAAATTTCCAATCTTTGACCAATAAAAAAATTAAAATTCCAATCTGTTCATCTTGATTAAACAATTTTGTTGTCCTAGTTTGTAAGATTTTGATTAATTTATGTATAGTACTATTTAGAAGCAAGCTAACCTATTTAACACAATCAAACATAAAAGAGTGGGTTTCTATTACAAAATTATGCACATAAAATTTAGTTGTAAAAACATTCATACAAGGCTAAGTTGCTAGGCCAAAGTAAAACAAAAGGGTTTATTTTCTCTTTATTTTACAAATCAGATATGCTCTTTTTTGTTGCATACCAAAAACTAAAATTGAGTCACTTCAAATCATGTTACATCTGAGACAAAGCCAGATGTAGGCATTAAGAAATAGGGAGGTGCCACACCACTTGCTCATAACTCATCTTTCGACGTTCCATCTCTCACACGTTCATCGAAGGATGCATATGCTTTAATAATTGACTCATATACTTTGATCCCCTTCAAGTATTCATCTTTGTGAAGATACTGCATGTGAAGAAGTATCACATAAGTCAAAGTTGAACTCTAAACTAAATGCAAGTACAGTAAGGTGCATGACATTAGGATACAACCAAAAAGAACAAAATGTGCATACTTTTGTTATTTTATGTAACCACAATGTTCTGGCACAACCTTTTCGGTTAGGATACAACCCAACTCAAACAAATCTACTGCATTTTTCAGAACACAAAGTTGAGGTAGTTGCATATTCATTGACTCTTGTGTTACATGTTTATGGTGAACACTTTCATTTACAAAAAAACTTATCTCTGATGTGGCAAATAAGCCATAGCAAAAGAGACTAACTCAAGCCGAATATGCAACAATTGGATTAGTTTTGTTAAGAGTCTCAGACTAGATATTACTATATGTCACATGACTTGAAAAAGTATTTCTAAGAGGGAGGCATCCATTACCATACAAGCCGGTTTTGTGGAGTAGAGTTAGACTTAACTCAAATTCTAAGATGATATCATAGTCTATCCCTATTAGGCCATCTGTTGCTAGGCCACGCTCAACTCAAGATGTTCAATCCTAGTCGTGAAGGGTGTGTATTGAGAGTATAACATTCGATGAGAAATGCCATGAAAATGTGTTCATAAGTGGGAGACATCATTCACCTTACAAACCAGTTTCGTAGGGTTGGGATAAGCCCAACCCAAATTCTAAGAAGTATTAAGAAACATGTCAACATGGAAACAAAATAAAGGAAAGAATCAACCTGAATATTTTTTGTACAGGGCTACACTGTTTTAGGCATAACATAGCTAATGCAACTCATCTTCATGAAAGCCTTATATTAACTAGGACATAGTTCAAGACTCACTTTCTAGTTCTAAATATAGAATCAGATGTATAATCCCTACAGACAATGACATGACTTATGTTGATAAGCATACTAGCATCAATTAGGCACGCAATATATTGTAATTGTCACCTCATTGTGGTCATGGAGTAGAATAGGAGTGTTTGCCATAGGTGAGAATCCAATAGCTGGAAATCCAACACGGCGGAAATAGCGTGCATCTGTGGAAGCAGGAAAGATCTCCGGCTTACCAAGTTTCCCACCAGCCTCTTGGACAGCATTTTCTAACAATGCCCACCAGGGATTGGAACTGTCAGTTTTGGTGATGACTGGTTTCCCGGATGCATCAAGCACAGACAGCTTCTGTTTAAACTGCCCAAGCTAAAATATATTAGAGGAAGAATCTAATAAGAGGTAATTTGTTCTCAAAAAAAGGAAACACATGAATGATTAACCATGTTATCTATCAAATTTTGAGAAAAGCGATAAGGGTAGGTGAAAGAGTGATAAAATTTGATACTATCGTTTTCATTATCTACTACCTCTTGCCTTCTCCATAATAATTTAAACAATGTCAACAAACAAACAGTTGAACAATTACAGTTATCGGAACATGTTATGCAAATACATCGACATTCACATATGTACAGTTACATCTATTTCAGCCCTGTTTTTCTGTTGTTTTCTATGTTCTATACATAAACACCCAAATGCATCAACCATAATGAAAAAATTGCAGAGAACATGAAGGCCATGATCTGAAATGTTCTAAAATATAGATGTTAGTTCTTAAAAGAACAATGGGAAAGTTTCAAGCTTAATGATAGAAATATTTCCTATGGCTACAAATTTCTATAAAAGTAACCTATTAGTTGAGACTATTGTGCATTTACAAGACATGGATGATAAATATAAAGCATAATGGACATTTAGTTAATTACTCTGAAAGACATATTGCGCCAACTAGGTGCCCACTCTTCGGCAATTCGCCTCTCTAATGATTCTGCATCAGCGGTTGGTGGCACTCTAATATCAAATCCAGCTTCTGCTTCAGATGGCTGCAAATTCATGACAAAACCCTGGTGCACAGCAAAAGAAAGATAGAATCATTAGTGGGGAATTTAATAGTAACAATTGCTGACATTTCTAAGTGCACGAGCACAAATATGTGAAATGTATCATTTCAAAGGTAAGCATGGCATTATTGGCAGACTCCACTCAAATGTATAACAGAATATTGCTATGATAAGAGGAAAAAATGATGTTGAGGAACGTGTTTTCGATTATATTCTACTCATGGAACAATCAATCTTACATGTTACTTAAAGTTTGAAATTGCTGTCTGCAATCATGATTGCGGCCGCAATATTTTAGAGTGGTAACCCTAAATGCAATGCGATGGAATTCAATTTGCAACTGTCTGCAATATCGAAGATTGTGACATAACCGTGCAGAACTATAATTTAAGTTTTACATTATACAAGACATGTTTGACCAATTTGATGGAGTATTGGATACAAGACATGTTTGACCAATTTGATGGAGTATTGGAGTCGTTTGACTTACGGTTGGAGATGGAGTTCCAGCCTTCAAAAAGGCCATGTTAATAGAAACAACATCCCCTTCAGCTTTCAAGCCGGCCTTGATCAAGTCGAACTGCGAGGCGCGATACCTTCGGATGCTTTCAATACTCTTCAAGAGATTTTCCATAGCAGAGTTGTCATAAAGCTTGGAGCCATGTCCAGGAGCCCCAACGGCCTTGATCACCAGCCACCACGGGCTCCTCTCTGCATAGAACGCCCTGTAATGCTCATCCGGAGAAGCCAGCCCTGTTAGTTTGTAAGTGAATAAAAAATTGGAATGAGTTTAATAATGAGTAAAATTTCATGTTAATGTTCCATTGTTAGGTATATCATAACCAAATGAGTGTGTTTAGGTGAGCTTTCAATAAAATTTATTTTGCATGAAACTGATTTTATTAATAAAAAGAATAGTTTGAAGCAAAGCAATTCATATTTGTCCAATTTCACTCTAAATGCAAGTTAGATGCTAAACCAAGTGTAAATTTATTTAATTTCACACAAAAACTACTACTTTACCCTTATAGTCAAACCAAGTTTGGAACCAAAAACTTTGCCAAACGGTAACCCAAAAGTATTTCTACTAAAATTCAGTTTTGTCTCAAGGCAGAATCAGTTCTAATGATTTCCAATAAAAAGCGAAACACATTAAGCAGGCGTTAGGAAATCTTCAAGTCATTGCGGCACAATGCAGCCAATCAAAAGCTACTCTTTGGAGCTTTAACCTATCGTATGCTAAGCACATGGTCAATACACTGTTAGTCTTTCCTAACTTTTATTAGCTAATTTTGCCCTTCAAATACCCAAAACCTAATGAAATCAGTTTTCTAAAAAATCTGTGACTCAAATATCTAAATATGTGGCGACACAAACAAATATTGTGTGTATCACTCCTAATGAATTATCTTCTACTTTGTATTTATGATAACAACGAATAGATCAATGCTTGGTATAGTTAATTTGATAAAATTGTTATTCTCTTTATTTCATTTATAGATTATCCGGTGTGAAATAACCTAATGCAACATCATAATGAGACGGAACTAAAACAAATATGTGAAATCTCGCCACATGCCATGAGGGAAATACTTTTCTTTTTCTTTGAACATAAATAAGTACAACTCAGACTCGAAAAGGCTACCAAGACATTTGATATGTTGGGACGTGGATTTGAACTTGCAATTCCTCACTTTAACAAACTAAATTCAACAGCTGTGTAGTTTCATGGCTAGGCCATTTAGAAAGAAAAAAATAAACAAATTAAAACAATGTTTTTTACCTTCATCAAGCACTATACCAACATTCAAGTCCTGAAAATCCTTCGAAAGCGAAAACTTTTCAGCACCATCGTGTCCACCAACCTCCTCATCAGGAGCAAAAACCAAATAAACAGTCCTCTTAGGCTGAAAACCCCATCCTTTAAGAATCCTAACAGCTTCAAGATACTGCATACCAACACACTTCATATCCTGTGACCCTCTTGCATAAATCCTTCCTTCATCATCAACATGGGCCTCAAACGGATCATGGACCCACTTATCATGTTCAGCGGGGACGACATCAGTGTGAGAGTAGACCATAACAGAAGGCAGCTCCGGGATTGTTCCGGCCCATTTGAGAATGATGATGGGTTTTCCGGATACCAATTCGATTGTTTGGGATTCGAGTGAGAGAGATTTGGCTAGTGATATTAGAAATTCGGAGGATTGAGTGTAGTTTGGGGTTGGATGGTTGGTTTTGATTTGTAAGTATTGCTGGAAACGGGAAATGATGTTTGATTCTTCTGAAGACGATGATGAAGATTGAAGGGATGTTAATGTTGTTGATAGTAGAAAAGCTATAAGGAAGATGCTTCCACGGTTCAACTTCATCATCTTCAGGTGGTGGTGGTGGTGGTCACTGGTCGGTCGTTCACCTGACCTTAACAATCTTAAAAAGGTGTACGACTTTTGTCGATCAAACAATGTAACAGTGTCGTTTATTTTGTTTTAAATAGAGGAAATGACAGCAGACGAGGTTGGAACACCATCATGTTTTTGGAAATAGTAATTTCGACATTTTTATCGATTGAGATAGAACTGATAGATGATAAAACAAAATTTTTAAATGAGATATTGGTTGATATCCTCAAGTGTGATTCTTAAATGCTTTTCCATGGTGGTTTCGTAGGACTGTTATTTTGGATTGAATTTTTTTTCTTATAAGATTAAAAAATGGATGTAAATATAAGATAAATGTAAGATGATAAAGGGATAAAAATAACATGTGTTTGATTAATTGTGTGGTTTTATATTGTATAGAGTAATTTATAGTCAAGACTATTCTAATAACTGAAACGATCTATCATATATTGTCTAGTCTTGCTTGACTATTTATGCAGGTATTGTGTTGGTTTTTTCTCGTTGAGGATTTTGTGGAGTCCCTCATTCGGCTGTCAGCTTCCCACTTTACGACATGATTTGTGTACAAGGTCCATAGTGCGCAACTTTTCCGACGAACTTGCTTTCATACTCATCGCTCTTTGTAGTTAAGGGCGCTATAAACGTGGAGCATGGATTTTAAGTCTCATTCTATAGTTTTAGTGAGCTTTGACTTAATCTGAGACACTAAGACTCATATATGAAGGTGAG
This sequence comes from Medicago ruthenica, assembly GCA_018208015.1. Taxonomy (NCBI): domain Eukaryota; kingdom Viridiplantae; phylum Streptophyta; class Magnoliopsida; order Fabales; family Fabaceae; genus Medicago; species Medicago ruthenica. The sequence goes on along the minus strand of CM031371.1, from coordinate 89,050,186 downwards.
AAAAACACAAGGGGGGGTTGAATTGTGTTGGCTTTTTCAGATTTTCTTTTTCTGAGTGTTAAAAGCAGTTCATAATCTGAGGTGTACAGAGATTGAGTGCAGCAGATAAAGTACAAAAACGCAAAGATAAAGATAGATAGATAGATAGATAGATAGATAGATAGAGAGAGAGAGAGAGAGAGAGAGAGAGAGAGAGAAAGCAGACACAAAACAATTTTATACTGGTTCCTCCTACAACTCAGGAGTAATCCAGTCCCCTTGCACTTCCAAGGGATTTCACTATAATCACACAAGATTACAAATTGCTCAAGGACACTTCCAAGTGACTTTCCTATGTTCAAGCACACTTGCTCAAGATTTCCTGTTCTAGGACTCTTCCTAAAGACTTCCTTGCTTAAGCATACTTGCTTAAGACTTCCTGCTCTAGGACTCTCCTAAAGACTTCCTTGCTCAAGGACGACTCCAAGAGACTTACAAGTGCTCAAGCACGCAGGCAAGATACTTCCAATGCTCTAAGGACACACCTAAGAGACTTCTAATTGATCAAGGTTTCGCCAAGAGACTTATACGCTTTAGCTTCACAAGCTAAAGACTTTTAATTTGTTCTACGCTTGATTTAACAATTGGTATTGTTTATGAACAAATGAACAGACTCTCTTACAACTCTAGGATTTCTATGATATAATCTTGAATACAAAACTCCTAAGTGTTTTGTGCTATTTGATTTGACAGAGTAATGACACAGTTGAATAGCAGAGTCTTGTTAATCTTCTTCATGGTCTTCAGCTCCTTTTATAGGCAGTGATTTGAGAGACGTTAGAGAAGAGTGTCAGCGCAAATAGAGTCGTTGAGAAGCTTTGATCAAGAATGTTGGCCCTTTGCAAGCTCCCCCTGAGTCTGACAGTCTCAGGTTCTGAGGTTTGCAAGCTCCCCCTGAGTCTGTGATAGTCCATTAAGGTGAGGGTTTGCAAGCTCCCCCTAAGTCCTATTCCCAGTTAATTAAATTCATTCTTAATCACTCTTGAGTGCATCAGAACAAATAATCAATAAAGCATATCAGAACATCACCAAGATATCAGATTGATCACACAGAGGTTTGTAAGCTCTGATTAAGTCCAATATGATACCTTAAGATATCAGACATTTGATCACACAGAGGTTTGCAAGCTCCGATTAAGATCAGTCTGATATCCCATCAGTTCTAATAAGATTAACATTAAGTGCAATATTTTTTCATTTTTAATCTTATAACATTATTAAAAAAAAATATCTTAGCTTCTGATTAGGCTCAGTGTTCAAATACTCTATTCTACTCCCCCTTTTGTCATCAACAAAAATTATATGCAAGTTAAACATATTTAACAATGAATGCAAATAAATGAGAAAAGCATACATAAAACACAAAATTAAACAATAGAGTGCAGAATTAGGAGTGCAGAATTAGGAGTACAACACAAATGACTAAGGAAAGTTAAAAACACAAAATAAAATCATAAGCATGGTCCTTGGCAGCCAACATCTGAATCAGCTTCTTTACATTTTCATTCGTTTCCTCTAATGATGCTTCCACCTTCTTCTGAACTGTATCCAGATCATCCACTTTTATGATTAGACCCTCATGTGTTTCCTTCATAGATGCCATCTCACTTACAATATGATCCTCCCTTTCTTCTAGTCTTACCAGCCTCTCCTCATGGGTCAGATTTCTCCTATCACTTACAGCTTGAATCTCCATACCAGGTTGCTGAATCTCCATAACAGATTGATGAGTTTGAGTTGTGTTGAGAGAGAGTTCACTGGGTGCTTCTGCTGGTGCTTCTACAGGTGCAGCTTCCAGCTGTCTGTAGACGTTTCTTCTGTGATCCACATCTTCCATTTCATTCCTAACAGTTGCCAACCACTTCAGCTGATTCCTTGTCAGATTGCTATCCAGTTGATGCTTCAAATGGTCAGTAGTTGCATGAACAGATTCACACAGAAGCTCCCAAAGGTAGTTTCTAATTCTAGAGTAGACAATAGTCAGGCTTCTGGCAAATATCCTTCAGACCCTTGCAAAGATTCTGTTGAATATTTCTTCAAGGTCTTTTATGGAGAGAGGGGAAGTATTGGCATGGAATACTCACTCTATCAAGAATTTGTGGGAAATTGTCATGCACACAAAGTGATACCAGGAATTGATCACCTTCATATGCTTCTAGTAAGGCATCTGTTTCAGCTTGAGATAGATGAATGGTTCTATTTGGCTCAATGGTGTCAATAACTATCTTACTGGGCTCTTCTGAGATAACGTGAGCATTCTCAATAGAGTTGGTAATGCTCACTGCATATGCTGCCCAAGCATCTAGGTTAGCAAGGGTTGAGTTTGGATTCGGTGGTGATAAGGGTAAACAAATTTGTGAATTTTCTTGAGGGGTTTGTATGACTTTCTGATTGATTTGTGATGTAGAGGATTTGTGAGAGTTAAAAAGGTCACCATCAGTATGTCTAATCAGATTGTCTAGGACATCTGAGTCAGTCACCTGATAGGTAGATTGAGGAGAACATGGGGGTAACGATGGGTTGGATATTAATGAAGAAATATCAGCAACAACTGTGTTAAGAGCAGGATTAATACCTTGCAGATTCTTAGTGCCTTTTGCCTTGTCTTCAAGATGGAGGTTCTTTGTTAGAAGTTTCTAAGACTTTCCTACTAACTTTAGCTTAGTTATGGTGGATTAAGTGATGGTAATCTCAATCCCCATTACTGATGACTTAATTTCCACCTCTTTTCCTTCTTTTGTAGGTTTGGCAATTTCTGCCCTGATCCATAAGTCCTTGACAAACGTTGAGTAGCATGGTCCATTCAGAACTTTCAAAGAAATTCATCCATCCTAATTCTTCAAATCTTGCCTTCATATTGTGTCAGTTCCTTGTAAATGACTCAAAATCCACAACTTGTTCTTTTACCAGTTTGAGTTCATTTATCTGAATCTTCATCGTCCTTTTCTTGAGAGATGTTGAACCTTGATTTGATGTTGTCTTTACCGAAGACATGATTCTGGAGTTTGAAGTGTTCTAATGGTTTGTTTTACAAAAGTATTGTCTTACTTAGAAGGATTAAAGACAAACGTGTGGGAAGTGAATGTGAATGAGTGTGATATTGATAAATGATTTTTATTAACCTTTTTACCTTCAAATGTTTTGAAAGCATAACTGAATATTAATCACAGACAAAAGAAATGATTTAATGACAAAGGGGGCGCTAGGTTTTAGTATTTAAAGCAAGTCATCATTGCCTAGCAGTTATTATCCAGCAGTTAAGATATACTTCAGACAAAACTTCCCTTTTTAATATCACGTAAATGGGTCAGATGTCACTAAAGTACACATGAGACCTTTCCACTTATGTGACATGTCAGAGACTGTTTTGTCTGAGTCTGAAACATCAGGGGTTCTGATCTAGGCAGCTATTTTATTTCCAGCAGACTTGCTCATAGGAGATTCTAACAGGAATGTCTTCTGTGTCCTAGCAGATTCTGAGCTTCGTCATACCTCAAGTCACTTGAATAACAGAAGCATGTCGTACCTTTGCATGGATTATGTGCATCCTATCTCTGATGATCTTCTTCTGATTCTCCATCTGATTTCAACAGTTTTCTGATTCTTTTCAGCTGACTTTGATACTTTTCATCAAGCCTTTCTTGTTAGCAGATACAATGTGTATATATAAATTCTTCAACTAGTAGGGTTTCAGAATTATATATGTGATGTATGATTAGATTTTTTAGAATATTCATATATGAATATACTGAGTAAATCATGGCATCAATTGATTCAGATAGATTCAGATGTTTAGATTATAACTGGTATAACTAAACTTATAAGCATGAGACAAACTTGCTTAATTTCTTCAGACTGACTAAGTTCTGAGATATTAGTTAAGTCTCTTGCTTTAGTTATCAGCAGTTTCAAATTTATATTCTCATCTGTTTTCTTGTAAGTCGTCATGAACACATTCAGATAAGAGCGTTCTTAAAGTCTGAAGAGATAGGACATTGTTGTTAGAAAAGATTGTTTCAAAATTCCTTTTCTGCTAAACTCACATGAGAAGTTTTTAAAGTATTGTTGTAATTATGGCAGTCCTTTGACTAGTTCAACATGCTAAGCTTTAGAAGTTATTCTGAGGTCACCATTGTAACATCCCAAACTGGTTTCAGGATTGCCGACTGACCCTACAAACCAACACGAGTCTTTTCAGTGTGTTTTGTCCTCACTCGCACGCTTATCGGGAAACTTCCTGGTAGGTCACCCATCCCAAAATTGCTCCAAGTCAAGCACGCTTAACTGTGGAGTTCTTATGGTTTGGGCTACCGAAAAGACTTCTTTTCGGTAGCCCAAACCATAAGAACTCCACAGTTAAGCGTGCTTGACTTGGAGCAATTTTGGGATGGGTGACCTACCGGGAAGTTTCCCGATAAGCGTGCGAGTGAGGACAAAACACGCTGAAAAGACTCGTGTTGGTTTGTAGGGTCAGTCGGCAATCCTGAAAGCAGTCTGGGATGTTACAACCATGTTGCAAGATTTTAAATCCAGAATTATCAATCATTATTTGTTCTCAGGAATTAGCAATTTTTTTATTTTTTTTTAAGAAAAATCATCCTTTCTTAGACTTAAGGGTTTTAATAATTTTGACAAGCTGATGACTTAAACAGATGTTAGACTTTTAGCAAGTGTACTAAAAATGCATTGAAGTAATAAAATTTATAAGTTCGTATTCACAGGGACTGTTTCAACTTCTACTCTGGAATGTCGTTATTATTAAGGATGTATTAAATGGGGGGGTTACCCTAGGCAGTTGGATTTGGTTGCATAAAAAGTAAATAAGCTGATAAAAGTTGTTTTGAAGATATAAGGAGAGATGAGATCAAGTCTTTCGAATCCTCTGATTAATTCTGTTTGGTAAATTGCACCTATTTCTATGAATACTCCTCTAGTTTTACGATAGTTAACAAAAATAGTCCTAATCAATCCCTTGAGTTAGAACCCTCTTCTTGGATTACAGCCCCTAATTCCTTAGGCGAGCTAATATTCCTCGAAGGTTTTACAAATGTTAACCTATTATCACAAATAAACGATTATCCATTCCTAGACTAACCCTGTTTATTTGAACAATTCAATTAGGTCTAAGTTGAAAGCTATGGTCAGTAGTCATTCATTCTTACGAATTCATGTTATATATTGTCAGTATATAAAAAGCATTAAGAACAATTGAATTGAATAAAACTAGATTAATGTTCATAAGTCATAGAGTTTCACAGCCACATGTGTTTAAACAGATTACATCAGATTCATCTCCAGACCTAATCTCTAAGAGATTTAGCTACTCATAATATGAATTACAAATAACATAATCAATTGAAGCATAAAAACATACATAAACTGACTATAAGTTGGATGAAATGGCCACCTCTTCAGTTTTGTGCTCTCAAAATCGTGCCTCCAATCTCCAAAATTCTGAACCCTTGTTTCTGAAAATAGTTTAGCTTAAATAGGCAACAACTACGCCTAAAATCGTGACACGATTTGATTAAATCGTGACACGATCCTGCATTAATGCCCTAGGATTCTCCAAAATCAGTTTCACAATCGTGTCGCGATTATGCAATTGTGACACGGTATTATAGGCAGAGATATTCTTCCAATCTGGTCAGAAAATTGTGACACGATGCCCAAATTGTGTCACGATGCAATTATTTCAAGATCTTGATGTTTTCCTGCTTTTTACACCTCCGGACTGTCTAATAATGCTACAGACTCAATAAAAACATCAAAACAAGTGGTAAAAACATGTAATGACGACATGTCATCACAACCCCAAACTTGAATCATTCCTTGTCCTCAAGGAATTTACTTGTAGAATTGACAAATGACAGTAAAATAACAATTTACCTAATCAAGTGATAGTACCAAAAGTTTATCTCCTTGCTAGCCATTTGATGGGCCAGCTGGCTTGACTACATCCACAATTCACAACTCCACACAACAGTTTGATAAGGGTTTTCTCACAGTCGACATACAGGTCTACATATTACCATACACTTGAAAAATTTCTAAACATCAATCAAAGTCCATGTCAACACACACCGTAAAGGTCTTTAAGGGTTATAACGGGGCTTAGGTGAAGGTGAGATTATTTTTGGAAAAGTAGGTTAAACAAATATTAGAGTTAACCTTTCCTACTATATTGGAAAATTTGAACATTTACCTCATTCACCCCATAAAATAAACACAAGTACTAGAGAACTCTTTCATCTTTGAGACAATAATATTTTCATTGATTCATTTATCTTGTCTCTTCTCTTTTTTTATTGCTTGCACCTTTTGTGCATTTCTCTTTTTTTCGATTTTCAATCTCAGAGAGGTATTTGACTCTCTTTAGTTCTCTAGTACCCCTACCCCAAATTTAGTTGGTTTCAAATTCCAAAAGCAACCCCAAACTTATGTTTTAGCAACATCCTACAGCCTAACTCCAAACCAACATTTGGGTCATCTAACTTTAAAGTCTATAGGCTTAATATGTAGTTTGTCACCGAACAAAAGGATCTACACCTACCGGCTCAAATTGGTTTTTGATAAGATTCAAACCAAAATACTCCAGGTAGGCTTCAAAAAGGCTCATGGTACCAAGCACTTTGCCTTAGTGTGTGTATGACAAGACCAATCAACAATAGAGAAAAATCACAAGTTCTAGAAATGTAGTTGCACGGAACACTCTTTATAAGTAAATTGGAAAATAAACATTTTGGCAATGACCTTACAAGTTATGATTTCTAGGAGTTTGACTACTGATCCGCACAATATCGTACACTTCGCCTTTGAATTCCAAGCCTCTTACCTCCTCATGAACTTTTTGAGTACCACTTGATCAAACAATTGTTACTAAACTGGAATAAGTCAATTAAACAAACAATTCATCAATAATAAACAAGTGAAAATTCATTACAAAATAGGGGCATACTCGAAATTATTCCAACATGCTGACAATTATTTGACTCAACAATGGAAACAACAAAATAAAAAAACCTTAGAAAAAAGGATGGGTTTGCCTCCCATCAAGCGCTTTGTTTTACGTCATTGAGCTTGATGCTTCAACCACTGTTAGGGTGGCATGAAAATGACAGAAAAAATATATCATCCTGTCTTCTTCCTCTTGGTTTGGTAGGATTCCAATGAATTTGCACAAAGAATCAGATTACTCCCATGCACCCACTGTTAAACCTTGTGGAATTTGGAGCTCTCCCACCTTAGCGAAGGACATGTATCCATTGCACATGAGTGGTTTCTTTAAACCCATTTGTTGAGATTCAGGTAGAGACCAACATTCCACACTTGTGGATTTTCTTCAACCACAATAGCCTGACACTCAGTCTCCATCTCAACCAAATTCTTCTGAGACTCATATGCTTTTCAACAAGATCACCACACACTAACTTCAAATTTCTCAAATGAAACTCGATTTAACC